>OX388345.1:90667770-91237770 GCA_947579665.1 Sympetrum striolatum
TTTTCAAGGGCATATTGCAAAGCCGCAAGTGCATTTAAGGAAACTTCCATAGTTTTAGTTTATTTTGGCAACCTTTAGCTTTCATTACATCAATAACATCATCTTTCAGCGAGAAATGGTACCACAGATGGTATGAGTACTGTTCCTCAATCGATGAACGAAATGATTTCAAAGAGTAATGATGATTCTCAAATTCTCTATCTAAACTACCACATTCTTCATGTATTCAGAAATAATATTTCAATTTCATGTGCCCTTGATATTTTAAATATGCAGCACTACATATTAGCGTACTTAAAAAAAATATTCAACTACTTTCCTTAAACTATCTTTGGGTAAAATTATTATTAATCATATGAATACATTCGGACTTACTAGAAAGGTCATTTTCCACCAACCAATCCCAAGCAGAAGTTGAATCTCTTGATCCTCCTATCTCAGGAGCCCCAATTCCGCAAGATGCAGGAACTCCACTTGGCAAGAGGCGAACGCAAGCAGAAGCTGCAGTCTCAAGCACACCAACTGCCCATTCACAGTTAGTTCTGTCTTCAAACAATAAGGCACCCAAGCGAAGAGCATTATCATACATTCCAGCCTTTGCAAGGGCTCCGATCAGCTCTTCCTCTGATAATGCCAAACCTGGAACAATTAAAAGAAAGCGTGAACATTACCCAAACAATTGAAGTTACGCCCCAAAAGAAAGTGCTGCATGCACCATGTGAATGCCTGTACAAACTCTTAATAAGAAAAATGCCATTGACAAGAATGATAATTCATGTTTTTAGATTATTATATTCAAATTGTGGAACGATAGTCCCCATATTATAAATTGAATCTTTACGACATAATATCCTCACCTGCAACTGTAGCATGCTCTGGATCACATTTGATCATCTTCAGCCGAGCAATCACAACTTCATATTCTTTCTTTATGTCTTTATACTCCAAAACTTCAACTTGTCTTTTTATCTTAGTGTGTACAACCTGAAAAGGTTAAAAATTATGAATGAAACTTTTAAGAATAAAATTGGAATACCAATATAAAATGCAAAAGGACGTTACGTACCTCCTCCCCATCATTTTTACGCTTTGGACTTCTGCCTCCGGTGTGTTCATCATCTCGATCATCCGATGACTGTTGAGGCGGCAATGGCTTCACAATCCAAGCGTAACGCTTCTGAACCAAACGAAGAGCGTTGAGACAAGCCAATAGGCAGCGAGCACGCTTGTCTAAAGCCCAGTTCCAACTGCCTACACCAGTGCCTCCTCGAACGCGACATCCCATTACTTCCTGTCCTAGTCTCATGGCTTGCTCATACATGACACATGCAGCTGAAATATCACATTAGAAAACTGCGTTCAATTCACAGAATTACAATAATAAGAGGCATACAGCAATTCGGATGTAGTAGAGAATCGCTCTTCTGGAATGTTAGGGATCGGGTCTTTTGCGGAATGAAGATATTTCCAGTTTTTAGATAACATTCTTACTGGTGCTAGAAGATTCTTTCATTATTGAAGGAATTTACAAAAACTAACAATGGAAAACACTAAAACTGATGTCTTGCACAGTAAAACAACTCTTCATGCAAATCTACAGCCCAGACAGAATGAACTACAAGGTCATGTGGTGGTGGCATTTACAGCTACAACATTATTCAGTTGTTTTTCTGCCACAAATTCAAAAAATTCTTCATAAATTTTCCCGTTGTTTGGATGTTCCATTATGTAGAATTCCAGATAAGCGACTCTACTTTATTCTCTACTGTATATATAATTTGAGAATTCATTATCAACTGTATTATAAGTGTAACTTATACAGATTTCCTGTTATAAATAACATTTATAACTGGAAATCTAGTGATTAACCAATAAATTACTAAATACCATGCTTGTGTATAATAGAATTGATCACTTTTAATACATCTGAAAGTTGGTTTTATGCATGTATATCTTGTCCGACCTTACCACCTTACCTGTCACTGATAATATTTTTTATCATTAACAATACTGCTGAATTAATGATAATCATTTTCATAATTACAAGGAATTGATCAAATAAAAATTAACCTTTTCTCATGTTTCCTCGAGTTACGTGAAAAGAGTAGAGGAAATCATAGTAGCTCTGTCCATTTCGGTTGCCGGACAGATCAACAGCCCTTGCTCTGGCCTCCAGGACTGTCTCCACCTCCTCCTCCTCCCCTCTGATTGTGCCACTGTTTCCACTTCTCACTTTGGCTGCACTCACGCCGGATGGAAGATGCACCAACGTCCGCAGCTCTCCCTTCTCCCAAAGGGCAGTCACGAGCTGGCGCAAGCAATCGCGCCTCCTGTCTCCTTCTGGATTGCTCACCAGCGCCTCCTGCGCTTCACTCCAATGGCAAAGTCGCAAGTGCTCCTTGAACATCACCGAATGTAATGTGGGCTGCAAAATGCACCAATCAGAAATAAAATAATAAATAAGTATTATGAATGATTTAAGAAAATCATACAAGGAAAATAAAAATTAACCATTTGGAACATTTTTCATCAAATCGAAGGACTTAAATTCATGGCTTGAGAAAATGAATTCAAATAGTAAAAGTGATGAGACAATACAAAGACAAGATATACTAAAAAGAAAATACTTTGCAATGATTTCATAACTGCATTCAATTAAATATTTGATTAATGTTAACTTGACTCACTATGTATTCTAGCAAATGAAGTAGAAAAAAACTGAGCATAAGTTCTTACCAAATCAGGATCATTTGGATCAGCGACAGTAATAGCTGTCTTGGCCAAGTCAATGACTCTGTCATGATAACCTAGTTGGTCAAACAGCTTAATGACCTGAAAAAGGAAATGAAACAGCTATTTTACTTTATCAAACACCAGATCTACCTTACTTCATTTGTAAAGCTAACGTATATCATCATAACGAGATTATCTGGTAATTTAACCCATTCATTGCAGGTGGCCTCTAAAGAAGCCATAAACTGTGTTCAGCCAACATCCACCACTCGCAGCTTCGCCTCTTAATGGGTTAATATAAATATTTAGAAGCTTGAACTACAAATTATACAAATTGTGTAAGATACACAATACTTGGCAGTAAGTCAGCAGTATCTCATAATCATCCTCATTGCTGTTGGACAATAAATATGATGCTTCATGGAAAGTACATGTACAAAAGTCAAATGAAAATCTTAAAAATTTAATAAATATTTGAACTAGCAGTTGCCTACTGCCTGCTCCGCAGGCAGGTTAGTTCCCTTACGTTTGATGGGGCAGCATCGAAAGGTATTCGAGGCCTTCGTCAAAGATTCCGAAAAAGTAGATAATGTCAGAGACCACAAAGTCGGGACCTCACCCTCAGCAGTGAGATCAACTGATAAAGACTTAACTATGTTAAATGACACGCAAGCGATAGGTAAGCGGCGTTCGTCATCCCAAAAGAAAACTTCTCCCACTGCCCTCATTTTCCCGATTTTTTTCAGTTTTTTGCCCGTTTTGCACCTCTAAACTCAACCAAAAAATTTACATTTTTGCACGCCTGTGCGTGCAGGCGGTCCGCCTCCAGCGCACTAAAAATCGTTGCGGGAGATTGAATTTAGACTCAGATTTTGCTAAAAGTGTTACATCCCTTTTTTGAGGACAGACGGACAGACATGATTCTGTCTTAATATATATAGGATATTTTTGCATTTGTTCTGTAAGTTGGCAGTACTGTTCCCAATGCCTTAAGGAATGCATAACAGCATACCACAGATAAAAAACGCAGCCACAATAGCAGTTTAAAATGGTTAGAATGGAGTAGAAAGTTCAGAAATGGCATGACTTCCGTGGCAGACACTCCGCTCAGGCACACATTATGATACCAGAATCTATTGCAGCAGTTGAATTTGATTTTTCCAGAGGAATTGGTGCACTTCCTAGACACTGAAGGACATGTGTTAAATGTCATGGAGGCTATGTCAAAAAATGATACATTTGTGCTCTACTTTTGTTCAATTAAATTAAATATTAAAAATATTGAAGGTTTTAATTTTACTCACCCGCTCATATATTTCATTAAACAAGTAAAACGAAGTTGCATAAGAAACACCGAATTCCTAACAAAGAATTAAAATAATTCTCCAAACTTGTATGAGACGTAAAAGAACCTACTGAAATACACCACGTAAAGACAACACTCAAAGAAAACTTGGGAAGTTGAAACACAAGAAATAGATTAGGTGTCACCCACCTCTTCAAGCTATTGTGTTACTCATTGACTGACTGTTTATGCAGATGCATAAGCTGAGTTTTCCAGATCATTTATATGCTGAAAAAGAATCAATTTCAAAATAAAATACGAGTACTTTACTGGCAACTCACTTGCAAATAATAGAGGACCAAAAGTCTTGCATTGCCAGGATGCTCCATCCCATTATCGAAACCATTCTGATCAGTCTCCTTAGCCCCCATTGACATCAGTTCTTTGTTGATACGTGGATAAATGCCCCTTTGAGACCTCAATGACTGCTGCAGCAGTGCTTTCACCATGAATTCATCTGTTCCCACACCGTCGGCTGCCTGAACCACAAGATCGTAAGCCTTCTCCGCCTCTCCTCCACCAATCAACAACGCCACGCCAAGGATAAACTTTCCTAAGAAACCAAAACCTCACAATTAACATGCATTCATTGAATTTCAAGCACAATTTATCATGTGTGTTATGAATGTCTATGTAGGCAGACCAATTGCAAAGTCGAGAAAGGAATTTATGACAACAGCTCTTGCAGGACTCTATTGAACTTAATGCAAATAAATTTGTTACATCAGATAGTCAAAGAGCCTACCACGTAAATAAGTATTTTAGATCTTTTTCTTACAAATACTCCCGAGTATTAGCAATAATTTCTCTCAAGGAAGCCAAGTTTCTTAAGTGCTATAGATGAGAGTACTCCATGATAAATTATCTGTATTACTCAAAGATATTTCACTTATTCTACAGACATTAAGTTTACCTCACGGAGGCTGTATGAATAATCATTTGTTATAGATTGAATCGGAGTCAGTGTGATGACTTCTCCTATACATGCATATGTATGTCTTCAGATGAATAAAAATTATTATTATTATTCGATTCCACAATGTTTTAAATACATGTATACAAATACTTTTTAATAAAAAAAATGTGTATGCTCACTTGAACAGCTATTCCACTCGCACCAAGTCTGAAGAAGCCGAACATATTCTTGGATCAAAACATACTGCCGAGATGAAAGGAGAAATTCTGGAAATATGAAATTTTTGCTGATGGGCCATCTGTTATCAAAATAGTCAAGGAAATTCGGCTGAAAGAAGGAAACAACAACTCTTCTTCTATCAATATCATAATTCGCACTTCATGATATATTTCCACAAAGAAATCTTAGAAATATTGTACACAAATGTAAATCAAAGATTCAAATTGACTTCATTTGATTAAATTATACCTGTATAACAATTATATGCCCTAATAAAACTAAATTTCTTGAGTTAGACTCAAAATAGTTTGACCCCCAAGACTTAATGGATGAATTTAATGACAGATTTAGAAAAATAATTTCTCCTATTATTAATATTTTTTAATAATTTAACCACTATAGTCTAATTAGATAAATTACCATATTTACATATGTATCAAATTTATTGCATATATCAGAATCTAAAAACAAACATATTTAAAAAGGAATTTTAAAAAACACTACTGAACCAGGTCAACATCAAAGTTCAACCCAAAAATAAATTCATAACCAAATCTAAAGAAAGTAAACAAAACCAAAACATATAAAGAATTTTAAATTGTCTTCAACACATGAATTCAACTCGAGATTCTCCTGAATTTTTTCAAAAGCTTATTTAAGAAATCCTCAAATGTTTAACCAATATTAGATACATTACATTAGAGCTTCTAGTCAGAACCCCCACTGCTCTAAGGTCAAGCTGAATCTTCAATTGGTAACATTCTATTCAAATATCAGAAGACGATTTTAAATTAAATCAGATCACGAAGCTTTGCAAATCCCTAACATAAGTGTATTTCTTAAACTAAGAATTTACTTTCAGCATTAACAATTGATCCTCATTCAGAAAGAGAATAAGAAATCTGCAATATAACTGCAACAATCAATAACTTTGAGATCATAAACAGCATAGAAAGATTCTTTGATGATAAATTTCACCTTCACGAATTATGAAAGCTACACACAAAGGCAGTAAAAGGATACATGAGTTGGCCAACCACAGTAATGTATGGAAGCATAGCTGAATGCCACTGGCAATTGATACCGCCAGCATCTCCAGGTCCAGAGGCGACATCCAAGAGCCTGAGGAGGAGTGTGTGGGCATGACGTCCGCCTTCAGAGGCCAGGAAGAGCTCAGCCAACGTCCAAGCACCTCCACGCCCCTGTACATACAGATGGTGGAGACCAGATACTCCTCCTGATCCAATATTTTTGCCACCATCCCCAGAGTGAAGGAATGTCATTTGTTGAAGACTGTTCTCCCTAAAAAGAAGTTAATTGCATATTATATCAAATGTCTATCACATTCTACACTTAATTACACTTAAGAAGGTGGAAGAAAAACTGGCAAAACAGCTGATAAACTTCCAACTAGTATCTAGGGGACAGATTACCACTTTCAATCAACACCAAAATGATAAGAATACTGTAAATGAATTTTATAATTATTGTTCCATGAGACCTGAATAAATTTGGCATTGATTGGATGTCAAAGATGGAGAGCACTTGGATATTATCAGCAACACATATTTCAATAAATTTATTAAATTCAACACTTTCGAACATCATCTAGACTACAAATTCCATCATTGGAGGCATATTTATTTACTTTCAGATTCTATAAAAATACTAAGAGTAAGAGATCATGATTCTTCATCCCAAATCGGTTACTTTTGCGAATCGTTTGCAGAATGAATTCATTCTTGAATAAATTTGTTCTGGAATCAATTTTCCTTATCTTTCTCACAGTATAAGAACAGCCAATTTAACAAAGAAATTGCATTATATCCCCCACGACTTCTGATAACTACTTTATGATAACGTATTTAGTAAATATATGCTTTGTATTAATCTTTTCCCTTCTAAAGATTCTCATCCCATGATCTAACGCATCTGATTAACACTCACTGACTCATCGTAGCAATACCTTACAAAATGTATCGCCTTTTGTTGCAACTTTTCTAATTCTCGAATACAGCAATTGTGATCACTTCAAGTGGACTCGTACGGATTACTCCCAAAGTAGGAAATGTCCCCACACAGTTGCCAACAGTGTCAATTTAGCCCCAAAACGTCAAATGTTGCATATCTGTGGGCTTTGTGGGAGCTGATTGATACAGTGCTATATGTGCTCGACAAACATAAGAACTTTATGTATTTGGTGCAAATACTCAAGCATACTATTTTATTTTGGAAGAGGCATCATATTTTAATGAAATCATGAATAAGTACTGAAGAAGTGATAAAGAGGATTCTCTAACTGACAGAACAAATTCTTCTTTGCGAGGAAGTATTAAAAAAAACCCTAAAGAAATTGCTGTGTGTAGTGAAATTGGATAATCACTTACAATGAATTAGCAGGAGGAGCCTGAGGAGCACAAGGGACCTCAGTGACCCACTTGAGGAGGAGATAAGCTTGGGTTAGAAGTGTTGCTCTCGGCATGAGGACAGAACGGACGTTCTCTTCGTCAATCAAAGGCCTTTCTCCGCCAGACCAACTTCCCCCTCCAAATCCAGCTACCACTCCACTGCATTCCAGGATCAGATGTTGAAGCAAAAGCAAGTTGCGGCACATGGAAAACCTGTTAGAAAGAGATGACATATAGTTGAAAATGGCCATTTACTCTGTCAGTATGCAAAATTTCAGTCAGAGTACGTTTGAAAGGAAGCAAAAATAGCGACATGACCGAGACTCAAACCCACTTTCTGGGAAGGAATTCTAAACGATGCATACAATTCACAATATATTTTAGACATAACAAATCTCTATTCCTCAGTTATTACTTTGTTCCTTTAAAATAGCCTTTATTGCTGATTTCATAAATCAACTCTCCATTCATATTTGGTAATAAGGGTAGAGGTTAAAGAGACTGTCTTCCATCCAATCGCTCATTGCACTATTGAATATTATCTATGAAAGATGGGAAGAGGATTTTAATTTTTGTTAAGTGTTTCTTCATATGAGAACCATCAGCAACAACTAATATTTAGAAAAATGGTCTTTAATCTACAATAACACACCATCAAACGTAATCATCGGAATTGAAAAATAATTTGCTCATGAATCTAATGCACACCTTAGGACAGGGGTGTCCAATCTTTATGTAGCAGAGGGCCGCATTAGAAATTTTCTCAGGCACGCGGGCCAGAAATGGCCTCTTGATTTAGGAAACTATTATATTAACGAAATTAAAGAAAAAACTTATGTACTGCTACAGTTTAGAAGGTTATATAGTACAATATTTATCCACAACATATCCAAATTACGAACGAGCATACTAAAAAAAAATTATTTTTCAAACAAAAGGACAAAATTTTTATGGGGACAGAATTTGCTGCGGGCCAATAAAAACTGACCTGTGGGCCGTAGTTTGGACACCCCTGCCTTAAGACATGCAGTCACCCCAAAAGCAGCAGTATGGGTGTTTAGTAAACACATACACAGTCCTATACACATATATTAATACACTGTATACAAAATATTGGTAGTTGTCCAAAAATCCTACGAAAGTGCAAAAATTAACTGATGGAAAACATTTGGTAGGCAAACCAACCCTTTCAACTAAGAACTATCGGCCAACAGTTTAGTCTGTAGTCCGAGTTACAGGGTGAGCCAAGGATCCAGCTAGCCCTGCGACATGTGTGCAAGCAGTATCATGTCCAAATCTAGGGCGCTCTCAACTCTAACACACACCCTGAGCCAAAAAAGGACTCAAAAGGGTACGCATTATTTTCGAGTAAATATGGTAAATCCATAAAGGTCTCCAGCTGGACTTCAGACAAAGTTCTTCAATGGCCCAGTGTCCAGTTGGCATCTCTAATGGAACCCTGAGGTATGCACTTTATGACACTACATCTACATGTTTCTTTTAACTTTGCATTATTAATTAATTTCTACAATGTTCTTTGGCTGATTTTCAGTGGAATTATGAATATCAATGCTTTTATTAATGCTATCTAAAAAGGAGAAAAGTTCCAAAAAGCTGTTGTTTGCAAGCAACCCGTCATGCAGAAGTAAACAAACTGCAAGAGTTAGGGTTCTCCATGACTTAGAAAATGCAAGCTCATTATTCTCAATGCAAATTTTGGCTACTAAGTTGTCATCTTCAGGAGATGAAGAGAAGTGGAGGGGTTATTAAGGCCTTTTATAATGCGACAGCAATTAGTGAAAACGAAACAGAAGATGGGACCGGATTTAGGTTGTTATTCATAATGTGCTTCTTCATTCTGTGAATGAAGAGGCTTTCCCCTGTCGTTAGGGTACTTCTGTATGACTAGTTACTTGAAAAAAATGGCTTTTTGAGGCTTTTTAACAATAATTAACAATTAATGCTATAAAACAAAAGAATGTATGGTCACACAACACCATAATTATTACGGAACAAAAAAATTTTATCATCAGGCACAAGAACACAACATACCTGACAACTGCAAACTGATGAAGAGATTCCGTTATAACACTGACACCCAACTGACTGCTGAAGAGGTAATTGATTGACATCAGTTTCCACGATGAACTAGGATCTGTTAACAAAAAATTCAGATGGATATTTAAATATTCATCTCCTCAATTCATACACAACCATCAGAATAAATCTCACATATGAGATGCAAACTTCTGTGAAGTCAAGCCCTTGTTAAGCAAGTGAATCGATATATTGATGTAAGTATGTGCTACTAGTAGTAATGTAAACCATATTTAACTACATATGACATGGCTCTAATATTAGATGATCCTATTTTTCAGCTTCATATTTAGAAAAATGTTAACCATTTTTTATGAAATCTCAGGATATTTCTAAAAACATAATAATAACTATTAAAAAAATTTAATTGATCTTTAGCTACAATTTTCCAGATATGTAAAAATTCAGATGTTTCACAATAATGCTTGTAAATTGCTTGAAAAATATGCCTGGTATAGCAATAACTAATCTAAAAACTTATATTGTATATCTGTACCAGTATATCAATTACTATATTTACTCTAAAGTAACGTATCAATCAAATATAAAGCACATCCAAAAATTAGAGCATTGGATATTTAAAAAGTATTTGACAGTGAATGCTATGAGCACATTAAGACACTGTCATGTCATTTGCAGCACCATATTTGTGTGTAATATAAACGTATCCGGTGATGCATACGTATATTTATGTGCATATACAATGAATACACAAGCCGGTAGTCATCTACGCAGAAACTCCTAGACAAGTGCACACATTAACCAATTCAAAATCTGTTATTAAAAAGTTTGATGGACTGGCCAATTCCTTTTCAATTAAAAACTTTCAGCCAACAGTCTAGTCTCTAGTCTGTGGGGGCTCTTACAATCAATAACAAATAGTTAGAACGTTTGACGAATTGTGTGTTACCAGGGCAAGCTGAGGATGCCCCCTGCTATTAGACATGAGAGCAGGTACTATTGTGCCTGAATCTAGTGCACCATCAATTCTAAGCACACCCTGATTTCTGAGACAATCAAGACCCTAAAGAGTGTGCATCGTTTTCGAGTAAATATAACTGTCATTAATTGGAGGAGATTGAGTTTATTGATGCATTGTAAACAAAAAGTAAACACAGGTTAGAGCCGGGATATCCAACCTCTTTTGCTGCCAGGGCACCCAAGGGCATTTAAGAAAGCGAATCAGGCACCACATAACATTTCCCTCAAGGGTGATATTCAGGCCATCCCTTGGCAATATTATCACTTTACTATTTAACAGTTGATCGTTTGAAAAAAAATGCTCCTTGGTAAATAAGATTGAAATTGTTAAAACGTAAATATTTTCATCACAACAAAGGAAAGTCAATCTCCAAAGTAGATTTGATTACGGAAAATACATCTAGTATGAAGGTTTTCGATGCATGTGCATCGCTGCGTTCTGAAAAGAATTATTTAGTCATTATGGGGAATTGGATACCCCGATAAGCTGTTTCTTTGTATTCACATTTTGAACAAT
Source organism: Sympetrum striolatum (assembly GCA_947579665.1). Taxonomy (NCBI): domain Eukaryota; kingdom Metazoa; phylum Arthropoda; class Insecta; order Odonata; family Libellulidae; genus Sympetrum; species Sympetrum striolatum. Next base: position 90,678,987 of record OX388345.1, read on the forward strand.
TTACGAACTAGATCCGAGTACTGTTAATCTGGACAGAGGCAATAAGAGGGATTAAGTTTAGACACCCCTTCACCCTCGATGTTTAGAAATCTAAAGACCAACTTTCTGACCCCTTCCCTGTCAAACCTTCACTCTAGGTTTGACAGGGAAGGGGTCAGAAATGTGCTAGTGCAATCCCAAGAAATAATGCTGTTGCAGCAAATAAAGAAAAACCTTTTTACCACATCTTGGTGGACACTGTGCACGGTCGCTTTGGGTCATCTTATCACCTCGTCTCTAGTTTCTTTTTGACAACGACCCCTCTACTCAGTGCCGGAATTTTGAATTGAGTTCCCATCATATTGGCATTCATCCAAGGGATTTGTTTTCATTTCAAGTTTCAAGATTGGCACCAAATCGTCTGATCCAGGATCAGTGGGAATATAGAAGATAAAAGCATTGCTGATTCTAACCTCTTTCCCTCCCTCGTGACTAAGTCATTGCTAATGAAGGGTGTGAATGAAAAATATCTCTAGAAAGCAATTTGACATGAATTAAGATTATCTAAAGACACGGCATTATTTTTACATTTTATATTAGAAAATGCAGTTTAGTTATGATGTATGAATCAATAAAATTATGTGTTAACTCGAAAATAGTCAATGCAAGTAATGAGAACCCTGAAATTCGAGAGCCGGACATAGAAAAATCATTTGCCCGCGAATGTAATGCACCCCTTAAGATATGCGGTCACACCAGTTGCTGCACCTTATACATATGCAGGAATAGAATAATATATGCGTATATTTATAAGCGTATATACTGTATACAAAATTTCAGTAGTTGCCTATGCCAAAACTCCTACGTTAAGTGCCAATTCAAAATCCTTAATTTAAAAACTTTTAGGGGTAGCCAATTCCCTTTCAATTAATAACTATCGGCCTACAGTTTCTTATGTAGTGCAAACATCAATACAGTATAAACACAACTATACAGTCAAAATATCGATAGCGGATTGAAGGAATGTTTGACGTAACTAGGGAGAGCCGGGGATGCGGCCGGCCCCACGCTACGGAATATGCCAACAAGTAGTATTGTACCCAAAACTAGTGTGCCATTGATTTTATTGTGCACCCTGATTTTTGAGGCAAATAAAAGACCGAAAAGGGTGTGTGTTATTTTCAAGTAAATACGGTATTTTTGACACGAACATACTTTTTTCGTGAATTACGGACTTCTACAGTAGTAAGAAATAGGAAAATATAAGAAATATTAAAATTAACGAGCAAGTGATAAATCATGTTCAAGACAAGAATTAAAATTGATTAAGACAAGGAAAATCAAAGTTCATCCAACATTTCCATACAAAAGAGGAATATATTTTAGGTAAACAGTGAGAGGTCAACCATTTCAATACCACTTGGCACAGTAAAAATGAAAGAAAGAACAAATACCACAAGGTTCATCGAACATGGAATTTATTTCCACTTACCGGGCTCCTCTAATATTAATTCATTGGGCTGATCATGATCCAAAGTAAGAGCTTTCAGAAGCATCAGCATGGCCCCATACATGTTCTTCACCTGTTCTAGGCATTTCCAGAAGCTATCAGGAGCACACGGATCAAGTAACTAAGGAGAAATTCCAAGTTTAACTTTAAGTGAACATGAGAGATAGCCTGACTGACTAATAGTCATATCAGAAAGATGAAATAAAATAACCTTTTTTGAACAACATTCTAAACAAAATATATGTAAGGAAATCTTCTAATTGCATCAAATATACAAATCCTTTTCCAGCATATTACTTCAAATCAGCAGTTATTTGATAAATGTTAGGTTTATGCAAAAAGTTACAGATGCCAATATTAATGGGAAAAGTATGTGGCTGAAAACATTGATATTACTGAAAAATTAAGTTAAAATTATAAATGAGTAAATGGATTACAAAGGGTGCCTCTCGATAGAGTGAAATGAAATAGCTCATTTAACAACTCAATTATCCACATATTTTGGCACTTAAATTGACAGGTGAACAAGATGTACAAATGAAGGTTTTGCTTACTTACAAAAGACATTTGATAGGGAAAAAGGGAAAATATACTTAAGACTAATACAGCATTCATTTTCAATGATTAGTAGATAACGGATAGAGTTAACACAACCCTTTGAGGAGTTGTAAAGTGGCAACTGAAGGAGTTAATGATGATTTAGGGAATCCACGCTTACATATGATCCATCACCATCTTTAGGGTTTCACCAAATTATCTATTATATATATTAAAGAAGAGCGGTTGGAGATTACTGAGAAATATGGGCATTTTAACTTGGGAGTATTTTATAGTCATCCAATTGATGCAGACATCCACCATCTCACATGAATTGCAAGATAACCCTTTTGGTGACAACGTTACGTCAATTGATACGGGAATTTACTACAGTTAGGCAGAAGTATTTCAATGGAACAACACATTTCTTTCTTTCAATCCACAACAGATTATCAAGCTCTTTTTCTATTCATCAAACCTTATATGATAGAGTTCATATGAATTTGATCTATGAACACAGGCATAAACAAATCATAATCTTGCTATGCCAACTTTTGAACAAGGCCATAACATTTTCTTAGGCTTGCTGACACTATTATTGTTACTTGGGAAGCCTCTCTTTACATGACTTCCAACACACCCAATTTATCCAAAGATTCTTATTTCACAGCAGTTCATTCAGTGGCATCAGTAGAACTTGATAGTCATTTTTAACACAACATAAATCCAAAAATAATTCAAAATAGTAAACCTGCTAATTAAAATGTCGTATTGGTGCAAATATAAAGATGCAGTTCTTAAGGGTGAAAAGTTCTAGTTCTTGCTTACATTATCTCCTGCGGAATCTGACAGAAGAGTGTGGGCTAAATCCGCCATGGCGCTGTCAGGGCTGCGGAGACGATGCAGGTCGCGCTCAAACACTGCTTTCAGTCCATCAGGCAACCTCTTTTCCAAAATATTCAGGGCGCCAATCACTTTGCACATGTCCAAGCAAACTGATGGATCTACAAGGAAACACATACAAGGAATATAAAAATGCTAAATTCCAACATTTCATCAATGTCTAAAATGTCTTCTGCTGTATCTCCTGTTGCCTTGGAGTAAAACTGAATTTTATTATTTTAATTTTACTTTCACGCATGCTTAAATATAACACAAAATGCAAAATTTGAAAAAAGATCGTTAAAATTAACCTTAAAACATATTTAATGCCACTATATATATATAAACTAATTATGAACTATTATCAATTTAAATAAGACTGCAATCTGTTGACTTACAGTAATCAATAATCTGTATTCGTTATAAGTTGTTGTTACATGTATTAATTACTGAAATAATTAGAAAATTTTTAGATTGATTTTTTTAAGTGAAAAGTTGAAACTCATTAAAATATTTCAATCTTAAAAAAAAACACTGCATTCTTAACCACGACCACAGACAAAACAATTTTTTATACCTAAGTCACTGACTTAACAAATTCCCCTTGTATATGAAAGAAAATAGACAAACCTTTCTCGAGTATAGGAGTTGAGGAGAAAATAGAAGGCGGACAGCACTCGGGATGACTCAAAGATGCGAGATATTCAAGAGCATCAGCTGGTCTGAAGAGGGAGAGTTGAGAGCGCCGCACGAGTGCTAATGGTGGGGCACCACGAAGGCCTCCATCACCAGGAACCAAGCCCATGGGGCGAGCTCCTGCCTCTCTGTATTGTTCGCAGCAAAGAAGCAATCTCGCCCAGCACCTCACTGCAACCTCTCTGTATTCTTCATCCCCAGTGACGCACTCTCCGCCTGAGACGGTGCTGGCACTGCTCAGCTTCATTCTGATCTCGGAGTCCACAGCCATACAAACTCTGTCTCGGAGAGCAGCCGCAGGAGGGATTGAGGCACCCTCTATCAACTGACCACCACCGCCTCCTGGAGTCCTGCGGTATACCTGAAATATATGCCATCTAGGTCAGACTCCTTATGGAACAAACAATAACTATATAATATCAAATAATAATAATAGTAAGTGGTTGATAATAACAAATATGATAGCAGCGATGTATTTTGAAATAAAACTTATTTTCATATATTACAACTGAGTTTACAATAGCTGAGATAGCAAACAATGGATTTATTCCTCAAATAGGAAAGATAATTGAGCACTGGCAAATATGCTTTCTATGGGTTCCAAACCTTCTCTTCCAACCATTCATGCAAGATCACTTTTTTTAAGGAATCTAACATTACAATTGTAATAAGATTAACATAAAAAATACAGTATTTGGGCAAACAACAGAGCTATTAGATGCTTTCAACCAAAAATAGCAGTCCAGAAATCAAATTTAAAGATAAATTGTAAAATTTGATACATCTCCTATATCCCTCGAGATCATAAGATCATGCTACTGAACATTTTAAGGTTGAACAGTGCATACTTACAGTAAGAGCTTTGGCAATAACAGCCAATGGAAAACGACCAGGATGGAAAATATGAGCCAAGTAAGCCTGCCTAGGGTCCGTGGTGGGGTCAATGCCTTCAACGTCCTCTCCAGATGAAGTTGTCCCACCATTGGATGGCCCAACATCATCTGCAGATGTTCCCCCATCACTGGAAGGAGACCATGGGAAGAGGAGGCCCTGAGAGGGTGTTTCCAGTATGGCAGGCTGCCACTCCACCGGAGCATCCACAGACGGCTGAGCACCCAGCTTCAACTGAATGCTACTGAGGAGCATGGAACCATCAGACACCGTCCAAACAGCCCAAAGGCGAGACTGACTGAACTGGAAGTCAACGAGGTCATGCTGCAAACAAAAATTAATTTTTTAAATTGTTTCCATTGAAAATTCTATGAACCCTTGATTAGTAGCATGGGGCCAATGAGACCTTAGGCAAAATATTTCCTTCGATAGAACAAAGGCTTTTTAAGATATTCCAACATTTTTACTTTCTCCATATACGAAGTATAAAGAAAGTATTGTTTTCATGAAAAAAATCGACTTCGAGATTTCAACGGAAATACATGTTTTGGGGTTCCTAGAACACGTTTTGACCATTTTCGGAATGATGTCTGTGTGTGTGTGTGTGTGTATGTATATGTGTCTGTGCTTGTGGGCGCTCTAACGTGAAAACTATTAGTAGTATCAATACCAAAATTCATATATAGTACTGAGGTGTGTGCTGTCAGAGTTGATTAGTTTTTGGAGTAAATCGGTCAACCGGAATTCGAGCTTCATTCATCAAAGCTCATTTCTGGTTTTCACAATATCTCCGTAAATATGATATAAAGGTATATTGTATACCTTATAAAAGTTTTAAATAATGTGATTTACTATAAGTTTTGTATTTAACATATTTTTGTATCACCGGTTGATTAGGAGTTATTCATGAAATACCGATAAACCGGAAGTAACTGTTATGTACTTTGTGGGCGCTCTAACATGAAAACTATTACTTGGATCGACACCAAATTTCATATATAGTATTTTGGTTGTTGTTAGAGTTGATTAGTTTTTGGAGTAAATCGATTAACCGGAAGTCGAGCTTCATTTTTCAAAGCTCATTTCCGGTTTTCGAAATATCTCCATAAATATTATATTTAGGTATAAACTATTAATTATAAAAGTTTTAGAAAATGTATTTTACTATAACTTTTGTATGAAACATTTTTTTGTATCACTGATTGTGTAGGAGTTATTAGTGAAATACTGATAAACCGGAAGTTCCTGATTATGTAAGTTGTGGGCGCTCTGGGCTCTATGGGTGAAAGGCCAAATTCATCGTTTTTCATCGAACATGACCTGAAAAACATTATTTATAATGTTCGTGACGTAAAAGATAATATGATATAAATTAATCACTCATCTTCCAAGTTTAGATTGAATATAGAGTTCGAAATTACTGTCGTAGATAAATATTTACATCTTAGATATGGAGAAAGTCATGTGCTGGCCACATCAGATTTTTTTTAACTTTGTAAAGATTTTTCTTTGTAATGACAATGTGAAAATTTTGCTAATTTTGAGTAATGAAAAGTATGCAATAACATATGCATAAGCTGTGTTACCAAATTTACAAAATTAATACGAATGTTATAAACATCTAAGTTTTTTAAAGCACCGATATATAGAGTGATTAATTAGCAAGTACCAGGTGAAGAATGAAAACCATATCATACATATTAAAATCTGTGATGTTGTTTACACTACATCTACAAAGTTTATAACCCCATAGGAGTACCAAAATACTTTCTTACTTCTCATTGAGCAAATATATGTTCACAGAATTCTATAATAGTAACAAAGAGATACACAAAAATAACTCAAGACTAATCCTATTTTAATAATCGGATGCTTCTGCTAAGGCAGCAGGTTAGATATTGGTTTAAATAGTTCAATGATATTAATTAGTTTAAAATAAAAAATATTTGCCCCAAATTCGTTCGGATTCAAAATAACACATCCCATGGTTGGTAACACAGATAAAGATTAATTTTATGATTTCGAAAATGTTCCAAATCGATTTTCGAAACCCTTATATGTTGATTTCATTAAAAATTCCAAAATATATTTTCATCCCATATTGAAGTTTTTTTGAAAGAAGAGAAAGCAATTTTTATTATTTTGTTACAGATGTTATTTAAAACATTGTATAGACAATATAGATAGTATTCCATTGAATACCAAACACTATCTACCTCAATCATTTACAAGACAATGGTCCGTTGAAATAAATTAACACAAGCACAACCAAGAAATTATTATGAATCTTCATTCAGAAATGCAATTTCCATACAAGATAAATCGAAGTGGATATAGTGGACAAAGTTTTCTTTTTATGAAAACAATGAAGATAAGTAAAAACTCGGAATAAGAAATCATTACCTGAGGTGCATATACTGTAGCTAGATGAACCATTTGGTATATGCCAGCTTTGAGGACTGGAGTAAGAATGCAAAAAATGCATTCATTTGAAAAGCACATGTAAGCTCCAAGGTACAGTGAGGCTCCATCATCACTAACTGCTTTTCTGAGCATGTGATTTTGACCTGTGATATGGAAAATAACAAATGATCTTTATAGATGACAACCAAATCGTAAAAACAAGTCGAAATGGCCAATTAACCAAACCCAAATACACTACACTAAAGGTGTGCATGGGACAAAAATTTCAACCAAGGAACACTGCCTGTTCGTCGATCAGCCCAAATCAAACCCAACCCTAACGTAGATACAAATATTTGTTATCAAGCCAGACCCAAGCCCTAACTTTCTATAGCGATTAATTACCCAGTAATTAATCGCTGTGATTTGTGAACAAATACTTTAACCCTTCACGAAGACTGAGCATTTTGTATAAGGGTTACATAGTAACTTTAAGAGGATTCTGTCCTTGTGCAAGAAACTAACGCTCTTTACGGGCCAATGATTCTTTCCTTCCAAAGTTATTCATGGGCCAATAGAGTGCCTGCTTTATCCAACCTGAGCTCAGACTGGGATGGGCTCATGCAGACCTCAAGCCCAGACTAAAGAAATTACCAAATTCATAAATTAATTCTGCAAGTGAGAAGATAAAAATAACAACTGTTTAATTCCTATTAAAAACTGGAGAAAAAATGTTTCAGAGTACAAATAAAAACTATATTCCAGGTAAGTAAAATCAATTAACTATATATTCTATACTAATATCTTCAAAAAGGTCCAGAACTTATTTTTTCCCAAAAAAACGCAGAGCAGGAGAAATGTGATATTCTGGTTCTAGATAGCTCCACATATTGTTGGTACAGCTGGTAGCATAAAGTTATGGGGGAAAAAATAAGATCAGGAACTTTTTGCGCATTAAAAAAATTCATTAAAATTTGCTATTAATAATAAAAAATTTAAGAAAAATGTGAGTTTATAAATAATAACATATGATAGGAAAATGGGGGAAGCTCATCATAGGAATTAAATGTAATAGAATAAAAATAGCCTCTTTCATTCTAATTCAAACACCATACTTCAAATACCAAACATAGCCACTAAGAGGAGATTTTATCACAAACATTTAGGTAGAAAATGCATCTTAATGGGAAGATATACCGTATTTACTAGAAAATAATGTGCTATCGAATGTAATGTGCACCCAAGAATTTAAGTGTCAGAAAGAGAAGAATCATTTGTCTACAAATGTAATGTACTCCCTGCGCAGCAACATATAGGTGTATTTTATACAGGTATGAGCTGCTATGAGTCAAATATATTGAGGGGAGTGGGGTTGGTGAAGACTGTAATTGAAGGTGGAATTCAGGGTAAGAAACAGAGGGGAAGACAAAAGATGGCATAAGGAGTGGGGTTAACTATAATGTGGATTAACTTAATATGGATTTTTGAGAGTACATGAACCTACTGTAAGGTAGAACACCCATGAATGAAGTTGCTATAAATACATATTTCTAAACGTGCCCAAATGAGCAGTAATGTGCAGTTGATTCCCTGACCCATACCCTCATTTCTGTGCCGAATAAGATCCAAAAGGGTGTGCGTTATTTTTTAGTAAATACAGTAGATTATATGTGTATAATTAGATGTGGTTACATTAAAAATAGTACATCAAAGTCCCAAAAACACCGCTGCATCTTATATGTGCTTTATCCACATATCTATATGGAAATTTTATACACATACACAATTGATGTAATAACTTGGTTCACTGATACAAATATTGTCATTGTTCTTTTAAAATTTGCAATTAAAACATTTTCATAGTCCTTAGACCTCTGAAATTGAATACTTAATGTTATCGCAAACCCATCAATACAACAAATAAAAAATGTAAATTATAAAACAATTCCACAAATGTGATTTTTGGTAATCTGAGTCAGTGTCCTTAGATACAAAATGATCAAGTAGAAGACTTGCAAAAGTAGAGTATCTTGAGCCAGCATTTTAGTTTAGAAAATCCTAATTTGAGATGGCATTGCATTTTTTTCTATAAAGACAATAGTATCTCACTTCCTTGCAGAAGCCTCCTCCCAGATTCTGCAGTTGCTTCGAGCACAGACATGGCCAGCTTGCATTCCTTCTTTGAGGTTGACCACATTCTCAATCGTCCATCGCGGCACAGGCAGAAGAGGAATGCCTCATTTCCAAGAGGATGGATCACCATGCTCACGGCTACTTCACCTCCTCCGCCAAAACTCACCCCTCCCATTCCTCCTATGCTTCCTCGACCCCTGAAACCAAACATGGATAATTTAGCTAAATCCAAATAAAAATTACAAACAAAAATTTTATATTTAAAAAATAATTACCACATTTATTGGAATATAACATGCAATTTCTTCCAAAAATTTGGCCCTGAAATTAACACTGCATGTTAAGTGTTTAGTGTATTCTGTTGATGGTGTTCATCAATAAATTAACAGCAAAATCATACTATTTGGATGTTCAATTGAAAAAGTACGAAATGACACTGTGGGTATAGTTGAAGTCTTCATACAAATTAATTATCAGAGGCCTGAGCACAACTATGCCACTGTTTCATGAGACGAAAGATTCCCTGTTTCCCAAATTCCTGCGGCTGTGACAAGAGCAAGTCCCTCACTGATTAGTGTGTTCTGTCCATTTGATGCAGCAGCGCATATAAGGACATCAATGTGTTCACTTTGCAATATTTGATGATTGATCAGATTTCTGAGTGTGGAAGGTGTTAAACCGGCTGATACTCATCACTGGATGGTGACCATATATGGAGGAGGGTGTGTGTCAGATATGCTCCAACATAACGCATGTCCACAGGTCTCCAGGGTCACAAAAAGTGTACTGGCCAAGTTCAAGAAGGAACTGCTTAAGCATTCTCCTTGCAGCTCAGAAATGTAAATCTGTAACTTCCATCTGTCCGCTTAAAAAAACATCCCTAAGAGATTCAGTTGGCTAACTAAAGGACACAGTGAAGGACTAGCTCTTATTCTGGGAACAGGGAATACTTGTACAAGGATTGTCCTTATACGCACTTATCCACTCTAAATATACATTATAATACCAGCCTAAAACTTCAAAACTTGGTTCTTGTTTAGAGCATTTTGTTTCTTGGTAGTGATAAGAATGATCTTGCAAGATTGAACTTTGACCTCAGAAAAATTGACCTGATTATTGTTATTTTTGTACAAAATAAAACAAAAAAAGATAGATTCTCTGAAAGGATTTCATCGCCAAAGGTATTTATGAATTTTTGGTACAATCACTATCATGAAAAATAGCCATACCTCAAAACTTCTGGCATTAAACCTGACCAAAGACGGTTGATAACAGATGTCTGCTTAAGTTCTGCTGAAATTCTCATTCCACCTGGACTCATCCATAGCACAACCACGGATCCGGTTCCATAGCCAAGAGCAAATAAGGCATCGTCATTGGGATCAAGCCATGATGCTGAAGTATATGGCAATACAGCATCTACAAAAGATAATTGAAAATTTTCCATCACAATAAACACCTTTCAGATGGGACATAACCATGGGCAAATACTATCAACAAAGTCAGGTTTTTTGGAGCTAAAACTGCAGATCTACTAAATACTAAAATACCAACAAATGATTTATGCATATTTAAACAAAATTAAGAATTTGGTTGATAAATTCTCTATAGATTCAAGCGGACGACATCTTCTTTTAAAGTAATAGAGAAATACTACTTCCGACATGGCAAAAATTGAGGAATACCAGTATTTAGGCATAGTGCAGCATAAAGCTAAACAAAATTTACATTCATACTTGATATTTAAAATTACTGCAGAAAAAATACTTAAATACAAATACATACTCTCCTCTAAACCTATCTTTGAGTTAAGGTAATCAAAAATATCAATGATAGTTTTTCACAAAACACTACAATAAATAACATTAAATCAAGTTCATGAGCAAAACTTTCTTCACAGATCTGAAGTAAAGAATTTTTATGCTCAATTTATTTTCCTACAGCAGTACACAGCATTATTTCCTTCTGCAAACTGCTGAGATGGAAACGGCTTCAGATAAAATTCTTTTACTACACCACAAAACAACTACAAACACGACCAGGTTTCGTAGCCAAGCTGCATCATCAGGTGACATGAGAAAATAATCAAACAACATTATATAGGAAAACAATGAGGGTAGGGGAAAGAGTGGGGGGGTGGATAGTAAACCTGCCTTCAGAAATGGTTTCAATCCTGAAATCATTGACCACCTTATCACGAAGAAGAAAAATAGCCCTCTACGATACTTTCAACGTCAGCCCGTCGCTGAGAGGAAGTGGTGCTCCGTAAAATATATTGGCAGGGACTCATATTTCGTGAAAGATTATTTTCCAGAACATTATTCCTGCACATTTAAAACAGGCACTAAAGTGAAGGATTTGTTGGTACCCTGTAAAGACCCAATTAACCCATCCAACAAAATTGGTGTGCACAGACTAAATTGTTATGATTGTGAAGGTTTTTATATTGGCAAAACTGGCAGGAGTTTTAACGAGAGACAGAACATTTTCATGCCTTCAAAAATAACAAACCAGATGTCTCCAATTTTAGTAAACATTTACTCCTTAACGGACATTCTAGTGATTTCAATGTGACATATTTACATTTTTGTGACCACAGTGCAAAAATGGACACATTGGAGACGTTAGAAATAGGAATTCCTCCAAAAATAATATCCTTAACGACTTCTTGTTTCCAAACCCTTCACCCTTTGTGCAAAACATCATTTTTTAACCTACTTCCCCCTATTCCTGTTCCCTCCCCCCCTGAAATTCCTACCTCCCAAAACTTACCTTCTTCCTCCTCCTTTTTTCCCATTGGTTTACTATCCAACCCCTCTTTCCCCTACCCTCGTTGTTTTCCTATATAATGTCCTTGGTTTTTTCTCATGTCACCTGATGCATTACACATTACATTAGGCAACACATTACATTACACAACACATTACATGTCACCATAGCTTGGCTATGAAACCTGGTCGTGTTTGTTGTTGTTTTGTGGTGTAGTAAAAGAATTTTATCATGAAGCTGTTTTGTATTTATAAATACCACGAAGTGAAACCTGAGTCTGTGTCATTTATTGCTGAAATGGAGTAAAACTTGGCAGCCATTCAGAAACAATGCCTATTATTGTGAGAGAGATAATACTTGAACTTGAAAACTCATTGAACAATTAATATAATTTTCACTGCAGGTCAGTCAACAGTCAATTTTTTCAGTTACTTCCACTCAGCATCACTTACATTGAAGCAATTCACAATTAAATGAGTCTTATAGGAGTAAATAAAGATGTTATTACAGTATAAAGATTACTTCAACCTTTTTGATTATTCCTGATTATGATATTTGAAAGAATTTAAGTACATTTAATGAATATTTTTGCATTACAAGTGTTTAAAATAGGTCAAATTTAAATCTCTAGCAGAGAAATTTAACTAATTGATCAGACAGATTGTATTGTTATTCCCCCTCAACCATTGCCACCTGGTATTAATACCAACTTGCAGCGTTTTAATAAATAAATAAATAAATAATAAATAAAAGTTGCCAAGGACAAACAAAAAAAACTTGACAAGAAACTCTTTTCAAACACCAATAACATTAAATTGGATTGAACACTAATTGAACTCATTAACTCAATTTATTTCTCCTGTGCATTAGTGGAACATTAACAATGCACAGGGGTGCACTTACTTGCGGTGGCATTATTTATATCATGGAAAGTAGCAGGATCACGCGCAGCTGCCTGGGATGCATCAGCAAAAATAGATGGAACACTAACATCTGGATGATGGGGTAGAAGATGATCCTATCCAAGTAATAAATAACATATGATGAGAGTGATTCACTTTTATTCAAAATATCTATTAGTATTTGAAGTAAAACTAACACTTACAATGACCATCACCATCTTTTAAGTGATAGTTGGAAGAAAGAAACACCATCTAACCAATACGGAGTTATTTACATTCCTAAATGCATTTCTAATGGGGATAACAGAATCCTATTTTAGGTCCTTCCGGGTATGATTTCGACTTCAAACTTTGCAGTAAATAAGAACATGTCCTACCAACTTATAATGTGTATTGACAAATGCTAATAGGTACTTGGTTCAACACCAGGGGTCTCTAAAATTAGAAATTGCTTCGATTTTTAAGATTTGTTTGAACCATATCCTGGAAACATAGAGACTTGAAACCAAGCATGTAAATACAGATCATAAATACATTTTTATACGCTGTTTAACGTTTCCATGATGGTCCTTGGTTCAATCCCAGAGAGCCATTACTCTATGTATTTCAAATGGGGATAACAAAGTCTTATTTTAGGATCTTCCAAACATGATATAGAATTTTTGAATTAAATAGGTTTATTTCTACCAGGGCGTTATATGAATTCAAATTTTGCAAAAGGTCCTGCGTTTGATACCAGGCAGCCCTACTATTTTAAACTTATGGTGGGCATTTAAATTATTTATGATTCATTTACCGAGAAGGTGGAAATTCTACTGCCAGGCATGTGAACAGAAGTAATACATGGTAATTCTTTTAAGCTTTTTATTAATTTTTTGCAAAGTATAGTACTTCAAACATATGAAAGAACTGCTTCTAAAAGCATTTACACCAAATATTTTTGATTCTGGCAATGGGGTTACCCATTGTCAGATGCTTAGAATATGGTCTATTATTCGGAGGCTGCTTGGGCTGGATACCAAAGCAGCTTCTCAATGATTTTGCAAGTGCTCTCCAATTGATTTTTCAAGCACCCAATCTAACTAACTTCAAATCAAGCATATCTTTAATCCTTGACTGGCATCTATATGTTGCAGCTAATACACTAGGTTACAGAAACTCTAAATCAGCGGAAAGAATATATAATACTACCTTTTTATGGATGCTGTCTGGATGAGGGAAACTCAGCCGGTGAACACTGGAAACTGTAGCTACCAGAATAACAACATTATTCCCTCCAGCAGTTTCATGAATACTAAGTCCTTCCAAAACTGCATTATCGTGGAATTTGTATCGAACGTGATTTCCAGTCAAATTAACTTCCAAGCTTTGTTCGACCAACTCTAGGACATCTCCCGTAATGCGCCTGTGATTTGTAAAAAAGCGATAAAAAAATACTGTGAATGTCAATTTAAAGATAGTGCATTTAATTTACATACTGCTTCTATCCAAGTTAAATATAAGCTAATACTAGCGATGATCCTTTATTTCAATATAATTGAGTTAACACCCACCAATTCCAACTCTTCCAATACTTATCAATAATCCCAAATATAACTTAGAAAATATACATCCAAGTGAAGACATCTTTATCCAATTCATAAAATACTCTAGGTAAGTACAATATTGATAATCTTGCGGATCATTTTTATGGTCTTTACGAATGACTCTTACTTAGGAATCAGAATTTAAGACTACACAAAAGAAATTGACGGTAGAAGCAAAACTTTTAAGTGTTAACTAATAACTTCAAATGATCAAGTTCCAATGTTATAAAGACCAAGTTAATTTTTTTATGAGACATTAGTTACCCCTATTTTTAAAATTAAGATTCTTCGGAGACGTACTTCAAACGAATAATGAAATATAGCTTCATAATTGAAGTATCATCTTCATTATGGCATACATACCAGTAAATAAACCTATTCCTTGTGTAATGTTTTGTCGAATCGCGGTAGCAGAAACCACCAGCTCTTTCTGGAACTTTAATATCCTGCAAAGTGCTCTGAGTACCTCCTGAAACAACAAAAAATATTGTATACTAAACTTTTGAACACGCACGTAAAAACCACACCTATAATTATCAATTAAATTACCGGAATATATCATAATTTCCTTCCATTTTGGAGGATATGTTTCGTCTGGAAAAACTTCCTTAAATCCTAATGGCATATTGGCCATTTTAGACGTGTAATACTATTTCCGCAATTTTGATTTTCAACGCTCCATACTTCAAGCTGCTTCAAACGCACGCCGCTGCTGCCGACTCCCGCTCTGTGCAGTAAGATCCAAAATCCAATCACTAGGTAGCTCTGAGTTAAGGAGAGCCAAAATTCAAATCGTGCGCAGAAAAATCATGGAACAATAATAACTTCTTCCATGGAAATATATCCTCGACGAATTCAAATGCATGCTAACAAAAATATAGTTAATATGTTCTGCGTATTTTAATAGTAAACTATAGTAATATTCTTACTAACTAAGGGAAATTTATATAACACTATCGATCAACAAATTGAACACATGAAACGAAAACTAATTATAAGAAATTAGTAAAATACTAGGCTATATATTAGAATTCATCTTTTGACATAATAAGCTTAATTTGAAGAGTATTAAAATTTATATTTTCATGTTTTAGGTACTCTATCATATATACATATATACATAATATAATGGTAAAAAATAGTATTCATATATGAATTTAACTTATGTGTTAAATAACTATTATATATATATTATTATATTATATTATATTATTATTATATTATATTATATTATTACTATAACACATAAGTTAAATTCATATATGAATTTAACTTATGTGTTATAACTTTATGTGTTAAATAAAATTGCTTTCACTCTGTGAGAAATGAACCTTCAATCTTTTTCCCCTAGGAAAAAGATTTTACAATAACTGAGAAAATTTTTTATCACGCTCTCTTCTGCAATTCAATTTAAAGTATTTTACACAGTCATTCCACCTGTTATGTCGCTATTGTTATTAACCTAACTACCCTATCTTTCTGAGTCCATAATTTATGATAAACTCCCTATGCATATGAAGACAATACACTGTAACAAAATCTTCCAATCAAAGGTTAAAAATTGATTTTTTCTAATTGATGTTATTCCATTACTGAATTCTTTAATGATAAATCTGTAAATAAACATCAACCTTTATATTGTTAATATTTTTCTTGACTTTTATAAGACTAACAATTTTTAGTAAAATCGATATGGGAAAGTGTAACTTTGTGGAAAGCCATAATAATAATTGAAAAAGCTTTGTAATTTTCCACAGGATTGATTTGCACTACTGGTTTCACTTCCAAGGGAGAATCTTCAGGTGACAAGAAAATTAAAAATCTGGGTTTATATTTATTTATTATTACAATTTTTAGTATTTATTAGCAAGGGGAGTGATGGTATCTGTCTCGAAGCTGTGTGTGTGTGTGTGTTTATATAGATATATAAGGATCCTTATATAATTACTGCTATTTTTATTTAATTATTTATTAATTGTGTCCATCCTTTGATCTGCCACATGGTAGTTGTATAAACGTACGTATATGAATATTGATGAGGATGTTTTGAAATACTAGTACCCATACATATTTTACATGGAATTATTCATTTCCATTTATTTGGCTTTAAGAAATCAATATATTATTATTATTATATCCTTAAACAACTTTATCTGAGTTTCTTAGGTCATCTTAGGTTCTTCCTTAAATAGTCCCTGAAATATAGTGGAAAATGTTGGGCTTCGTGGTCTTATCCCTATCTTATTTGTATGCAATGTCACAGTCTTGTTAGTTAAAGTGGGATATATTGTTCAGCAGCATTTTTTAGCAGTATAGATTACATTAATTTCACTAAAGTTTTCCTCAACCCTGTATCTCTCCTTAAGACTCATGTCCTGGAGCTAAACCTGTTGACTTTATTCATTGAATTATTCAAAGGCATTTACCCATTTCATTACAAGCTAAAGTTAACATCAAAATATTGCATGTTATTTTATCTCATTAGGTAAATACAATTTGTAGTGGTCCTTAGCCATAGCCATCTTAACAGCATTATGAGCCTTGGGCTCAACAAGCATAGGTGCCCCATGCTAATCTGTGTAAGCAAAGTGACTCGCTGTAAATAATAATATATTTATTAGGATAGCATAACCCAAAACCTCCTGAACCCCCATGACTTCAAGACAAATTTACATTTTCCTCTGATTGATTGATCTATTTTTCAATTTAATCCAAATAAGTTTCAATATATTTATACAATAGGAAACTATGAAATAAAGGAAAAAACATATTTCACTTCAGGGACTAATTTGCTGGATTATGCAAGTGATGAGTGAGTTAATAACCCCTGATTGTGATGTGAAAATTGTTTTGTTATCAGTATATATTGATGCTACCAAGTGCTTGGAGAGAGAGCTAGGAAGTTCTGTGATCTCCTACTTTATCTTCAGTAATTGGTGAATTATTTTTTTTAGAGAACTCAAGTATATATATGTATAAATTTAGCCTGTGTTCGTGAGTTCAGATCATGCTAGAAATATGAAAAAATGCAGCCTGGGCATGTTTTTCTATACAATATGGAAATGGTAACAATTAGGGAGAATTTATCTAAGATAGTAATTAATTATCATTATTGTAAAGTATGATATGATTTTGATCTGATCTCCATGGATGATGAAGATCAAGGCATAGGATCCACTTTTAAGAAAATTGTTTATTTTGGACAATGAAAACAACATCAAGTACAATACTCTTACTTTTATTAACTTTATTTTCACCAAAGATAACAATGATAATATCATTCCTTTATTGGAATGATTATCGTTAATTAATAAGGAGAATTAAAATAAATAAATATTAATAATATTCCATTTTTCACTCGATCCCTCTCAACTTCTTAAGTTTTCTAAGAGTGTGTAGAATCGATTTCTAACAAAGGAGATTTTGATATGAACTTTATGCATAATAAAGAATAAGGCATTAACAAATGCTATCAAACAAGGTTCAAAAAATGGTTGATTTTCTCAGAATAGATATAAAATGCTAGAAGTTTATTTACCTAGAACTTTTAAGATCACTGATATTTAACTTACTGCGTTGCAAATAAATCATTCAAAATCAATTCACCTGTCATAGACCTGTTTAAAAATATAAGATACATCTGATAAACAATTCAAAGTTAAGACATTAAAAATATGTAAGAAATGCTTAGGAATGGGACGTCTAATTCATGTCAGTGCAAACCAACTCTATGTGGAAAAAAAAACAATAAACCCAATGAGCTATAATGCATTAGGTAAATTACAGCAGGAAAGCATATGATTACCATGCCATTCCAATTTCATAAGCAAAATTTTAGCTAAGGAATAATGTTTTTCCACAGACATTAACCAGATGTACCGCCAAATCGAACACAATTCATCTGATATTAACCAGCAATTCATCCTGTGACATAACTCAACCAAGGACAAAGAAGAAATTCTGGTTAACTACTGCAACCTATGGACTGGTAAGCTCATCGTTTCTGAAAACAAAGTTCCTAATTCAATTTGCCCCAACAGAAAGGAATATCCCCTAAGCAGCTGCTGCATCTAAGAAGGACCTCTAGGAGTATGATCTTAAAAGTTACACTAGTACTCTTGAAGAAGCTCCCAATTTAAAACATGAGTTCGTACATAAGTTAAAATAACCAGGCATTCATGAACAAAAATAGCCTGTAAAGTATGCAAAGCTATTGAAATCCATTGACCCACAATTTTGAAGAAGTATATGTTCTGTAAATTTGCAATTGGAAATGCTGACTTAGGGAATATTTTGGGTAAATTTCTAGAAATTTACCATTTTTTTAATTAAGGAGACCGTACTTTTGGGACATGCCTCGTAGAAGTTAGCTGGAAATATTACCCATAGAATCAATGCAAAAAATGTAAATACAAGCTCTGTGTGCTGCTTCAATGAAGACTCTGTAGTTTGCATACAACATTCTTGCTGATAACTCGATAGATAACGTGACAAAATATAGCATCTCTATTGTTGTAATTGATTCCACTTACTACAATTCTCCGATGGAACCAATTTATCCCAATCCAGTTTAATCAACGGTAGATCTTAATTTTGCTTTTACAATTACTGCTGCTGGTACTCCAGAGGGATCAAATAATCTAGCAATTCAAGATATATGAACAACATTTGAACACAATTGATGTTTTGTATGTAGTGAGGGTAAATTTCTAGAAGATGTCTGTTTGGGAGAAATTCTATATCTCCCTTGCTTAGAGATTTACCAAAAATTTCATCGAATTTTTTTAAAATAAGCTTAGAGATTTTATGTAAACATTATCAATAGATGTTGTGCAACCAAGGGATATGCTGTTCCCAAAACATTTCTGATTTTCATTTGAGTAATAAGTTTGTGAATTTACTTTTCACAGGGAATGCATAACTTTTATTAGTTGAAAACTAAGTCATGAGTTATGGTATTTGTCTAGTCAGCCTGCTGCATTGCTAATGGTGATTGCATTTTGATCCTCATTCAATATATTATTTGGAGTGAGGGTCAAAATGCAAACCCATTAAATCTGCAATGGTTGTCTAGACAAATACCATAACTCATGACTAGCAACATTTCAATTAATTCAAATTATTGTGTCCAAATAGTAATTTCTTTTCTGATTCACTTTTATCTGCTTTTATTAATCACTAAATTTTGCCAGCTATTCAAAATTTGAAACAGTCATTGTTTATTTAATTTTCTTATTCTGTACTTTAAATTTTTTCTTACTTTTGGACCAAAAAATCGTCTGAAGTAATCTTTTAATGTGTTGTTTTCAATTGAAAAATATTATTCTAAGTCCACAAGGTCATTTTTTTGTCAGTGATTTTGATTTTCTGCTATTATAATTTTTTAATATTTTCTATTTTGCTTTACAAATTCTAAGTTTCTTTCTTTCTCAATTTCATGTTTTGAAAACTTTATAATATATTCTTTTATTTGCAGATTTGTTCTCATTATGTCACTTTATTTTGAGGCTGCATTTAGATACTGTAAATACACTAATTTCAAAATGCAGCCTTTAAGTAAACCTGGCAAAGTGAGTACAAGCACAGCAAAAGAAATGGCTAAAGGACCAATGAGCATTGCCAAGAAATTTTCTAACTATAATGTCAACTAGTAGTAGTAGTACTAGCTAGTTTTCGGCCAGGCGAATACTACTGTACCAAAAAGAGTGGCCGGGACAAGGCTGAAAGGATTTTGAATAAAAATTTGATGGGTTCAAGTTCGAAACTTTTTTATTAAATGCTGTAATAAACTGTACACTTTAAAAATTTCAATAAAACTGTTGAATCAGAGTGGTGTGAGTCCTTCTCCCTCTAAGTCTGTCTGGTGCTGAAGAAAAATTGGAGCGCAGCAACTAAGAGTCCTCCTTGTAGAAAAATTTACTCTAGTAAATTTTTAAAGTTGATACCTTGGACATTGCTAAATAGAAGTACCACCCTGAAAAAAATTTAGTTATCATGCATGCAGAAAATAAGATATGAGTAAAGCCAAAATTAATTGTCAGAGAAATAATTTTCAAAGTTTCTTGCAAAAATTAAAGTTAAAATTGCTCCTGGTAGCAAAAATTATTTAAATTTAATTAAAGAAAAGATACATCTTAGAGTATCAATTGACTACCATTCAAAGTTTTTGCAAAATTATGTTAACATTGCCTTAGGTAGCAGGATTGTTTTCTCACAGAAATTATTTGAATGACTTTAATTTTAAAAGTAGGTAACTTTTAATTGCAAATACAACTACTTAATTAGGAAGTACAATTTTAAAAGGAATTAATCAATCAAATGTTATTAAAATTAAATAGAAGTTATTGAAAAAAATAATTTGATTTCAAATCTAAACTCTAGAAAATTCCTTTCAAACAACCACTCAAATCAATTTACCAAAAGTGCATATCTGCTATCTCAAAAAGTAGTAAATTGGGAGATGCAAAACAGAGTCAATGATTTAAACATTAATACTTTGGAATCTTGAAGAACCCAGGCTGGATTGATTTTTGTACATAAAGTCATTAATTACAAGGTGAACTATAGTGATTTACTGGTTGACTTCCATGTTCCAGCAAGAGCTACAGGAAGTGATAAAATCTTCTCGATTCCTCATCTAAGAAAGAATTATACTTATTTCCTCCCAATATACAGAATTGTTAAGGGATGCCAACACAATTTGTAATGAAAAAGACATTCACAACATCTCAACCGATAGCTTTAAAAAAAATATCCAATCCTAGTTAGAGGTTTACTATTCTCTAATAAGATCTCTTACATGCTTTGTAATGTATCGGTCTAAGTAATAATCGGTCTAAGTATTGTAATCTTGGTTAATTCACTGATACTAATGGGCTTTACCTATGTTAAATGCCATATTATCGTCACATTAATTGTGAATTATTTTTTGAATGTTTTACTTTCCATTTCTTTGTATACAAATTATGTTTCCACAATTTAAATTTAGTTGAATTTATATATTTTGAAATTTTTCTGCCTACATAATACATTTATATAGTTTATTATTGTTTATATGTAACTGGGCTCTGCCCATAAAAATTAATTAAATAAATATCACCCATCTGATCTTTATTTTCAAAATATTATCATTGATTTGGCAGAAAATATTGAGTATATGTGCTTGTTGCTTATTATAAATATATCATTAATATATCTCTAATGGAATTAAGACAATAAAAATTAAACACATACAGCTCATCATTTCAAGAACAGCTTAAGAAATTCTTTATAATCTAAATTCATAGTTATCTTAAAATAATAGAAAATCTGATATCGCTGTATCAACAAAAATTATGGCTATTCAAGGAGTGAAAATTATATAATTAGGAATTGTTAGAAATTACAGGATTTTGAAAGAAAATCATAACAGTCCCAAAGATTTATGAAGTTTAATTCTAACCAAGATTGTACAGTGTTGGTCAGATAATTATGAGCCTAAAATATTAATTTTCACAGCTTTATTATTAATACAATGGAAGGAAGAAAAATCAATGGGTTATATCTGCTACATGGATACAAAACTTGTGATGTTTCCTCAATTAGAATTATGTACTAAATACAATAATAAGAAACATAGCAATAAAAATTTCAGAACAGGAATAAAGTAACTTTACTTCTTTTCAACCTATACTGCAGATAGAAATAAGATGGAATAAATAATTTTTAAAAGAAATACTTTATCAAAGTAGCCAAGCATCACATGAAGCTTTGGATTGAAGATTACAGGAAAATGGATTTAGATGGTTTGTTAAAGAAGCTATTTATATTTGATGTATTCAGATTTTATCTTACAGAGCAAAGCTAGAATTGCAGAATTGCAAAACAGAAATCCCAGCTATAGAAGGAGGATTAATATCACAACTAATGCCATTGGGCATTTCTACTGACAAGCTATTTGCTTCAAGACACAAAGATCGGAAGAAATATATGTCTGATGCAACTGAATGTGAAGTTTCAAATCCTGGATGAATAAAAAATGTAGACCTTCAAAAGTGTGCAAAGTAAGCGAGTAAAGACACAGCAAATGAAGAGACTTCCAAACAAGTCTTTTAACAAATGAGACATACTCAGTAATTTGAAAAAAATACGAATTGATTTATGAAGATACTGGATATAAAAGTCAGGAGTTTGATTTTAAGTAAGCTGTGAATGCACAGTGGTGTTTTTTCTCAGACAGAAGTTATTATGATTAAAATTGAGGAATAAGTTTTTATTTTATTTTGTAAATTTATGAGAGACCTAAAATAGAAGTATTTTGTTAAAACAGCCACTTTTTCTTGAGTATTATTTTCATTATAAATGCAAATAAAATTTATAATTAATTTTGTGTGTCACCTGAAAGGTTCAGAGTTCCAAGCAATAAAATAACAAAAATAGGATTTTTTCACCTACATTTTCTTCTTTAAATTATGGAGTACATAATACTGTGATCACAGGTAAAGCTAATTAATATGGTAATTATTTTTGAGTATTGCCAAGGAGGCTTGGGGCTCATGAATAATTACTTTTTGTTTTTTTTTCTTTTGTGCCATAATTCAAGAAGTATATGAAAAGGACTAGTTTTTAAAGGGTATTTTAGTTCTTTTACATAAGTATCACTACCAACAGTTTAAAGATTATTAAATTAAATTACCTTCAACATGAGTCATAATAATTTTCAACAATTTTATATTTTTACGGAAAAATTACTGGGCAACATCTAAAACAAACTCAGGCTAATGATAAGAGGATCAAATAGGTAACATAAGGGAAGACTATTACAATATCCTTATTTTCATTTAAAGTTTCAAAGTAATGGTACATGAAAAGCATAAAATATGATGGTCTCACAAAAATGCCAAATATTCTTTACATAATTATAGCCTACAAAATGCTATCTATGTTTAACATAATTGATGTTTAAATAACTTCCGGAATTAACAATACTAACTTGATAGTATATCAAGTTAGCCAAACAAAATAAGCATTACGGAATTGGTACGATTGGTATGTACAGCTTAAATGAAGCATGAGAACATCTTAAGTATTGGAAATACATATAAAGTTAATATTTTTCATAAGTCAAGGCATATGCTAGAGGAAGGTTATTTCTACTACACATATAACTAAAGATGTCCAATAAACTAAAAGAATAAATTATACACAGTTAAAATTGATAAAAAAATTGTCATAAAAATTAAATATATACATGCAATCAAGTTAGCCTAACGAAATACACATTACGGAATTGCTACAATCGGTATGTACATAAAACTTAAAAGATGCATGAGAGAATCTTAAGAATCCTAAAAAATTTCTGGAACCATCCCTGGTGGTTAGCATTCTAGGTACACTATCACTCTGACTGAAGGGCTCAAATCCCAGCTGATTGGACTTTTCTGACCAGGCATTGGCCTTGTTTGTTCATTGCCGTTGCCTTAGTGAAGCACCTCCTGACAAATTCAGGACTCACCAGATAGTGGCAACAGCATCTAAGACGAAAAAATAATATTAAAGGATTGTCTTATGAGAATAATTGAAAAATAAATAGTGTATGTTACGAGAAAGTAGGTGGAAGGGACAGAGAGAAGGATAAGTTTTCAATATCAAGCAAATTAAGACAATGCAGATCTTAATCTTATTAAAGGAATCATTCACATGCAAAATTTTTACAGTGATCTCAGATTTTCCTAATAGTACACTCCTGGCCAAAATTAACGCAGCACCTCCCTAGCGATCCTTACGGCTGGTGCTGCGTTAATTTTGGCCAGGACTGTAAATATGTATTTCTTAGGGAAATCTTTGTTAAGAAGATCACTCTTAGAATTAACCTTTTATCACCAAACACTAACCATGCCCAAGGTGTCATTCTACCCCTCTTTAGTTACCTTGGACAATACCTTATCCACTAAGAACTATGCTACCACTGAGGCTGGCAAAATTTAGTTAAACATGGAAAAAATAACAACTAATTCTATCACAGGAAGAATTTTTATTTATTATTTAAAGTAAAGGCATAATAAAATCTCCCTTCAAGATTAAAGAGTTGATTTACAAAATATAAAATGAAGTAAAGAATAAGCAGAAACAAAACAAAGAAAAGTCACAAGAATTTGACCATTGCAAAGCTTAGGAAAGTGGCATATTACACATCACTATTTGAGAGAAAAAAAAATTTAAGCAAAATTTAGGCATGGAAAACCTTTGAAAATTGGCCTATATATCAAAATAATTTTATTGTTCATGAATAAAATAAAACACAAAAACTAAAGAGATGCTTAACTGATGTTATGATAACTTTCTGCTCTAAACTGCTACATATCCCTTTACCTTCAGTTTAATTCTAAAAAATCTACTCAATCTTCAAGTCCTCTTATCAGAATGAATGATTTCAGTATATTATGCTGCCTTTCTGTTACTTTTCTTTTCATCAAATTCTCTGAAAATTTACACTGAACACTCCATATAAATGATGTGATGAAGAAAGTCTTCACAGGCATTTTAATGTTGCGTAAACTTTCTCCTATTGAATGCTGAAATCTTGAAAAATCACTACTATGCAACATGCTCTTTGCATGCAATTGCAATGCAAACAAACTCTTTTCATTACAGAAAACAGCAATTAAAATCATAAGCCCCCAGTCCCATAACTCTCATGAGCCCCCAGCAACTCCTCATTGGCAAAACTAAATTAGAATTACCATATTTATTAGTTTTACCAGGCATCATGAAACAGTATGCTCCATAATTTGAATAAGTAATTCGTACGTCCCCATGAGTTCTTTTGTATTACTTTAAGTAGTCTACTTATATTTATCATAAACTGTATTATGGGGTTGTAATCTTCAATGTCTATGCTCACATTCTCCTTGTCAATAACTGTAAAAATCCCTACACACGTATAAGGCAGTAATAAATAGTTATTATAATGAATATCATTATACTAACAATAAGATAAGTAACCTAATTTGATCGACGAATAGTTCTAATTGCCATCTAGATGCAAATATAGCATAACTTGCTGTGAAATCTTTAGCAGTAATACGAAGGATAAAGTACAAATATTCTCTTTCCAATTAACATATGATTATCATAGAGTATACGTTTTCTAGTCTCCTAATCCAATCATTTAATCTATTCCGAAAAAAAAGTTTCATAGCTTACATGAATTTAAAGTTGCACATGTTGTTTGCTCCTATGTAAATTTAGATACATTCCTTTTAAATCGTCCTCACAACGTCAGAGGTCCAATAAAAGTCATCTGAAAGGGATGACATAATTTCAACTGGACGCTGCAAACACAGAAATGGTAATTATAAATCATAATCTGGTTCACATAGTAAAAGAATTGGAAGTGATCTTCATCGCTGGAGTAACAACATGAAGAATGAAAGACAATAGCAAAAACCATGAAGGACCAAGATTACACATGATACACTTTCTATTAGTAGCATATTGGGTGGAAAATTAACAATATTTGATAAATCAAAATCAATTTCAATATGAACGTTCCCAGTGGCGGATCTAGGATCGAGCTGTGGGGGGGGCTTGAGAGTTGGGATTAAAGATTTATTTTCTATTTATCGATTTTTGTAAGAAATTTTATAAAATTAAACTCAGTTTACATATTTGAATTATGCTTATTATTATCTATCGTTGTAGATAAACAATATTTTCTTCACATTTCAATAGTATGAACGATGATACATTTTAGTAATTATTCTTCATGTTGACTTCTGGGGGGGCTACAGCCCCCATAGCCCCCCCTGGATCCGCCACTGCCTATCGCTGAGAGAGAGAATGAGTTCAGTTTATGAGTCAGTCAGTTCAGTTTATGAATGAGTCTTTGCTTAGTTCCATTAGAACTGAGTTAGAACTGAGCTTTCATTCAAACGAAGGCAAAAGGAAAGGGCAACTGAAAAGACCTGCGATTAAGAAGTGTAATCTGGTAAAGAAGAACAGACGCTAAGGTTGGAGAGCTGGATTTGAACCAAGGTCCTTCACCGCAGGGCCCTCAAATAACCTCTGTATGAGTAAACGCCATTAGCCCTCTCTATGAATATTCCCTCCTTCGGAAACGAGCCTTCAAGGTGGTCATTATTCAACTCCTTTCCAAACGAACCAATTCCCAATTCTAATACTTGCATGCTCCTATTAGGATTCCAATGCTTCTTTAGTTTTATTTTTGAAACCCTCGAGAAACTCCCATGCCTAACAGTGAGATGAACAACTTCGAAAGTTGCGTGGAATAATTTAAGGCCAAGAAATCAACTTATTATTCGAAGAAAGGAAATTAGAAAATTTTAAATCGATATCAGTGTCAGCTCTTACTCGAGTCGTTTTTGTTGATGGACGATCTTAACTGCGTGACCGAGATGCAATTAAAATTACGTATTGACTGAATTTCGTTCGAGTAAATCTCCATTAGACACTAGGTATATCTGACTGAATCGCGAAATTTGTGTTCGTGCCATCGAGATGTACGCGTGAACGAGGTTTTACTGCAAATCCACCCATTAAGTATAAAAGTAGGAGTGATCCGCATCAAAAGGGTACGACCACCTGAAGCCACACCACATTACGTCATAAAAGGCTTCAAAGGGAGGGAAAATATGCATTGCGTATCGGTGCTCGGATACCCACAGGCGCTGCTCTGGGTTTGACTACCACCGACTCATCAGAATTATTTCGTACTTAGCGTGGGATTCAGTTTGAAATAGATTTCCCATCTTTTAAGTGCATTTATAAGTTCACGCTTTCATTTTTCAGACCTTTCAGATTTTAGTCAAATATCACTCTCAAAGAATAGCCAATCACTTCCACGAAATTTGGTATATGCAAAGCCTAATTTGACATTTTAGATTCCATTACGACAGACGGGATGGTTTTAATTCCATAATGATACCGCGGATACTCCTTTCCCTATACTTTTCCGATAAAAAGCCGCTTGAGAAATACGCATCGCCTCCGTCAACTGCTCAGACTAAAGACAGGCTATTTACATACTCACCGGTTTCGCCCGGCCGGCAAACCATAGCCAGTTTTTAAGCTGGGTCACAAGGGTAGTAAGCAATGGAAGTAAATGGAGCCTTTCTCACTAGCCGAGAATAGATTAGAGACCTCTGGGTCGCCGGATAACAGCCGCCCCAACGACTGAAGAGGACGGCACCGGGTTTGGACCTTTATGACCATTTACGACCATTAACGACCGGGTGTGGGTAGTAATGCACGTCGGTCAGATGAGCGCTTTCACATTGAACGGTTGTTGCCGGGTGCCTTCCCCCATCCCTCGCTGCTTATTTTGACCTTTTAAAACCTCCAGCATTAATTATTTTTTCTTCGGCAACTTTTGAATGTAAACATACATCAGTTATCATTCACGGAGAAGTAAGGTTCATTCTTTCTTTTTGACATGCGGCCGCTGCCGGATAAAAACATTGTCGCGATATGAATGTTTATAAGATGTTGTCGGTGGGGAGGGAGAGTTTCATTATACGCCTCCACTTTGACAAATTCTTATTTAAGCGTACTTCCAATTATATATTTTGTAACTACCGGCAATTCACCAATCACTCACTGATATAATGTTTTATCATATGAAGCAATATTTTAAGAATTAATTATATAAAGCATTATGTAAAGAATTTAATTTCCGAAAATAATTTGCTGTTAACTAGGGCAGGTAAGGAACAGAGTGTAGTGATATGTGATAGCCAAAAACATGTGGACAAATGCCGTGATTTTATTGATAACAATAACATTCTTAAAAAAGATCCAACAATGTCCAATCAAATGTGTGTGAGTGAAGAAAACGAATTTACTCTCGGATAGAGGAAATCACATCCGATAATTTGTATGAAATTTGGTAGAATATATCCTTAAGAAGAAAGTGAAAAAAACGGACAGGAGCAAAAATCTCTCCGCGAAACTCTCACCCTTGAGAAATCCCAAGATTTCATGGAGGAGAATACTACTCCTTGGGGAGATCTCATACCGGTTGTGGAATGCCCTTCCCGAAAATATCAAAGCCTGTTTCTATTCACCATCAACAAATAGGAGTACTCTTGGAGAATTGGATTTACCAATATAACTAAAAATTGTTAATAGAATATTGCCTAATGATGCTAGCTCACTAGCGAAACATGTCGCCTAAATAAAAAATCTATGGAAGTCTACTAAATTAATCTTTCATTCCCTGTAATTTCCTTTGCCGAATTTGCCTCTGACGCGGACATAAAAGTCGCCGCCTGTAGGAAACGCAATGCTTCCGTTCCCGAAATAGAAGGTATTAACAAAGGAATAATTTTTTCTATAATCCTCAATCTTTATCTCCAACGTCCTTTTTCAACGTGGTCCCTTCCCATTACCCTCTCCTCTACTATTGTTTTAAAATACGGACGTGCCGAATGACATAGTGAATGAAGACGGAATTAGCAAGTAATTTTGAAAATTAAAGTTATTCTAACCGAAAATTCCAAAGAGAATTGATTTTTCATCAACACCGGAGAAGCAACCGGGACAGTTTATAGCTAGCCCGGTTTCTGTGAGTGAAAGTATCCCTACCCCGGTTTCACGACCATTTTATGACCGACCGGAAGAGCGAAACCGGTGAATGTGTTCCCAGCCTTACGACCATTTACGACCGGGTTTGGGTAGTAATGCACGTCGGTCAAATGAGCGCTTTCACATTGAACGGTTTTTGACGGGTGCCTCCCCCCATCCCTTGCTGCTTCTCTGCTTATTTTGTTCATTGTTCATGTCGTTCATGAAGTTCATTGCGCATGTCGCAACTCCAATTTCACGTTTCGCCTGGCTCCCAAAATTCCTCATTACATACCGATTCCTTTCTCTGTTCATAGGGAGAAGTAGGATTCTGATTCATTTCTTAAATCATTTATGCGAAGATAAGGCTCCGAAGTCGAATGCAGAGCGGAGAATTTGCGTGATTTCATCTTCTATTTAGACTGGCTTTAAGTTCGGGTATAATGTCTCTGGATGCACGTCAAAACGTTAGGTTTAATTTATCGGCAGGATGGTTAATTGACTTTAATAATTTGCTGCCGCCAAAACAGTTTTTGCGCCGAAGGACAATTTTTGGATTGCAATGGAATGATCATTATTAAGAAAAGGGTCTTCAAAATGCGATGTTATTACTATTTAAGTGAACATTCCACACGAAGAATAATGAGCTACGGAGTGGAATGGAGGAGAACGTATTCCACTATTCAAATCCATATCTTCAAATTGTCTTATTCGCCCGTTAAGGTCTCTAAATAGCATTCCGTCAAAATGACATTTACGAAGAATGAATTGCACGCCTGTGGAAGAGCAGTGTAAAAATACCCAACCTTAAACTGGTCTAAATGACCACATGCAAACAGTATGTGTTTTCAAATACTTCATGAATAATTAAACACTTTACATAAAATTTAATTAGGATTCCTCGTTCAGTTTTACTCAAAAGCACCCAGCAAATCTTCCATAGCATTGTCGATAAAATGACGATAAAATATTTTTTATTGGATTTCGACTTTCTTAATGTTCTCGAAGGACTGCAGTTATTACGACGAAGGAAGGAGTATAATTCATTTAGAAATTAAGTTGAATGATAATTTCTCGTAATATATACTATGTAAGGAATTACAATTTAAATTCAGCTACCGCTTTCCCCAGTGCGAATTTCGAAAATCACCACCGAAAAGTACTAAGAACCTATACGCATATGTACCTAAAATTGGCTCCGACAATTTAATTACTTTAATAATTTAATCGACTTTCGATATAATTATCTAAAAATGAGAAAATGCGTATAAGAGAACAAAAAAGTGAAATAGGAGCGATCCATTCTAAGGAATCCGTCCGAGCGGCAGGTCGCCCCTCTTCCCCTCCCCGACTTCCCAGCGTTTTCCCTCACCGGTGTTCCTATAAAAGCCCTGAGCAATTAGCGCTCGTGCCATTCTGCTTCTCAACGTGAGGATCGAAGAGAGGTCGAGCAGAGGCCTCTCCAGAACGAACCCCTGAATTTCTCGAGACTCCTCGGTGACGACCTTCCATTTCCTAATTCTTCAGAAGAGGTTTCTTCCGCAGTTGCAGCTCCTGACATTGATGCGGAAGACTTACTTTCGAAACTAGACTGTTTTCCGGGAGAATGAGTTCGAGACAGTTCTACCGAAAAAATATCTAACACTTCGCGGAAGAACTCCAGAAAACCAAATGACCAGTCACCGGAGGAATCATCTGACTCCTGTCTAAATCCACTCAGTTTTCCAGCAGTTCGAAATACCTGGACCATTCGATCCATGACGGAGAGTTGAATTGCGGAGATGACCGATCGAACTCTTTACTGCAAATCCACGTTTTGACAGCACTGAAGATCGCCAGCAAAATTCCCTGTGTTCCACGAACATTCTCGAGAAATTAGACGACGAAAAACATTCCCCTGCGGATCGGAGCATCTGCTGAGCATCGGAATCTCCAGCATCCAGTTATGAAGTTCGAGAAGAGAGTGAGTGGTTTTTGTGTTGTGAGCTATGGTCATTTTAGTGCATAATAGTGAAAATAGTGGAGTGACTTCAAGAGGAGGTTCAGTACGCCGATGGAACGCAGAGCACGGCCACCGCTGGAGGATTACCACAGCTCAAGGTAAGGATCGTCGTCTTTCAGGTGAAAAGGTGGTAGGTTCTTTAGAAAAGGGCCCGACAAAGGGCGTAAGTGTACAGGTCTGCATTAGAGATTGGGGGGAGTGGGAAACTTGGTGAAGTAGGGCCCACTTGATGGGCGATAGTGAAATTTGAGTTGTTTGGGGGGAGTGGGAAATTGAAGTGTCCGGTACTACACACACAAATACAGACAGGCTCGACAGCCATTAGCGAATAAAATTAGTCTTCTAAATGCCTCTCTCTCTCTATCTTTTCCGTGGCAATGGTTTTCATGCCATTGTCACACCATGGTTTTATAGGGCTGGTTAATTGCAACTGTCGCGAGCGTCCCAATCCCCCGAAAGGTTTATGGTAACAGTTGCAGTTTTCTGGCGAAACCCCTCCATCAAAAAAGGGGAAACGAGCTGTGCACGATACGTCATTACGTAGCTTGGAAACTCGTGCAATATCTCTTTATTTTTTTAATCTATTATTTAAGAATTATTTGAATTTTTTAAATTAATTTAAAAAATTGAATGATTGATATGTATATTTACCTACAAAGTCATTTTAATAAGATTTAATATATTTTCTCTGATTTCCAGAAGCTTGGAATACTATCAACGAGCGACAGAATATTCAATGGTCTGAAGAACTTTTTTTTTTCACGAGGAACGTCTGGGTAAGTAAATTCTACTTTTTTGAATTGTTTAAAATCTATTGCAAGCTTAATGTTGAAGCTTTTCTTAAATTGAATTAGACTTAATAATATTATTAGAATTAATTTTCAGTGGTCCTCAAGGCTAATTTCGTTAAAGTGTTGTTTACTTAATGTTGTTTTCGTAACTTTTACTAAAGAATTTATCTTCAGAACTGACTGCAATGTTAATTTACTTTTGAATCTGCAGATCTATACAAAAAAATTATATCCACAATGCTTTACACAATTGTTTAGCCTGAACACTCTTGTTGGATAAACAGAATGTTGTCGAACGATTTTTATTCAAAATTCACTTCGTTGATGTTCTCAGATTTCGAAAATGTTTCATATCTAGCCAGTACCTTAGGTCATTGCTATTATATGGCTACCAGTAAAGGTTTTTCTTTCTTTTACCATAACTCGGAATAATTTCAAGCTAACAAATTGACATTCTCGAAATTATATGATAACTATGTAATACAGGCTTTCTTATCTTCCAAAATTATTCCAGCTTTGTGTGCTTCTTTCCCTGCAGTGGGATTCCAAGATTTTTACATAAAGCTTATGCTTTCATTGTAATTATTAATAATTAAAGTTTCTTTATAAATTATATCTGCTTCAAATTATTCATTACAGAAATGGGGCTTCCCCTATTTCTGTAACTAAACTTTGGATATTTTCCTTGAATTCCTTCTCTGTTCTTAGCGTTTCCTTGAAAAGCACCCAGTTATTGAGGATAGATCCAATCCATTACTAACGTTGTTTACGTGGAAGAATGCGGAACGAAGGGTGCTGGTGGGGGATCTTGCGTGGGGCACGAGAATGAGGGTAGCATCCCGAAAGCTCCTTGCGTGAAGGCGGCGGCTCGAGGTGCAGAAGCCGGCCAGGCGATCGAGGTTTCCACGAAGGCCTCATCGGGGGCAGGGGTGGCTAAAGGAGCTTGATGAGGGGAAGGTTAAGCCATTCGAGGGAATAGCAGGGTGGTATGCGATGCATATGTGGTATTGGAGGCCAATGCGCCTATAAGCAATAGTTTTGGGGTGTTGTCGCAGGATGATTTGCTGCTATGCTGTATCGATATTTGGATATATTTGGGTGCTAACTGTTTACTAAACTATGTTTTGACAAACGAACGAAATATTAGAAAGCCTGAACACGTCGCAGAGATTTAACAGCTCGAACGATCGCGACTGGCGCTGCGTGATGATCTGCACAGGTTGCCCCCCATAAAAAGTTTGTTATTTGTAAAATTAAAGGGTTCAGTATTCAATAGAAAATAAATTCACTATTTTCTCTAATACTTTCCCAATGGATGATTTTTCCTGGGTGAATTGGATGAAAAATAGCAGGCGACTAATTTATACAATGCCTTTTGCAAGAAATTCTCGAATTTGCCATTCATTCGTGATGACAATTTCTCAAATTTTCAATTGTCATCGTAAAAAAAAACTAACAAAAAGAAAGTTTTGAAAAGGAATTAAATGTTAAAAATCCCTTTTCTTGGATTAGAGAATGGTACCCGTTCCAAAAGAATTTAAACAATCTCGCATTCCTTCAAGATTCAACTTTTTGGTGTTTTTACGTATGGCATTAATGTTATTTGATAATGAAAACATTTCAAACAATTTTGATCCATAAGATATAAATTCAACAAAGATTCTTGAGCATACTTATTTTCAAATACTAATATTGGCCTGAGATTGAGAGATTATAAATACATTTTCGGTAAATTTTTTTATTTCTGATACCAAAACAACAAAGGCATATTCAAGCTTGCTTCTCACAAAGAAATAAACAGATAAAATGAGACCCATAAGAAATGAATTAGAAAACAAATATGTAGCTGCAAACACCAGTGTTATTGAGGCTATGCTACAATGAAGTTAGATCCTGGAACTCGACTAAATTTAAGTTCTGGATAACTTCATGTTTAACTTTATTAATCACAAAACCATTTTACAAATATATTTTCGAATTTTATATTTTAATTTGAAAGATGTAAATACCATTGATAGAGTTCATAAATTTAGATTTTATTTAAACGATTGTTTGGTTTTTCTATTCTACTCAACAAAGTGTGTTAAACCTTAAAGATTTCACTATATAGAACTCCATTCAGTTAAAAGAATAAAAGATACTATCATATAGAAAATTCTTCCAAGTTTAAATACAATACAATTAGACTAGAGGCTCTTATTTCAATCCATAGTATCAATTGTTTTCAAAGGCTTCTAAAAGTTGATATTTTCAATGAAAGATGAAACATTGATCATAAAAATCATATTCATGGGAATATGACATATCTCATATCTTTCATTTTGATCTTCCTTTATACTGAACTTTACTTATACTGACCATTTGAATCTTGCTATTCCCTATGTGATTGCTTTCACCAAGTCAAAAGTGAAAATGTACGCAATTACTAGTAGTAGTATACATTTAGACCCAGAGTTCATACTTTTACAAATATCTTAATAAATGTATAAACTAACTAGTAAATGTATGCATTACCTGAGTTCACACTTTAACTGTAGCACATATAATTAGAAGTAAAGAGTATTCATACATGTACCTTTATAAATATCAATTTAAATATCGATGAAATAACCACCTTGGCATTTAACACATGTAGTGTATGGGACCCCGCCGAGAAATGTCATATTCGGGATTTAGAAAAAGTACAACGGAAGGCGATACGATTTGTAAAGAATTGCTACGATAAAACAGCGAGTGTCACTCAAATGTTACAGGACGCGGGATGGGAATCATTAGAAGATAGAAGAAAAATTCAAAGGATAAATTTATTAAATAAGTTCAGAGAAATTACGTTTTCAGATGATGTAACCGATATAATGCGACCCCCCTGTTATATGGGCCATGCTGATACTGCCCGAAAGATTAGGGAAATAGATGCTAAAATCGTTTCAAAAATTCATTTTTTCCGCGAAGTATACGCGAAAGCAACCGTTTAGGAAAATAGAGTCAAGGTGCTTGCACCCCCTGCCACACGCCGAAAGGCGGCTTGCAGGGTTCTTACATAGACATAGACATAACACGACGTCCCTTACAAGAGGTGCTGCAGATGGTTGTCTTCACTTTCTGCAATTAGTATTGCCCCTGTTAGGTACACATCACCTATGATGAAGGAGGGATTAAATACACATCTGTATCACCACTAACTTATGGATATGCACATTCCTTTTGTCAGCATAAGACTTTGATTCTGGATTGCTCTGCGTAGTTTAGTGTCTCACAGTAAGAGGCTGCGTAGATTGTGGCTCTGGTAGGCATAAACTCGATGAGAAGAACCCTTCTTTGGTCCCAAAAGTAGTTTCCATGATTTTCCAAGCAGATTGCGTTCATCATGATCTTCCGCTAGGAGATCTTACTTTTGGGGCAAGCCTTGAACGTGCCAAATCACATAAAAACTCCTTAAGGGGAATAATTTCACAATTAGAATTAACATTCACAGCCTGAGACATCAAAGGTTGAAATGATTAGAATTTAATTTCATTTAGTGTATCTCAGGACAGATTCAACCATTGTATTGTCAAGGACACCACCTCATCAATGGAAGACACTTTTCACCAATACAGTAGTAGAAATAGAAAGCACCACATCAGGGGCGTAGCTACCGCCATATCAATTATACAGGGGCCCCAACGTGCATAAGCAAAAATTAATAAAAACTACCCAAATTTGTTTATAGAGGCAGAAACTTTAGAAAAACTAAACTCATTATCAGCTATAAATGAATTAATAAATCAATTTGCCGAAAAAAAGGCACAGAGAGTGTATATTTAATTTGAATTGTTTGTAAAAATTTTGGAAAAGTGACAGAAAGATAATTATGATGAATAAATATTTCTTTTAATTTTATGCAAACATTTTTTTTGTGAGAAATCATTACCCTTCGTAAGGGCTTCCAAACAATTTTTTATATGGGGCCCCGCCAAGGCACGCCACGCCACTGCACCACATATGAACTTAAGACACAAATCAACACCCAGCACATATACGAATAGCATCATCTGAACAAATCAGCAAAATACCCTTGTGGTACACTCCTGGCCAAAATTAACGCAGCACCTCCCTAGCGATCCTTACGGCCGGTGCTGCGTTAATTTTGGCCAGGACTGTACATACAATGAACCAACTTGGCTGGAAGATTGGCCAAAATAAACTGAGTAATGACCTAGTTGTGAAACTCAGATTTGGCTTTTGCCTTTCTGCTGGCAAAAAATATTTTGAGCATTAATTTATACTTACAAAATTGAAAAGGGTAATTACATATATGGGTCATTCAAATTAGTATGAAGGACTAATCATGAAAGATCCAGGGGTCAATTTGTGGAAATTAAAACAGCCATCAAACGTAATCAACTTTGCTCACTAGCATCATCAGGGTAAGCAGAAGATTAAAGGATGCCCATTTCAGTGATGAACAGAAGCATACATTACCACTATTATACACCCACTGGATAAATTTACAACAGAAATAATTTCATTGAATCCTCATTGCACATTACTACATGCTGGAACTCAGACGCTTAAAGCAAATTTCAGTCGAAAATATTCTTCTCTTGTAGGGAAAAACTTGGTTGAAGAAACAGCACCTAACCTAATTGTAATACATGCTTCAAGGTAAGGCCAAGTTTTGTAATCAAGGAATTGCCTTCCAGCAGAGCAAAGCCTGGGAAACCAATGGTGCTGACATCTGTGGCACAATATTTTGCAGCCATGTTTAGCAGAAGCATATCTCGCCAATGTAATCGTATTTATTTTATCACTTGTCTTGTCACCAAACTCTTCCTAAGCTCATTAAATTTGAATGATGACGATTTTAACCAATGAAGGC
Organism: Sympetrum striolatum; assembly: GCA_947579665.1. Lineage (NCBI taxonomy): Eukaryota > Metazoa > Arthropoda > Insecta > Odonata > Libellulidae > Sympetrum > Sympetrum striolatum. Next base: position 90,715,491 of record OX388345.1, read on the forward strand.
ATAACGTGGCACTTCATCCTATTCAGTAGGCAGTTTCGCCAGCTGCTAATGCAAGACCTCTGGAGAAAGTGGTCGATGGAATAACTATCTTCTCTGAATTCTTCTTGTGACAGCCGAAATGGTTAAAAACACCATGGCACTAAAGGCACCATGGTCCTGCCGAAGGAGGAATTTCGTCCACCAATCAGGAGAATTGTACTCTCAATCCAGAGAATTATGGCTTAAGCAGTGTGATGACGAGAAAGAAATCCAAAGATCTCATTGTGATGGAAATGGTATTTGCCTTGCTGACAAAAACAATTAATGGTATTTTAATTTCATTCATTTCAGTTGGTAAAAGTCACCTTTCAAGGTGGGTGGTATGTTCAAGCCTGAATTTTAAGCAAAACTGAGATGGCTTCTGTGGTGAAGGAGAGTTGTTTCATGCAGGAATCATTTTTTTCCACTACTATCATAAAGTGGTCACCACAAAATCACTGCCCCACCAAAGTGAAGATGGCACTCAATTGCATACAACAGAAGCTAAGAAGATTGTTCCATTATTTGTACTTCAATTACACCCCTTAAGACCTGCATCTCCAAATGAACTAAAATATGACTTTCAAAGGAAAGGGGAATTGGAAGGAAAAACAGCCTAAATATGAAGCTGATTGTATTTAATGGAGGAAATTTTTCATTGTGTTATATAAATCATTTTCATCACTACTACTTTGTGAAATTAGTATTTATAGGTCAACGTAAATGCAGTGCAACAAGAATTTTATTATGGTCTTAGATACAATGAACATCAATACTTTATAGAGTCACCATCAAAAAGACGGAATCCAATGAGCTTCAACTTTGCCACTGGTGTGGGCTCATGCATCCAGAGTGGGCACCAACTTTATTCACAAAATGAAACATCGTAACTGTATTAAGTACATACCCATACAAATTACCAACAATTTTATTCCAAAATTGACAAACATTAGATTAACCTCAGAAAACTTTCTGCACATCTTACATCATTCAGCATCTCTGCAGGTCACATTCATTCACATTACTAACTAAAACATGCCAAACAACTAATTAGGCCTAATATATCTAAATATATGTACACCAAAGTGCTTTATAATGAAAGTAGACAATGGTATTGGAAAGTCAAAGATATGATCACCTCATTTAGGTGCTTTTCAAGAAGCTTCAATTTGGCGATGAAAACCTAGCTCATCAGTGAAAGCTGAATAAAATATACACCTAGCGAAATGACTAATTTATAACAATTTTCCCAAACATATCTAAATCAAGGTGTGTATTCGTTTCACCAATTTGTGCTACAATATGCACAACTGGATGATGAAACATAATTTGATCAATGCTGACTGCACAAGTTTTCAAGCTCTAAATTTACATATCAATTGGGGATTTTAAGTAATAATTGGGATCACAGCTTCATTTATGCGTAGGAAACATGGGTATAACTCACTTGGTCTCACTCAATGGGAAGACCAAACTCACCTGTACATATATTTTGATGTGCAGTTTAACTGACAAGATGATGCTGCAGAGATCTACAAATATTTCAGTCATATCCTTTTCAATCTCCGTAAATGCAACACAAACAGGCTGAGCTTTAGCATCAATTATTTTTGCAGTCAGAAACCTAGAGTGGTACATAATGGAAGATGATGCTGAGGAGAAACAATGTTGAATACACCACATCTCAAATGCCTTGCACAACGTCCATATTAAGTGTGTCTTCACCTCATGGCTATTTCACTGGGGATTTTCTCCTTACCACTGACTCTTTCACTTGGAAATAAACAATAACACTTCTCTATTTGACCAATTTCAACTATAATTTTGCTTTGAGTGACAAAAATAAACCGCTCTTTTCCTGTTGTTTGCATCATGTTATTTAAGCGTAATTAAAACCTGCTCACAAGAAATCAAATGAGATAGAAAACTGGAGATTTTTACTGCCAGACTGCTTAACATATTCACTGTCAATAAACTTAAATCCGAATTTAAAGAAAAAACTGAGAAACGAAAAGTCTTCCAACAGTCATAAGTTTTTTGGTTCTGTCACTGCTTTCCTTTAACTTATTGCCTGAGATGTTCCATTCACTGTCTTTGAGGTTAGAACGTCATTCTCATACACCATCACAGTTTCTTTGCCGTTCTCAAAGACCCTGGAAATAAAATCATACAGTAATTACAACACTTCTAAAGAAGATTTGCCAGTAATATTTCAATTGAACAATCTTCAGATATTAGCAAGATTTCAGTTATATTGTCAGACTTATTTAACTTGATTATTGTCAGATAAAACAAGAGAATATGGAAGCTGTCACATTGAGAAATTACCTCATGATTTTCAATCGAGCATTTCAATACTTTTGAAAATGATGACAGTAAATCATTAAAACCTACCTTAAGAAGCTGAATGAATAATTCATTGGTTACTTTGTAAGTGAACTTAATTAATTGAAATTTGAATGCTCTGAATTAAGTACAATAGATTAAAAGGCGGATAATCCATGTTGGAAAGAGAAACAAAATATTAATTTTAAAATTATGGCCAAATTAATGAGAACTTTCTATCTTAATGAAACAGAACCCATGAAAACCAATTTACCAACCATCTGTCACTAAGTACCTTAATAAAAAAAAATACAGTAGCCATATTGGCATAGAAAAGTTGGCACAGTAGGGTGGTCCTTATTTTCGAAAGTTTGAAATTCTTTCGGGACACCCCCTAAAGTTGTTCCTTATGGTTAGAGAATAATTTGTGTAAAATATTATTTAAATTGGAAAACAGAAAGACATGCCCTATTGCACTTAAAGTTTATATTTTTCAACATTTTTGGTCGTTTTCGGTCATCACAGTTTTACCATATTTTAACTGTTTTGATTTTTTTATCAATACATTATTAGACATTAACTGTGATTTTCGTAAAATATTAATTAGGTCAGCACAGTAGTTTTCGAGATTCAGCCCAAATAGTGAGCGAGCATCATACAAGTTGCGCCATGCACTCAGCGCCCCTGCTTGAATCCATGAATTTCGCCGCTTTGTATTCTGTCTTGTGTTTACAGCTGTAAATTAATTTTAGCATAGTATTTCTGCATAGCATAGGTTAAGGACCTAATTATATGTTACACAGTTTAAAATTTTGAATTAAAAATTGAATAAAAGGAAGGAAAGTGGCGCTGTGTTCTCGGCGCCTCTGTTCGAATCTTTGACTTTCGCTGCCATTTATCTCGTCTTGTATAACACTACTAGATAAAAAAATTAACTATTAATTTTTTTGGTATTATTACTGTTAGTTCATCTAGCTATGCATATGATATTTCTTTCAAATTTTACAATAAAGCCTGTGAATCATGGGAACTGCCCACGTCCTGTTTCCGTATCACACGTATGCTAAGTGATCATTAACGTCACCTGGATTTTCATCTAAACTGTTATAACAATCAATAATGAAGCAATAAGTATAGCGAAACTTCTTGAATTACTGATTTACTTTTCGACAGTGTAAGCTTTTACGATCTATTTTAACTAAGGGAATGGCATTTCATACAGGGAAATCCATCTCTGAAAACTGACAGTTTAAGCAGCTCTCCATTTTAGATTCCAAAATGATTTTTCTAAGGTTGTTAACAACTACTTCTACTTTACACTTCAATTCTGATACATCGTATGTAATAGAAAATACAAAAGTGTACACTGTACTGCTTGCAATTACCTAAACCCTTGTTTTTTACACGCCACCAGCAAACCAGATCATGCTGTAGTTTCACTGAGTGAGCAGCTAAAAATACACCCTTTCGGCATAAATATCCTCTTACAAAACAGAAGCGATTATCGAAATGCAAACCAGAACTACAGACTGAATTGACTTGATTTGACACTACCCAAAACACATTGTTGGCTCTAAGTTGCCATCGAATAACCAAGTGCTAAGAGTGCTTTTGGCGTATGTGTATCCAAAGAGTAAACTTAATTTTACGCTGCAGTGCTGGTTTAGCAGTATAGGAAGTGGAACTCACTAGACTTGGAACTCACTTAGAGCTCACTCATTAGCATTCTGTTGCGATACGACTGTAGCAAACAAAGGAAGAATGTATGGCGCTTGTCTCTTATTAGAGCAAAGACTTGAAGAGGATGTTTTATTTTTCCAATGTGGGCATAATATTTATGAAATAATTTTACAGAACGTTTAAGACGAAAAAAATGGGAAGTCCTCAGGTGCAAATTTCCATATTATCAAATGGTTTCAGAGCACATGGCCTCTAATAAACAGGGAGAACTTTAAACCTGGAATGGAAGACTGCCGTGCTCGAAGTGTGCTTAAGAACACAGCGTGAAAAATTTTAGATTTTGTGATTCAGCATCTACAAGAAAGTCAGCTCAGATAAGATAACGGAGAGCTCCGTGAGCTAACTGTTATTTTTTGGGGGGTTCCTCCGTGAGGAATATCATTTTGCGTTCCCGGCATGTTACACCATGCAAAGAAGATGGTAGAAGCACTATATTCCCTAAAAATATTTATTTTTTGTAATGATCGTGTTTTATCTACTGAAGAAGAAGGTGTAATACGCGATGGGTAGATATTAGCGTGAGACTGTACGTGGAGGGCTGATTTAATGCACCGAATGCCAGCGAGGCTCCTAGAAGATATATAATATTTTTATAAAAATTACATGAATGCTGTAGAAAAGGTAGTATTGTTTCTGTGGCTACAATGAAATAATTATGCAATAATATATAGTGGTACCTTGCATTAGAAACTGCCGCTTTGGCATTTTTGGGTGAGAAGGTATTGGATAATACAAAACGGCTAATGGTAAAGGCTCCGGAAACATGCTTTAGCGATTTTTCAGATTAATCCACCAAAAGAGCTTCAGTAAATGCAATTCAAATAAAAAGTACTTGAAAGTTTTATTTTTAGCGAATCCAAATAATTTTTCAAAAGGTTTAATATTTGTACGTTACTTTTGTCCATGATCCACTGATGTGGCTAGATGACAAAAGATACAAACAAGAACTTGAGATTGTGAAAGAATTGAAAGCCGTCATAGACTATGCAGATACGTATACTATTGGTTTATTTTCACAGTGAAAAATGAATCCTACAATAACATTGCTAAGATGAAATAGCTATAAGAATCCCTTTGTTTAAAACAATTGAACCAAATACTGAATTCTAAATATGAATGACTTCCATTGCCTCGTTACAACCTTAGCAAGGAATACTAACAGTCTCAATTGACAAAACCTCTGTTAAACAGGACTTAGATAGTCAAAACTGTGCTATAGTTTGTTGTAAATAGAGAACCCAGAACTGTAGTGCATCACAATAGCTTCTTGAGCAAACAACGCTTACTTTTTGGTCATAATTTTCTTCCCTCCAACGAAGCGCGTTGAGGTAGAAGTCCTCTTAATGGCCCCACTTGCAGACGGCCTTCCACCAGGCGCTGAGAATCCAGAGGAAAATGATGACACAGACGTGAAACTTCCCCCGTTACTGCCAAAAAAGTCATCAAAGCCACCGAAGCCTAAACCAAGGCCAAATGGGCTTAGGAAAGGCGAAGCCAGACTATTGTTCTGAGGATGAGAGTGTCTGTTCACACAGCCTGCTCTCCTACCTGCAGAGAAAACAAGAAAATTTGTTTCTAAGCTCTTATTGCAAAAACAGAAGGCTGTGATAATGACCATAAGTATTAAAAATATTATTATCAATACATGCATTCGCTTATTATTCATAAATGAAGTAATAACAAATAGGCAATTGGCCAAGTGGTAGTCATTATTGAGGTGGCATTCAAAATATAAAAATCTCTCCCTGAAGTTCACTCAATTTGGGAGGGAAGCCTTTTTAACCCTTTTGCACTGAAACCTTCGAAGGGAAATGCTTCTCCTGCTACGGGTTGCATGAGAATTTTCTTTACTTCCCTGTATGGAGCTCTCGGGCCAAGAGGAATCGCACAGGTATGTCTTTCGCCTGTTTTGGAACCCCACACAGCAGGACACCATCCCTTCCCCAGGCTACTTGGCTCAACCCTTATACCCTTAGTAGCCCCTCTCTCAGGCAGGAGGCTACTGTAAATTTAGTTCATTAGCGTTGTTTTTTTTAAATAATGCTTTGTTGTATGTTCCAAAAATGTATACTTTAAAATTAATTTGTAATGTTCTTCTGAGCGTTTGACAATTTTAAATGAAATTCTAGCATTAATATTAACGAATTTAGTCCTTTAATATTAATGAATTTACTTTTACGATTAGTACTGCGTTAGTATTAATGCTAGAATTTCGTTTGAAATTTGCTCAGGCTCGGCAAAAAACAAATAAATCATTTCTAAGTTAAAAATCTTGTAGTTTACAAAAAATAATTACCTAGAAAAACCATTTCAAATATGATAAATAAACCGCGGATTCAGGCAGCAATGAGGGCTATTAATGAGGCGAAGGGTCGAGCTCATTGTCCAGGAAAGGGTGTGAGCTTTCCTTAAGCTGGGTTGCAAGGGCGTACTGCATACCTGGGATTATTGCTTTCCCGGCAGTCACTTCCTTTCCCTCACGACGGCTGTACCCGACATTCGATGTTTTGCATAATTTTTTCTCCGTCGGCTAGAGCCGACATTCGTTCGTTTGTGTAGGAAAATTCAAATCGCCTATGTGCTTCATGCACCTAGTGTCAGCTATCGCCAACTCTAGGCGCGAAAGGGTTAAAACCTCTCAAACACAGTGTGTCATACAATGCCAAAATCAATATCAACCTATTTAATTTACAATGTTAAGCAATTTAAGGAGTGAAGCAAAATTCAAAAATAAAATTTAACATTACATTTGTTCATCATCATGTTTTGTGAAGTCATGATCTTGAGAGCTTCGTATGTTATTAGTTTATCAGGTCTTGAAATCATAAAAAAATACACAATTAAATGTATCATTTTTGATTTTGAATTTGATGAAGCCTCTCATCATGAATCATAACAAAAATTAAAAACTGGAGGGATCCAAGGAGAATTAATATACTGTATAAAAGACGAGTAGATGATGAGTAGCACTGGATGGTCCAACCCTAATTAAATTAGACGTGAGCCAGCCACACGCATAATCTGAACATTACCATTTTTAATATGTATCTAATACATTACTAGTAACAGGATACCTTAAGATCACTTGGTATTTTACTGTAAAGGAGATAGATTAACCGTGTCAAATGAAAGTAGAAGACAATGGCACAATGAATTAAAATTAGAGTTTCATTTAGACAAATGCTTGGTTGTTAACTTTAAAGTAAATCTAAAGCTAATTAATAATCACACAGCCTTGTGACAATGAATATGAGACTCTATAACGATTATATTATAATGCAGCTTTTTTTTGGGAAATTTTCCAAAAATAAAAGTTTCCTCACAAATTTAGAGTTAAAAATAATGTTCTCCTTTTATCATACAACAAAATCATTGGAGCAAGGACTACAACAATTCAAAAGGTTAAGAGTGTCAGAGGTTTTGAAAATATAAGAAACCAATAATTATAGAACATGATTGAACATATTCTAATACAACCATTAGATGTTAGCTACTATTCTCCTGAGTAACACAAGAGAGAACTCAAAATTTATTTGATCAATTGGAAACATCATTTCTGATCGTTTTCCATCATCACTCAACTCAAAATATTTTTAGTAATCACCTTCATCATCAATTCATCACATAAATTTATTCCTAGTCCATTAAATAATTGTGGATTTAACTTAAACATAGCAATGCCAAATTAAATTATTTCTAGTCACTAATTTCGGATATTAGGATATTGAAGAATAACAGTGAAATTAATTAATGCCTATGGCTTGTATTGTTATATCCCTGCAATCAATAGCAGATATTTAGGATAACTAAATACATTTAACGGCTAATTGGTCATGTGGGATCAATATGACTCCAGGTAGTCTAATTCCTTTGGTAACAAAAAACTAATGCAGATATTTCAACCAAATTTTCGTTTTGTAAAGATGTTTGCTATGTTATGATTACCTTCGAATTTCGTCAATTTAAAGTAATAAAAGGTATGCAATTCCAGCTATGTTACCAAATTTACAAAAGTGAATTTAAATAATTATCTAATGAGTATTTTAATAATTTATAAGTGCCAATACATACAGTAATTCATTATTAAGTACTAGGTGAATAATGAATACCATATCATAAATACCAACTGAAAAAACTAACCAAATATTTTAAAAAAATTTACCAAATATTTTTCGAATACTTCTATAATGTTTCTAATGCTCTTATGGATCACAAAATACTATAAAATGCTTACAGAGTAAATCTGTGTTTAACAATTTCCAATAGAGTAGCAAAGAACTATGCAATCAAAATTTTTGAATAATTTGTTTTTTTTATAAGTTGGTACCCCTGCTCTGCGAAGTTACTAGGCTGGATATAGGTTAGAAAATACTTATTAATAACATCTAGTTTAAAATATCATTTATACACCCCAAATTTGGCCTGATAAAAAAATATTTTAAAATTTTGAAACCCTTAGGTTAATTTTTAATAGGAAAAATATAAATTATATAAGTTATTGCAATTTTAGAACATGTTTAAACATTTTATTTATTTAATAATTAATGGAAAAATATATTTAAAATTTAAAGGTTACGCAATTTTTTTTTTAAGAATCACTTATGACCTATGATAAATTGAATTAGTTGATTTACCATTGGAAGAGGTCTCAAAAATGTAGATCATTTTTGGATCATATTATAATTATGAAACTTTTTTGACGCAACTAAGTACTAAATAAAATTATTTGGTTTTCAAGCATGAAATTCCCCCACAAAGACGGCCGTAAGTGAATCAATGACCATCTTCTAATCATTTAAACCATATATCAATCAAATTAGCCGAGGTTGAACCTTTCTCTTTAGCCTCCTTAATCACAAGAATACTTTTTTACATTCACAATAACTGTAATACTTACGAGGATTGAAGAGATCAGGGAAACCCAAGTCAGATCCAAAGAACTCCCTGAAAACATCTTCTGGGTCACGGAAAACAAATCCTGGGAATGCTCCACCGAAGATATCACTTGGATCGTCTGCGAAAAAGTCGTGATGTCTGCCACCAGTACGTCTTGCTCCATTGAATCCAGACAATCCTTCTTTACCATACTGATCATACACTTTCCTCTTTTTCTCTGTAAATTAGACAAACAACGGTAGATATAAATTATCTGTTCTTCAAATGTTACCTTCCTTGCAAATAACAATTACTTTTTCAGTATATCGCTAGAATTTATAAAGACAAAAAGCAAAGCAGCATTTTTGGAATTATCCTCAACTATAAGCAAAGTAGAAACCATTATCAAGATGAGAAATACTGAAAACCAAATTCATAGAGAAATATCTTACTGATCTTGGAAAGATCTTTCATAGTGCAAACTGAGTATATTTTTGGATGAAAAACCAAGCCTCCAAACAATGAATAATACCTTTCAAATACTATGAATTACTAATTTTTGGGATGATATGGAATGCCAGCACAATATGTAAAAGCTTTATCCATTTTAGCTTCAGGATATTATTATGGAATTATTTTGCATAAAGTGGAAATGTTTAATTATAATTAATCATGGATGGGAAATACCACCAATAAAGTAGACTGCTGTCAGAAAGGCAAAAACTCAAAAACACCATGCATGTTATACGGGAAAAGATCAACCACACCACTGATAATAAAGCAATTTCTGGGAAATAATTCACTTTTATCAGATTAAACAATGGATCCAAAAATAAAATAGCAAAGCAAATAAAATGTTAATCAGAAGATTAATCACAAAATGGGATGATAAGGAGATTAGATTTGTCAAACCAGACTTGACCATTCAGTCAATTGCCTACCCAACAACCGTAGTCTAAATGAGGGGTAGCCGTACGTGTCGTCAGTGTCCATACAGGCATTCCATTTCATTTGTACTATAAACCAATTTGAAGTCAAAGCTCACATACTTCTCATGCAATTAATATCAAATTGTTGAGAGGCTAAGTATAAATATCTTCCAACAAAAACTCCGAGGACTTAAAAACGCAATCCAAACTAGAAAAAATGTGAGTAAACTCTTTTTAATCTTGACTTCTGCCCCTTTTCCCTTGTCCAATGTCACGGCAGCAAAAAACAAATAACTACTGTAAAGCAAGAGTGAGACACGAGGAATGATTAGTGGGCAGTAAGAGCATCAAAGGGCAAGCAATTCCAATGGATGACGCAATCCCTGTCATCCACCAACAGGAACAAGGATGGGGGCTATACCAAAGAAGCGGTGAAAGGGAGACTCGAAGAAAAAACTGCGGAATGAAGGAAATCCACGGGGAGAACGCCCCCCTGTGCTTGATCCGGTGGTGAATCCACTTCCGTAAGTTGTGCCTCCTCGAAGACGCTGGTCATAGACTCTCCGCTTTGACTCTGTGGAGGTGGGTACAGGGAATGGGGGTGCCAAAGGGAAAGGGGTGGCATTTTAAACATCAACTATAAATCACAGCCACAACATGTTGGAGGGACTGCACAAAGGGCAATACTAAATTAAGCTATTTTCTTAGAGAAAGGAATGAACGGGATAACATCAATCAAAACAAACCCTCCCACAAGAATAACAATGGCAAAGAATGAATACAAACCCTTAACATGAATTTGAATATTAATTTCAGTCTCCTAGTCGTGATTGTAACAATACAAACTAAGGTTTTATTAACATGAATGACAATCACAACCTGATGTTTGTGCATTTAATTCATATTGCAATGACAAGGGTTTATTTGGGAGCAAATATAGCAGCAAAGGCACCTACCTTACAATGGTCGTTGCATGGAATTCATACAAAGTAATTAAAATCTATTACTTATTTTTTTAAATACCTAATGTCACCTGATGTAGCATAAAATTTCAATGGGCCATGTTGCTGTTGTTCAACCATAGGCCAGTATCAGTTGTATTGACATTAAAAGTAAATATTAAATCTATTTTAAAAGATGTCAAGCCAAGCAAAATCTTACCATCAGACAACACTTCATAGGCTTCTGATATTTCCTTAAATCTTTTATTAGCTTCTTCCTCATTGTCAGGATTTTTGTCTGGATGCCATTTTAAGGCCAATCTCCGATAACTAAAATAGAATTAGATTCAAACATAAAAATCGTGATAACATTGATTAAATAAAACTAAATGCAAAAGAAATGAGATGATTTTAGTTTAAAGCTTATATCAAATTAGGTTAAAATAATTGAATATTTTTGAACTGCAAAATCTCTATAAATTTGTTTTCATAGTTAAAACATTAAGAAAAAAGATGGAGAACTTAACACTAATTTAACTTGAAGTTAGAAGAGATATTTAAAGTAAGATGCAGCTTTACGTTTTATATAGGAATGTATATAAAAGAACGATATGATATACACTATTATAAGCCATATTCTAACGAAATTCAGTTTTAAGTATACTTACGCCTTCTTTATCTCTGCCGTAGAAGTACCACGAGGAACTTCGAGAATTTTGTAGTAATCAACGATTACAGTCGTTGACGATCCAACACCACCCCGACTTCCTCGGGACCGGCCTCCGCTCCTTCCATCCATAGTTTTATGTTCAACCCCCCAATACTCTACTTACTATTCAATTATGCTCTCACTTCACAGAGCAAGTGGCCTTCGTACCTGCAAGGACAATTATGTATGAGAAAGGAAAAGAAGAAATATAACCCCCAAAATAATTATAATGTGACATTTAGTGTGGGCTCGTTTCGACGATTTTTTAACTGACTATAATTTCTTATAATCAAAATTAGCACGATCCTACTGGATTAAATCCAACGTACTTGTTTCAAAATATAAGAATACAATTCTAAATTACACTGGCTGAATTTGCGTCTGATCTACAAAACAAACTACAGATGTATTTTTAGAAAACTCACTTTCTTAATATCAATATGATCAGGCAACAGACGAGCACAACAGGAATTTTGCAATTTAAACAAACTGAAAGCTGATACTAGTTACTATGCGACTCAATTTTAATTCAGGAAAACAATAAACCACCACGCACAACCCAGAACAAAGAATAAGGATTGTGAATCAATTGTGACACTAGGTAAAAATTCCAACGTTATTATAAATAACAACTTAAAGGATTAATCAATTTACACAATGAATATATAATGTAACTGAATGATTAAGTGAATTAAGCAAAAAATATCCCGCGATTAAAAGAACAACAGCTTAGTTACTTATAGCTATAAAGGCTTTGTAAGTCCGCTGACAAAACAACAAGGAAATATAAAAAGAAGCCCTGAAAAGCGCCCTCGAATCCTGAAAGAGCGGGTAATTAGGTAAGCTTTAAAATTCAAGATACTTAGTTGCAACCGTTACAACTTTGTAGCTCTTAAGATTACATATACTGTCTGAATAAATATTTCAGTCGAAACTATAAAAATGTATTAAGATCGTAAAATCAATTTTCAAATGTGTGAGCGGCCAATATTTTGGAAAATCATATTAAGGGGCCATGCGTCGCCAAACAAATAAATACATAGTCATTGTTGTTATTTAAATCCATCCATATGCAACTTATCTTTGAATTTGACTCGAAGTAGTCAATGTGCGATTGCGATAAGAATATGTTCATTGTAATAATATAATTATCATCGAACGTATTGACGGCAATTACAACAGATTGCAAAGCATTTCCTGTTGGAAAACCAAAGTTAGATCAGATGCTTTCACGCAAAGCCTATGAAACCTATTCTTAATTTTTATATATTATATGAAAAATAATACGTGGTCCACATCTATTGAGCCTTATCGTATCGGCAAGATCCGGTCTTATTTGTCATTATATGTACTGTAATGGAGTCAATGCATCGTAATTAATCACTCTCCAAGGACTACGAAAATCTTCAAATATAAGAAAATGAAGAGAGTAGTCACAATTGAAGTAGAAATTCATTTGAAGATACTAGCTTTAAAAACTGTTTATGCTTTGCATAAAACCTTTTTTTCTTTTCGGAGAGTAGTAGGTACCTGTTTCAAGATTGAGTACTTCCGGTTATAGTCACCGCGAACCCCTGCGTCGATAGGTCCGCTTAAATTGAATCGTCTTCCATTGACGATGGCAGCACATGTGATCTTTCAATTTTAAGAATTTTTGGGAAATGTGAGTTCATAATTAGCTACATTCAGCTGGATACCGGTCACATTAAAACGCTATTAATAATTTAACAAGCTAAAATGTAACGTGACAGCATCGATCTGTAGTAGATCGTTGGAAATGATTCTTTTGGGTCGAAAAAGAAAAAACTGGAGAGCAAAGAGTATTTTGAAAGAAAACTGCGAATACCGAAACTATACGAATAATACGCCAATACAAATAGTGATCGCGTAGAAAGAGAAGAAAACATTTGATGTTGTGAATCTTGAGCGACTGAATGATAAGAACAAAGCAGGGCGAAAAACATGAATCATTACAAGCAGGAGATGAACAGTATGCCTATTTTTTTAAGCTTTCATTAGCTCGTTAATTAGCAATAAAAACCCGCAGGACTCGGCTGAAAGTGGTGGCTTTTTCAGAGAATTAATGTGGACTTGGTTTCGATTTGAATGGTGTGAGCGTCGAGGTGATATGCTGGAGAAGAATACAGTACGGGACTGGAAAAAGCCGTAAAATATGATTTGAGAAATTAAATAGGTTAAAACAACACCTTAATGCCGTATAGGGCGTATTCGATGTATACGTTCCGAGAAAATTGGAGATTTCAACGCCCCTAACTGATGGACTCGAAGAATAATAATAAGGAATCTTAGGAGAAATGATTGTTTCATCCCCTTAAGTTTTTGGAGAAATCCAAGCTCTTTTCCGCGTTGTCTTGATTTTTATCCAGCGCTTACTTATTTAGGAGAAGAAAGCGAAAACAGAGATCCAAGTCTAATGAGGCGTTCTTAGCCAGTCGCGGTAAATGAAATGAGGATCTTTCAGTGAGTTTGTGTGCAGCAGTCAAGATACAGGATAAGATTAAAAGGCGAAGACGATTCATCCACCCCTCGATGTAGAGTGGGAAGACGTCTTCAAAATGATTACGCATCAGTGCTTCCCAATTAGGAACTTCATTAAAAGTTTGCTTCAGGACAAGGAAACACTTAAGTATTCTTCGAAGCTAAATATGGATGATTTCATGGGTTCCTGATTAAGCTTTCATAACGGGAACAACATAATTATCATCCTGAATGAAGAACGTATCATCGCTGCATAGCAGGAATTGGTCAATATAACACTAATTTACAGCTACGTGACAATTTGAAAATAATTTTTTAATTGACTCGTTAATGTTAAATATTTTCATTTTCGATTGGACAAAAAAATTTTTTTAAATCATCGAGAAAAACTCTTCTTGTCTTTAGTTAATCTACAACCGATTACGTTGAATAATTAATGGGACTACTGAAGAAACAGTTTGAAATTCGGGCGAAGAAATCAAAACTGGAGTAGTCATTTCGATCATTCCAGAAATTCGTTAGAGAAATGCGAAGAAAGAATTTGAAACACATTCACGTCGATGGACGAGAAGCGAGGTGCGCCAGAGGGTTTCAGCGGAGCAGAAGTTAAATCGATTTCTTGTGCTAGCGACGACGACATTAGCAGCGGTTAAAGGAAATATCGCTATTCCCAGTGTTGCGAAACGCCGTCTGTAAGCGACGGAGCAGATAAGAGGGTGCACATCTGAGTGACGTCAGTTTAATGCTACTTTTCCATCACCAGAAGTAACTGAAATGGAATCCTCGCAGATTTATGAATCACTCTCTCCTTCACATTGTACACACTTATGACACGAATAACTTGCCTCTCATTGTCTCATCGCAAATCCCTTAACAAAAATTAACAATTTTTCCTTCGACAAGTACGATATTTGCGTCTGAAGACAGATCAAAGATCGAAATACAGAAAACTTTCACTGAATAAAAGATAATAAACGGAACCACATTATTCTCACGTAACAGGATTCTTATTATCGCAGCAACCATCACAATCTTTAAAATATTACACATAAAACTGATCCACAGGGCACGTAAAATAACGAGGCATTTATTTTATTTTACTTACGTCTCTCAAACTTGTAAAATATTTGATCGTTCCTCTTTTTTCTTTCAAATAATGTAATAGTCGAGGGAAAGTATAGGATATAATATATAAACGGTAGAGAGAGGATAAGAGAGTACTGGATAATTGATAGATGTAAATTAAAAGGAGAAATGCTAAATGACAAGTACGAAAAATTGAAGGGATGGGTGAAACGGCAGAATATCCTCTATAAAATGAAAGTGAATGGTTCTTAAAGAACAGTGAACAAATGAAAAAATGAACAGACATCCCAAAAATGTTCGTCAGGGAAAGAATGAACCTGTTTAAAAGACAGCTTTTATACGACAAAGAGAGTAAGAGAAGGAATTACGTTTGGAAAAACAATCACATAGCTCTACCGCTATCCCACGCATATATCTGTGGAAGTTGCGAGAGACATTTAAAAAATAACGTCCAATCCGAAGAATGTGCAGATCTGATAACCATAATTAGAGTTTTTCCAATAGCGCGTGAAGAGCCTTCAAGGTAAGGCGCGGAAGACGTCAAAGAATTGACGTTATCCCCCCAATCATGTCGATGGCCTTCATTCCTCCAGAAGGAGCCGTGAAATTGCAGTCATCCGTGTCCTGAAATGATACAGCATCCACTCTGCATCAGAAAAAACGTAATAATCAAGGAAGATATTTAAGTGGAGGAAACAGACAGTAACTCTTAAAGCACATCTCATTGTGGACACCTAAGTGCGATGCCATTTATTTAGAGGGATCCACGAAGATCGAATCTCACAGATTCTGAGCGTGGAATTGGGGATTGTTATAATTTAGGTAAACATACTTGACTGTTTTCTCTACTTGTAATCCAAAAAGTTGTACAAATAATAATTGTAACGAGTTCATTAGAGAGGAAGTATAAAATGTAATAATTTTTAAAGCATATCAGGAAGCAGAATCAGCTGTCATTCGAGAGAGACAAGAGTAAACTTTAATTCAATTTCACTTTATCTCAAAGAAGTAAATCCGATGTGTTCAGGCCGAACCTTGTGGGAAGGCGCCACGACTAAGAGGAGAAAATCCTCGTAATTCGCCATCTTCTGAAGATTGGAACAAGTCGCAATAAACAATATCTTTAGAAATTAAAACATCGCTTTCCTCTTGGCTCAAAGAAGTAAGTTTTGCGAAATTACGAGCAAACCTTCTTTCGGAAGATTAAGAATTATTATTATTGCTCCAATAAATAAAACCAATTCATAGCTCAGATCGAAATGAATCAAGTATTTATCCTCATTTATTTTAAATAGCAGCTCACAAATGTGATCATCAATAATGTACTGATCGAGTTCGTACAGAGATAATCCCCGCTGTGGTTGCGAAATTCTCAGTTTCCATTCGATAATTAGGATGGCGATGGACAGCCGGAGCTGCTAACCTTTAAACTGAATTAAACATAATCATGAGCTTCATAAACAAAAAAACACTAAATTAATTTCTTTAACATTTAATTCCTCTAGGGCAGGAACCCTGAACTATGGCCCGCGAAGGTCTGTGAAATATTTTTTGCATCCCGCGAACTGAGAGGATGCTCTCGACATAACACCTGTTGATATTTAGATATCGACGATCACATAGCGTTGCATTTAAATTACTTGTTTTATTGCATTGCATAGCTACTTCACTTATTCTATTTAAAGGTGATGTAAGCCATTTGAAGAAAAATAAATCAATAGACCGATAGATAGACCGGTAATAGATTCCAGCACTTTCCACTTGAAGCCCGACTTTCAGAAGGTTTGAGGACGCTGTAGGTAAGTAGGGTAGTGCTCCTGCTCTAGGATGTATATGTTACACCCCAAACATGTAATTGCCCATTCCATGAAATGGGCAGGAGCGTTGCTGTCGTTGCACGACAAATTTCATCATCCGCGTGTTAAAGAGGTTTGTGGTAAAAAGGTGGCCATTACATAAAATTAATTTCTGCTTTTATTCGATTTTTCCCCAAAAAACGGTCGTAAGACTCGTCTCTAAGGCATTTAAATTCTAATATATGCATATAAAGAATAAAAGATTAGATTATACAATCTTGAAGGACTTGTGATATGCACAGCTACGTTAAGGGGAGATTTGCACCAAAATATGACCGGACGCGCTGATTTAATCGTTGCATAACGATTTTAGGAAATGCGATCTTATGTTAAATACGTAGTACTTATTATGTGTGCAGTACGTACAAAGGTGAAAGGATACTTGAATCGCAATTAATACTTCGAAATATATTTTGAAAGTTAAACATACCTAATATGAAATACGTCCAAACAGATTTGTTTGACGTTGCAACAATCTTAAAATGATTCTCTCTTAATAATTACTTTCGAGAATTATTATTAAAATATTATAATGATTTCCTTAACAACTTTAATATCTAATAGTGCAAGACATATTGCCCAAATACGTTTATTTTGCAAATATTATCGGTTTATAAAGCGATATCAGATTTATTTTTAATTGGGCATTAATTGATGGAATAAGTTTCACTCACGTGAAAAGAATCTGGTGTCATAAACTTTTAATTATAAAAAGAGAAAAAATCACTGCATCGAGGAATAAAAAACTCTAGTAACCATCCACGGGGTTCGAGGATGCGCTGTGAACCAATCATTTGTCGGAAAGAAAACAAAAGCGTGGCGCTGGTCCGCATTTACCGATGACGCGCGCATAAAAATACAATTCCCGCCCGTAAATGGAGTGGGACAGTTGGAATCGAAAGAGAGAGCGTGACGTCACAAGGACACCGATGAGTCAGGCACAGGTGAGAGTGGGAGGGAAGAGCGTGGGACAGTTGGGATAAGAGCGTGGGACAGTTGGGCGAAAGGCGAATAAGGAGGAGCGCGAGGCTTCCAGGGATGAGGTCTTCGACCCTTTCCGAACGAGACAATTATTTACCTTTCGAGAATCGCCACCTAAGACTTAAACGCAGTCATTATAATAAGAGGAATTTAAGGCAGTTGGATTTGTGAAGTGTTTACGGGAAAGCTAGCGCAGTTACACCTTACCGAAGTATGTAATGCTCATATAAGGGCTACAGAAGGCCAAACCTCCGGAAGTTGGTTAATTGAACGCCAGACTTGAGGGATACAGGACAGAAGGATACATTTTAAGATCCACCATCAAAGACAATTGTAAAAGCATTCCAGTTTTCACGTTTCAAAAAAAGATGAAGCATTTGAACGATTGCATATTTATTTAAATAAAACAGAATTCATGCTCAAAATAGTTTACTTAATAACGACGAATTCAATTAAAATTTTCCTATAAAATCATGAAAATCCCTCTTTCAACGGCTTCTGAGAGATCGTCTTTTGAGAAGCACAAACACCGAAGAACAACTTATCTTCCATGAACGTAATTCAAAAACTGATCCTACTGTGATCGCAAAAATGGATAAATATATAAACGAGATGTACAAATAGGAATATTGGAATCAAAAACAAAAAACAATCCGAAGCATTCATGTTGTTTGATTTGAGAGCTTCGTAAACATAAGAAACAAAGTGTCTAATATGCCAAAGTGATGGTCCTTCCATTAATCGAGAAACAAGGCGATGAGCCCGGTTGTTTCCGCCTTTCGGCGAAAGAGGTTAAAACCTACGCTTTGGGGCTCTCAAAAGACTTCGCTTTCTGCAAAATAAATAGAGGACGACTGAATTCGAAGGAATGGGAGAGATTAACAGCGAAAAATGAAAGACGAAGGATTTCAACAATATGCTACACACAAAGTGGTCGATATCCGTGAAAGTACGTACTTAAAAAATCTAAGAAAATTTCTCCAGTAAACACATCTTCGTAAAACAACTTTAGAGGCATCCCTCCGCAATGGCGAAGCACACTCATGCACTCTTACGAAAGAGTTATGATTTGCAACCGACAAAACACATCCTCCGGTAGATGTCCTCGAGCTACTTACTCCGAGAAAAGTAGTTTGGAAACATTATGTATTTAGGGCTCAAGATTTCATAACGAAAAGATAAAGCGAAAATCATCAGCTTCTCAATTTAAAATGCTACACATCGGAGTTGACTGAAAAGTTCTAATAGGAAATCCTAATAAAATATAACAATCTGCACCAAGAATACGTTCATAATTATCAATGTACCGAAGTTTTCATCGTCGACACCTCCAGCATCAACTACCAAAAACCATGAAGAATGCTCGATTCTCCTCACTTGACCTCCTAAGCATAATGAAACCTCGAATGACATTTCACATAAGGAATTATCGAAATGAACGTCACCATTCAGCATAACTAATTCCTCAATGATTTATGCCACAACAAGGAGCCACACAGACAAAAATAAATGGCAGATATATTTCTTAAATACTATTTAGCATCAACATACCATAGCATAATAAATGTAATTAAAACATTTCATTTTCAAGATATTGAAGCAGAAGAAATCACGTTTCAATGAAGAGGAAACAACGGTTTTTTACTTTAGCATAAAAACATTCTTTAGCTGCCTTCACTATGCTGCATTAAGGGAAAGAGGCATAATTCTAGCACAGTAACGAACATTTTCATAAAATTGGCGATTTCAGCAAAATGATGCAATCCTTCATCGGAAGAAATTTTGCAGAAGCAACTGCAATGGAGAAATGACGGCAGAAGATTTACATTTTAATTTGAAGCAAGTAACGAGAAACAGATTAATTAGAAAATGACGCCTTGCAACGAGATTAACTTTTCCCTAAACAGATACTTCCATTTCAAACGAATGATCTGTACATTAATTTCAAAGGAGCGCACCTAACAAGCGACAGGTCACGTGTTCATCGTATTCATTTCCTTGAAAACATAACGAGATTTACGAACATTTTGCATCATCCGCTCTTCGATTGGATCCTCCGTTGATTCATTCCAATTATGATTCAGATGAGTCCGTGTTTGACGAAAGGCTTTCCGCTGATCGCGTCAGCAGCATAGAAAACTCATTTCTTTGAAAAACTACATTTTGTTCAGGAGGATCTGTTAAAAGACTGGAAATTTAAGGTCTTTGTTAAGGCGAGAATGAGACTGTGAAGACTCTTCTTCCATCTAAACTTTCGTCAGGGATATAAATACATAAGCAATGTGTAGATGAATACAGATAGAGAGGAAATCTTAAGACGAAGTGGTGTAAAAAACGTGACATATAAGGAAATATATCCGCTATAGGAAAACACTCACAAAGATGGGGGGTGTGAAAAACCTGCGCAAACCTACTGATAGCACAAGCACAAAGATTTAAAAGAAAGTTGTGTATAACATGGAAATTACAAAATCAGTAGTATAACGAAATTACAAAAAAATATAAAATAAAATCAACAGCAGGAAAAATTGAAATAAAACACTATGAGGAAATAATAAATATTACAAAAACACTTAAAAAATCAAAATTGTTTAGGAAATGAAACATACTTAAATGACCGGAAAAAATTTAACAGATTAATTAAAAATGACAAATTAATAAATACGTATAGAATATTTTGATAAAAAGGACCTTAAAATATTTCAGGAAAAGTAAAAAACACATAAAATTGTGCAGTGAGGAAGGACAGTCATCAAGATCAAATGAATGATTGACTCAGTAGAAGATGAGAGAGCATTTTGAAGTAATCGGTGATTTTATATGAGGAGGAAGGGCGATCCAAAACTTAATGGCAGTTACTACAAATGATTTGTGAAACATCTCCGTTCCGTAATTTGGATCGAGTATATTGTTTTCCCCTCTAGTATTACAACTGTGAATAGATTCTGATAAATTCAGAAAAGAGGTGATTCGGAGTTTAAGACGCTGAAAGCTGACATTAGATCATGAAGTCTTCGACGAGGATCGAGTTTAATGCAAGATATTTTATTGAACGCATCGGAAATATAGTCATACTTTTTTAAGCTAAAATTAAACGAACAAGCATACCGAGCACGTCGCAAATTAGTAGCTAATTCTTGCGATAAATCTTGGTACACAATGTCACCGCAATCAAAATGGGGCATGATTAATGAATTTACCAGTTGAATTTTAATAGAGGGAAACTTCCTCTGCATCTGAGGGAATGAATGGAAGAAAAAAACCTATTTTCAAATAATTACGACGTGCTCCAACCACGTACGATTATTGTTAGTACAAACACCGAGATTATTAACACACTTACGGAATGAGACTGTCCAAGATAAGCTTTGCAATGATATCTCCAATATTTCGTTAAAATAACATGGGATACCCGATGATATGATTTTAATAGATTTCAAATATATAATAATCTCAAAAATAATGTCCTTACTCCATTTATCAATTTACTGGGCGACTACAGGCATTATAATTAAATCTTATCATTATATACGAGTATGTGTAGGATATAACCATAACTAAGCCACTTTATGCTAAGTTAGACAGCTGAAATGCATATGAGTATTACTCACAATCAGAGAGACTACTGTACTCCAATTCTTCCGCTTTTTCGTGCAGCAGTTCACTTGGCTCGACTATGTGCGCTTTCAAGTGGCTTCTTTGTTACAATAAAATGTTGAGCGGAGGACAGGTTTCGAAAGATACACTAAACAAGAGCGTGCCCTTTCCACGAGGCAATTAAGGAAGATGTATTTCCGCTGACGAGGGACTGGAAGACGCCAGAAATGTTTACGGGGGCTCAGTCATCCAGACTCCGTACAGTTAGAGGGTGGGCATAAACCTTGACGCGAGATTCGAAGCCTCGACCTCTAAAGCAGAAGACACGCAGGAGCTGAGGATCCCCTAAGAGCTGGTTCGAAGTTTATCCGCCGTATCCAAGGCCTGCACGCTAAATAACCGAGTTATGGCACCGTGTCCATTAAAATTCGAAGCGAAAAACCGTAATTTAGATCATAGACGTAAGAAAGCCCAAGAGTTGAATCCCACATTCTATCGGATCAGTCCATTTTCTTATTGCGAGTAACTCATTCACTCATAGACGAATTCTTTAATAGTGCATTAGGCAGATTGACGAATTATATATGATACGTAAATTATGAATGTAGTTAAGCTGTCTTTACTTTTTAGAGATGCTCTCCCAAACTCGATCATTTAACCTTTTCTTTTAATTCATTTATTATGAATACGTCGTAATTAGTGATTGCGCTGAGATTTCCAAGCGATTTAGAGCCGTCTTTTGTCTAAAGGCACAGCCGTAATGACAACATCGCGTGAGACGGCCGTGGCAAAAATCCATTAAAATCTCGAACCGGTTGAGATGAGAAACAGCAAACATAGAGCCCAAGGACGAACACTCGGCTGCACATCACAAAACGAACCAAAAATCACGGGTATCGGATTTTTGTATGCAAAAGACCTATAAACGCTGCAGATGTATAGCAAATTACAGTACAACGTTACATTCCGATCCCTCATTATATCCGAACAGAATACGAAACATATCTGCTATCAACCGACGGATTGGAAAGCATTCTAAATAAGTCTTCGTAAAATAAATTTATCCGAGAGGCATCGACAAAACGTTACAGGGAAGCGATTGCAAAACAGATAATCACTTTTGGTCGTTTTTCCCCCCTATTAGAGATGCTAATAGGGTGGATTGAGAAATGGTGGTGTTACCCCCTGCCATACGGTGGCTCGTAGGGTATATATCTAAATCGCGAATTAACGTCGCCAATTAGAAAAATACAGCCAGCTATTATTAGTAAAAGCTATACGAAGAAACTTATCCGATAATAATTAAAACTGTGACGTTGTAAACAATAAATAATTAACTAATAAACCGTCACCGCTCACTCATTGTAGTACTTAAATTCAAGAAACTGAAGATAAATTGAAATAACAGCTAAAAATTATAGAATACTTAAATTCTCTTTCTTGATACCTCGCCAAATAGAGATATGACTGAGTGTAGCAAAGAGGTTTCTTTGCAATGACTAAATAAAATATGGAGCCCCTTGGCGCTTCTTTCTGGAAACAATAGCAGCCTCCGCATTATTCACATTATGATAAGTTTCGTTGCATAATATTCTTCTTTTGAATGCAGAGATCTGCTTCCAGTTCGAAGGAAGCCCTCCTTTGAAAAGCGAAACCAAAATGCGTGAATAATGAGAAGACGTCGCTCTGAAGCTCACAGCCAAACACTTCTGACGTAAGATTTCCACTCCACAAACTTCACGGGAGCCATTCTTAGTCCGGGAAAATCAGGAGCCCTTTTCCCATTTCGAAAAATATTATGGAATTGACGACGATTATTTCTTTTGGGGAAAAATGGAGAAATATATTTTTCTTGCAAAAAAGCGCAGTTAAGAGCATGAATGATGATGCAACGGAATTAAAGGATATGCATAAAATTAAATACATACATGGTCAAGAAAGATACAAGCATTTTGTACCTCATAAAAAGAATATTCATCTATAACAAAGTATTTACACGTTAATATGAATTGGCATACATGCGTTTAAATAATACTTGTGTGAAAACGGTGGCGTACTCACAAAATACCGATTACGATCTATAGAAACGTATCGCTATCTTTCTTGGTTCATTCATGTAAAACAAGATTTGAGACTCGCACAAACATATTTTTGTGTGCGGAGTGAGATTGTGGGTCAATTGAGCGATTCATGGATAAGTCCCATCAAAAGTATTTCCAGAATTGATTGATTAATTTTGCTCTAGCTACCTATCTAGAAAGTATCGGAATTTATTTAAAGTTTTAAAAATTAGGATTATATCCGATGGAGCAGAAATTACTAGCAACTAAGCGAGAATGATAAGAGGAGCAGTGATTAAGTATTACTTAAAGAGAAAATAGAAACCGGATGACTCCAACGGGACTTCCAAACTGCGACCAAGTGTCACCCTGAATATGGCCGAAACAAAAGAAAGGCATTTTGCGGGGAATATAAGGAAACACAAATCAACTAGATTTCTGATTCAATTCCCGGGGAACAGTAAAATAATAGTACTTGAGAGTGTTAAAGTTAATATCTCAACGATGAATTGCCGGTGGTCTAGATATTTAAGAAACATCTGAGGAGAAGAATTTTAAGAATTACAAACAGCGGAAAACGGCGATTTTTAAGTATAGATTAATTCAGAAACATCAAAATATAAAAAAATTATAATGTAAATATGGTAAGATTAGTTTTTTCTCCCATAAAAACTAAGGTCGAAGTGGAAATGTAAATGTCTAATTTTTCGATTAAAATTTGAAAGTCGAACAGAGTAATGCCTCCCACTTTAGGACGTTTGGGGTCATTTATCATTTTTCCTTTTTCGAATACACAACATTATTACTTCCTAAGTAAGCAGCATAACAAAGTTGACGTTATTTTAAATACGACCCACCAATACATCACAAGTCCTTTGCGTCAACTTCGGAGAGGGAGAGGCGTCGACGTAGGCGTCGCTGGTGATCACGCAATCCGACTCTCCCACGAATCACTCCAACGTTCAACACACAGTCTATTCACATCGCAGCAAATACTTTGGGAGTCCCCTGGAATTCTCGCGACAAGAGTAAATCTAACTTGACGATATACACTCACACAAGATCTGAAGCATTATCAAATCCTTTTTTGAGTAATTTGTACAGAGATTTTCTATTTAATCCCGGTTGAGAAATCACTGCTGAATGAATGTTTACTAATTCGCAATCAAACATTTCTGCAGCAAGCATTCGAAAGCTGGAATACTATACATTTGTTGTCTATTCACGAAGCAGTATGATCAATCTAGACATTGCTCCTATTTTCAATCGATATATTAAATCTCAACGTCTTCCTTGGTTATTTAATGCATAAAACAGATCAGAAAGTAGAGATCGCTAAAACGATTACCTATGCAAAGATATCAACGAAAGGATCCATCGAAATCTTTAATAGAAAAATAAGTTTATGTTACATTTCAAAATTCTGCATTCGTTATACAAATAAACAACTCAATTCATACGATTCTTCTCAATCATCTCTCAGCCACAAGAATGTGCGAAGAAGAATGGCAAATTACGTTTCAACAACTTGACTCCTCGCAGTTGCAAATCAATTGTAATCTACGACCGGATTCTCTGGCCAAAAACTCGTTCCAGTAGCCATTTTATCAAACGCCAGTTTGGATAGCACAGAGGCGAATATAGGCTCCACTCGGCAGCAGCGACTTCAGAGGCCAAGTGTCACACTCCTTATTCTTTCCACTCATTAATGTTGCGAAGGGAAATACCGTCAATGACAAGTGAGCGACAGCAATGCTTATGCTACGTCATTAAATACGTTATCCAAAGCAACATGGAATATGTGGAGGATATAAACATGGGTGCCCAAAGTAGAGTCCGGACATCGTTTGTTTCACGATAATTTTAAAGATAGCGCCACAATGCACTCGGTGGCGAATTAAACAACTAAATGCTAAGATGTGATAAAACCACCATCAACACCTAATATATTGGCTTCTCTTATAGCCTGGGAAAATACTACTTCTATATGAAGTGTGGTCAGAGTAAACTATAATTATCTGTTCATGCGATTGCATCTGCGATACGGTGCTTCTCGGAGATCGCGTTCGTTCTTTACTGGAACTAAAATTTCAGTTACTACGTCTAAAAAATCTGAATCGAATCCCATAGTTAGAATGCATATGACCTAATCGAGGAGATTCTGAAATATGGATCTTTCGACCGGAGAGTTATTGACATCGGAGAGAATCGAGTGTCGAGAGAAATTCGCGCATTCAGTGGCATTGGAAGCATTTCATTGGAGCGATTAGGATGGATGCGAAATGTTCGTGCCTTAAGAGCAAGTCCTAACCTACATTTCCTCAGAGAACACAATTCGAGCGCTGAATGGAAACATCATCGCGGCAAAGAAAAATCAATACTGTCAAATCCATTTTCGAACCGTCGACTATTTTTATATTACTCTGATCACAAATGAGATGGGCCAAAACCTGTAATCACGCAAACGAATTCAATACAGTGAGCGCTTGCAGATCATCTCATTCAAAGATGAGAAAAACAGATCCAAGAGATATTACTCGCGTTTCTACTCCGAAGATTCCAAGTTTGACATCATAAGAGATCGTAGTCGTATCAATAGAGTCGCAACAAAAGATGGAAATATACGAAACTCAAATCCATACAAAGAGAACTTATTCGCAACCGAAAAACAGGACCATTCGAAGTAATCCTAAGAAGGCCTTCATTTGATGGAAATGGGCCAAGAATTCTTACACACCATATTGACACCACGTGGTCTTCTATTCCTGGAGATGCGTAAATAAATAAAGATGGGAACATTCGGTGAAACCGCCGCATCGCAAAAACCACTTGTTTGAAGGCATTCGTCGAATTCCATCAATTTCGCTTCACTTCAATGAATTATAATTAAGTACTTCCCAATTTTTGTGATTCCCACTTCTCCCCGGAATGTGCTCCAACTGCTCATCATCACAGAATTCGTGCTGCAAATCAGCCGATTCACCAAATTAGGGAAAATATACTTCGGAGCGATAAAATGTGAACGTAACATGTCACAAAGAAGGAAGCCGTGAAATGATATCACTTCTTTTTAAATTAGATACATAAAATATATTAAAAGGATCTGACCAAAGAAACAATAGCTGAAAAATCTTACCAGACAAATTAAAGATGGAGAGGAGGGTTAACCTTAAATTACGAAAATGGTGTGGACCAAGATGACCGACATGACAGCGGGTCGTCCCACATTACGTATATTACAGTAAAATTACGTAAGATTTTTAAATCATCTTTGTTCAAAAAGGAATAACTGTTTAGCATTATAAACATTGTAGTCCTAAATCATGTGTTGAAAGATAATTCACAAAACTTTGGTGGTAAACTTATACATCAATCACAACATAAAATGCAAACTTCCCAGCAAACCTAGGCAAATCACGTTCTTGGGACTAAAAAGTTGTACTTTGACGTAATTAGAATGGTTATAAGTCAACGTCATTGAGGAAAAGAAAAATCCACCCCTTCACTTTCGTCATCTCGAAATGTCAACGAATAACTCCCGAATTACGAAGGCGTTGAATATGAAGAGATCTCTGAAACGCTTCGAGACGATGACTGATCGCGGGCATCAGAGGAATCGCTAAAAATCAATCTCAAGACTCTTCCACGGCAATGAATCCAAGCTGTCGACTATTTTCGGAAGAACTCTTCGATTCAACTCACTCTAACTTTGCGGTCGCACAGGTGTCGAGAATAAGAATCACATGCAAAATACATAATAAAAGAAGGTAATATATAGAATTTCCCAACATCTTAAACCGGTTGAAAACTCAAGAAGAGTTCCTGAGCAGAATCCACCGAGAAAGCAATAGATCTTTCTACAGTTATATTCAAAATTCGTAATTCGCTCTAAATTTCCACTATTTAACGATTAAGTATTTCAATTTGCATACAAAACAACGTTTTGCAAACAAAACTTTCTCTATCAACGGTTTCAATGATTTCTTACTGGTAAATTAAAAGGACGGAGCTATAATGCATCCAAACATTAAAAATGAGTTGTTTGAGAAATTAAAATGAGAAGAAAGGGCCGTTTTATATTCTGCTGGTTAGAGTGCTGTTTAAATTTGTTTTGTCAGTTAAAGTCAAATAATGCGATGATAAACAATGGGAAATAAAACAAATCAAAACATTAAAAATGTTCTCTGACGGCGAAACAATTAAATGCGTGGATCAAATAACTGAGCCAGGAGAGAAACAACATTTCAATTCGTGAAAATTAATTGAAATGTCGTTTCAAAAGAGCATTTCCCGTTAGCACCTCTTTATTTTAAATTATAATGCTTCAACCGGCCAGCATTATTCTTCTTTTCAATCACGCATATTTATGAGTTAAGACACTACTATCGCGTACAAACAAGAAGGCTCTGAGCGACAACAAGGATGGAGACCCAGAAAACGTGCGATCAATTTCACAAGAGGTGCGTAACTGAGTATGCTTTGATATCGTCTTGTTATAGGGGTTGGAGCAAGAGAGGGACTTCCAAAGAATCACGCGTGGAATTAAAGCAAATCAGTCATCTCCACCGTTAGATCCGGAAGTCCCAAGCATATGGCACGCGAACAAGTTTCACGAGCATTTGAAGGAGGGAAATGACGTGTGGTTGAGGAGATGACGCGGCGGCTACCCCGATCTGATTAACCAATCGATAAGTGGAATGGAGGTCATAATCAGAGGAATGTGGGCGGAGAAACTGTTTAGATAAACACTTTGTAACGGTATAGCGCCACCAAAGGCACCTATAAAGCACTCTGCCAACACTCTTGATTCTCACTAGTGCAAACAATGTATTTGGTGATATTTGTTGTTAAATAATCCATATTTTCTGTGATTGACTTCGCTACGTTAAGTATTTTAACTTAGGTTTCAGGTAAATCTCTGCTTTCTGACAGACTTCATTCACCGATCGTTGTTATCTCCGTTCCGTCAAGAAATAATGTTATCCTATAATTAAGTCTGGATCCAGTTTTTAGCGAATTATGCTTCTCACGGAAAATGAGTGTTCTGATAACACGAAAGTGAGTTAACTCGGACTGAAACGTACTTTTGGTGACACACAACATTAGTCAGTGTTAGTTGCTAACCTAGTAGATCGTTCATGGTCGAAGGAGTTCATGGTACTACCTTCGGCAGGAAAAGTGAGAAGGGAGTTGTCTTTGCGACTGAAAAGTCAATGAAAAATCGAGAAAAAGAGATAATTGGGCCAAGTATTGAAAGAGATGGTAGTAGGAATTACGAAGAAAGAATTATAATTTCAGGAAAAAGGTGAGTGTTAAAGTATTTATGAGGATTTGAAACTATCCGGTGTAAACGAAGCATTAAAATTAGTACCAAAAAATCTGATGTGGCCAGCACATGACTTTCTCCATATATAAGATGTAAATATTTATCTACGACAGTAATTTCGAACTCTAAATTCAATCTAAACTTGGAAGTTGAGTGATTAATACATATATTTTTATCTTTGACGTCAAAAACATTATAAATAATGTTTTCCGGGACATGATCGATGAAAAACGATGAAATCAGCCTTTCGCCCATAGAGCCCAGAGCGCCCACAAAGTACATAATCAGCAACTTCCAGTTTATCGGTATTTCACGAATAACTCCTAATCAACCGGTGATACAAAAATATGTTTTAAAAAAATTATAGAAATTACATTTCCTAAAACTTTTATATATAATAGTATATACCTAAATATCATATTAATGGACATATTTTGAAAACCAGATATGAGCTTTGAAGAATAAAGCTCGACTTCCGGTTTACCGATTTACTCCAAAAACTAATCAACTCTAACGACACCAACCAAAATACTATATATGAAATTTGGTGTTGATCCGACTAATAATTTTCATGTTAGAGCGCCCACTATCAAACACACACACATACACACAGACATCATTCCGAAAATGGTCAAAACGTGTTCTAGGGACCCCAAAACATGTATTTCCGTTGAAATCTCGAAGTCGAATTTTTTCATGAAAACAATACTTTCTCTATACTTCGTATATGGAGAAAGTAAAAACGCAATAAACGGTTTAACTCCGATAGAAAGTACCACAATTGCATTTGATAGATTTACTTCGTCAATCCTCAAATGCGAACCGCGCAGTAAAATATTTTTAGTCATCCATTTTAGGATTCCATCTCCTTGTGTAATAGGGTGGAATACTTCCACGGTACGCTTTGACAGATTTTTTTCCCATTGTCACATCGAATTCGAGTTCTTTCTGGGTCTTTGCTCGCTACTGGACATTTTCCAAGTTGTGAATCGTCTGCATAAACTTATCCCAGAGACCATCGTGTTCACATCCGAACAAAAAGATTTGGGCCCCTAAAATAATAACGAATTAAATGTGCATTTACCTTTAAATGAAAACCGTATTCGTTATGAAGATATGGTCATTAATATAAAAAATGTTTTTAACTACACTGTGTTACTTGTGAATCGCATTTAATTTGACTCACTATAGTTCTCTGCATGGATTAATGGAAGACATCGGCGGTTTTTGTGCCACAGAACTGGATCATTAGCTCAGTATCCCAACCTGTTCCCATTTTCGAAGATGACAAACACGAGGAAATCGCTTTCTCTACTTTGACGACGAATCGCTATCGTTACCATGAGAATTAGACGAAAGCGTGTATTTACAGAGAACGACTTCATTTACACACTTACAAGGAACTTAAAGAAAGAAAGCGACATCTATGCAACTCCCGATATTTAAACATTTACTACGATTGAAACTCGAAACGAGATCCGATTCATCTTTTTTATACATCGCGCTATCCGGAGTTAAACTGTTTAAAAGAAATGTCTTCATTTTTAAGAAAATTCTGACATCCATTAGATCAAGCGCAAGATTGTGTTTTGTTTTGGGTATAAAAACGTACATTTATAACTGGATCTTTCTACACGCACATTATCTCTTTCGATAAAAAAAACTTACGCAAGGGTCCAAATGATAAATATTGACAATTGCTACGTATTTTAAATCTGTTCTTAAATTCTTACCGTCGTTTTAATCCGTTGAAATATTTCATAATGAAATTTTTGGGAGGAAATAGGCACATCTCTTTACATTTTGTAAAAGCTAATATAAAGGCCATATTTTGATCCCTCCTGTTAATTGCAGACACGGCGGCGCTGAGCGGACGATGGTCCTTCTGGAGTCGGTATTTATCCAAACTTAACTTCCGGAACCTCATCTTCTTTCGCTTAAGATTTTTACGACCCAGAAGACTAGTCTTTTCCATTACCTGAACATGATGTATTTTCCTCTGAGGGAACTGTGTGAGGATGGCGTCGCCCCAGCAGGCGCCTCTGCGGTCTACGGCGCCCAGTGCGGTTTCCAGAGGAACATTAGACCTCCATTAGAACGTCACGCAAATGGACTCGATGAGGGGGAATATCGTAACTAGCAATCGGGGGACACTTTAGAAGCAGTGCATCTTCGTGGAATCACAAGGAACAGATTTAAAGCGATGGGAAGGAAGAATTGATTGCGTCCATCAGGGAAGTGTCTCCCTATAAGATGCAACGTCATCAGGTAAAAATATCCCGAGATAATTGAAGTTAGGGCTTAGATATCTACTCGGTATAGTTGTAAAATAGCTGAGTGTCACCGCTTTCCTTGCACGCTCCGTTCACATCTTCCCCTTTTAATCTATAAAACGAAAGCTCTATTACGAGGATGGGTTTCCGTAAACCGCAAAATGACGACGAGTGTGCACACTATAATGGCGAAATACATAGAGTCCACACGATGTTAAATATATATTATACAATAAATATATACAAAGGCAACAGTGAATACCAATAAACCAAGTGTTGAGTGTGGTTTCTACTGCTATGATTCTTGTACTGGTGTTTACTGTTGCCCTTGGGTGGCTTGCCACAGGCCGCAATAAAATTTATCTATTATTTATTTAAAACCGGATTACTAGGTCACGGAGTAAGTACATAAGTTCACAATTTAAAAGTGCTACCATCAATTAGTTTTTGTTTGTAACAACGACAACGCATGGCACACAATAAACCACGCATAGAATGTTTCCGTGGAATTAGGCGTGAGGGTGACATTCGTTAGCGTGATTTATCTCACGTATAACCCATTCGACACCGGAAATATTTATCAATCGTAAGAAAACAGCGGTGAAGAAGAACGATTCGATTTTCTAGCGTCTGCAAGAGAAAGAGAGACTAAAAATCGGGGAAGATATGCAGAGAGTGTCCTGGAGTTCCTTCCGGAAATTTTAAGTAGGGAGACGCTCCGGTAAACATCTCCCGCACCAATGTTTTCAAGCGCACATCTCCAAAAGGGGGAAAAGGGTGGAATTCCCTCAGCTTCCAAGTTTTCAGTCTTGGTTGAAACTTCGGCGTTTTACAATCTTAAGAGAGATTCCACAGAATGCATTTTAGAGTAATGGATCATTTACAATAGCGATAATATCTACAAAAGTATTTATTATAAGCAGCATTATCTGGGAACTAAAACAAAGGTGGCATAAGTCGTTTACACCAAAGTTTGGTCTGCAATGGATGGGAATTACTTTGCTATCAATAGGCTTTCGTTAATAAATGTCATTTGAATACAACAGACGTATAAAACCGAGTATTCGTATCAAATAAAAATCTAAATTAAATTAAACAAATCAAGCAGATAAAAGATTGGGGTTATCTTCTATACGGTCAGCTTACTACTTAGGAGGTCAACCTCCTACTGGAACTCAGATTTGCGATGTTACTCTATTGATCGTAGAGAGCTTCCGAACTTCTTCAATAGGTTTCTCTGCACTTTACCATATTATATTAAGCTATACTTTATTGAATTAAATATCTGTCTACAAGAAAATAACCCGAAAAGAATACTAAGAAGGTCCCCTTTCGATATCGCATCGTGCCCGAAGTGAATTAAACTAATCGAGTTCGGTTCGCTCTCGGAGGCCACGTGGAGACGAGTGAACTAAAAGACAATTTGAATGAACAATGCAATGCAATGTAACAATGCAGTGCAATGAAACAATGCAATGCAGACACGGCAGAGACCAACACTCGGCGATGCGGTCTCGGCGCACGTATGTGTGGCAAGACTACAAAGTAAACATTTCGCTGGAGCTATTTACGAACAAATGAAAAGAATATACGTAGTCATTACTTCACAGGTTGGAAAGAATCATTAGAACGGAAGCATCTCCTGGTTTGAGAAGTAGTGAATCATTCTTCCGGAGTGCATCAAGAAAGAGATGATTTCCGAGGAAGTTAACGGAAGACGCTTCTGAAATACGCTTTTGATGCAGCAGAGCATTAAGAGCACGAGCCCAAGCAGAAAAACAGTAATTTATCTTCATTATTCTCGTATTCGCACGACTCAGTATGACTCTTAGAAGAGCATCCACGAGTCTTGTTACAGAATATCCCGTCTGAAGAATTTGAGAGAAAACGGTTTGAATCGCAGCTGGAGATGCGTCAACTATAGAAAGTTCAAATATTCCTTAACGCTAGTACCGATGGCCATCTCTTCTCGAGTGAAATTAAATGCGAAATTGAAACGCATTAAAATTAAAGAGATTAATCGGTATAATAATAGCAAGTGGATGTGCCTCTCAAATACTCAGCTATCCAAACCATTTCTGTTTAGTGAATACTAACTGGTATTTTAAGCTTTAGAAAGTCGAAATACAACCAAGTAATATTTCTAACTAACTTTGGGAAATAGTCCAATCACTTCTTCCAAACACAAAAGAGTACAAAACACGAAGATAGTGAAAGTGCTTTGATTCTACGGGACAAAAACAAAACTCCTCGACGAAGAAACAAAACGAGGTACATTGCGAACATCTTCCCCCTGAATGCTCACTGAATAAACGAGACAGTAAATCACCAAGGCGACGCAACAGAGAGTCGCCTGCATCGAGGGAATATCTCCTCTCTTGTGGAAACAAGGGAATGAGACGGAAGTTTGACAGGATACGGGCGACACCGAAATAGAATAATGAATTCGGAGCGCCGATGTTTGGGTGAAGATCGGCTTTGATGCCTTCAACACTCGAGGCGAAGGAGATTATGTCACCAGAGCGAGCGAAAGAAGTGATCAGGAAATGGCCTGACTACATCCGGACGGTTCGATAATAAAAAATAGAACACTCGCCTGGCTGTTAGAAGCAAGCGATTCTCTAGGAAAGATTAAAAGAGTGACGCAGAATATAAAAAAGAAAGACTTCGACAACGATTTTGTCTTAGTTTAAAATCCAACTGAAAAAGGATAACTAAATCGGACATACATATACACAAATAAATAATCATGCGAATTAAATAAAATAGATACACAATCAATTCACATCAGCTTATAATAGCGACGAAAAAGAACGCAAAATTCAAGTTGAGAATGATTATTCCCGCATCCAGGGTTTTTGTCTTCCTTTACTTTTACTGGAGTAGAAGGTTGTTCAAAAAATGATCCATACTACATAAAATAATTTCGCTTTCTGTGAAAACGAATATTTCATCGCTCAATCTGAATCTTTCAACATTTTATGAATTAAGCAAACGTACAACTAACTTTGGTCACCACGCAATAGAATATACATAGCAAATTGATATCATAATATAATAGAATTCAATTCAATAGTTCAATTCATAGAACTGAAATTAATATTGAGTATAGGCCTTTATTTTTCATGTCAAAGCCCTCACTCAGCTGTCTTCATTTTCATTTCTTCAGATTACGGAAGACACTGGCATTTCCTATTGACATGTCTATCATATACGTGTTCTTTAATAACAATATGGAAATGATTGGCATTAGGATCCACCCGTTGTTTTTCGCTTTTAGCAGACGTAACTAAAAAAGTAATTCTTTAAGATCAATGAGTGTTTTTCAGCTTAGGAAATAATGTTAATTTCACCGCGTGAATACGTCCCGAAGAAGCGGCGCTAATGACGATGAAGTACGACCAACGCCTTTGATTAATCTCTCCGAGGAAACCGCTAATTCCTCTCATTTCCTCCCTTCGACGCAAACATCGCCATTCGCGCCTTCCGAAATCATAACTAATTCGCATGATACATACATAATTAAGCACATTATTGTGTGCGAATAAATTGGGGATGATTAAATTATCACTGGTATTTTGAGCATAGGCGTTGCGACTAAACAAAATCTGCGAATCTCAGGAAATTAAGAATGATCATCGATAAGGACGTAACTTCATCATCGGCGTATCCAACAAACGGCATTGAAACATATAACAACACTTATAAAAACACGAGCTGACCACAGGGAGAAGGATTTCGTTTAAAAAACAGAATTAGATTCCTTATTCTATTCCTTTGGGAGGTCGTGTATATTTCAGATAAAAAATTCTGCATGAGATGCCGAGTTTAGCACAAAACAGTTCATTTAAAATTAATATGGCTGAGCGTAACGAAGATAGTCAACCCGTTAACAAAACAACTCGAATAATAAACATACTGTTGAAATTACAGACAACAAGCAGTTCATTATAATTTTAATGAAAATACCACACGATGGAAAACTTGTTAAAATTAAAGAAAAACTTACGAGAAATTTCACAGAACATTCTTGATGTAACGCAAAGGAGTCCACTCACCTGCAATGAGAAGAAAAACATATGTTATTCAGATTATTATTGAACTGCAACAATTTTATAAAATCTATATGTTGTGAATTTAAAAGCAAATATTAAGGTGGCATTGTAAAAAGTATAATTGAAGGTTTTTGTTTAAAAAAGGCTTAATTGAAGCGTAGGAGAATGTTTTCCATACAATAACAACATCAACGATCAGAAGGGGAAAACCGGTGCAGATGGCAACGCACATCATGCATATGCATTGAATTATGGAGGAAAATTTCATAATATAAAAACGTAAAAGAGGGCTCTTAAACCAAAGTACTATAATTATGGCAATAAGAAACCCAAATCTCGCAATTAAAGCTTCGGAAATATTGGAGTGAGGTAATGTTTAAATATAAGATTTAAGAAAATTGATAACCATTAAAGTATATAACCTCATAATTTTATTGTAAGTAAATAATTTCAGTGCTATATGTATATAATATTCTATACACATATCGTATCCTTTGTATGTAGAATCAACCTCAAGTCACAGCAAATAGTTAATTCTTGTTATTCTTTAGGTAAGGTTGTCGATTTTGTTCTTTTCGATTACACACGTGATGTTACTTGATCACGTTGAATACATACGTAGTGACATAGATTTTGAGCACTAAATAAGTGCGAAAACGATGAATATTGACTTCTCTCGATCGAAACATAGCGGAATAATTCAGAAGGATTTAAATCACAGAAGGCAATTGGCAGAGACGCAAATTAGGCCGTTTTGATGCTTCACATTCTAGGTCCACGGTCATCAGGTTCTCCCAGAGTGTAATTTTGGAACGGAAAACGAAAATAATAGGACCCCGGTTTGGGCAGCACTGGCTATTTCCGTCACTTCAAATACATAACACTTCTCCGTATGAGTCAACTTGAGGCATTACGCCGTTTTCATTAGTCCCGGTTGGTTGAGCACCTTGGAAGCGCATCCTGTTGGATTCTGGACCACCATCGGCTGGACCACGCGTTTGCTCGGCATTTCCCGGCGTTCAATGCGGACATACTTTCCCTCCAAACAAAATTAAAAGTAAAACCTTTTTTTGTTCAGGCGGTGAATCTATCAGCTGCAGAATAAGGGTGTTGATTTAAGATATTCGACTTCGAATTAAATTGTTTTAATGTCCGATACGAGCCATTACAGTGATCAAAGGCTACAAGAATCCGCGTCTTTTAACATGAGGATAACTCAATAGAATTCTCTAAAGGAGAAAAAATAAACAAAGATGAATTTCGTAGAAAGCGATTACGTAGTGCAACAAAATGCTTTGCTTTTTATTATAGGAGACAATGCCTTACGCACATTCTGTTGCTGTTAGAAACGAGTCACTACTTGAAGAGAAAACAATAACAAAGTCTGTAATATAATCTATAAACAGTATGGTTATGAAACGTAGCCTTAACTTCCATTCTCAGAAAAGAGCATTACTACTCATTTATAATAGAAGAAGGCACAGATCGATGTGTTTCTAAGATAAACTGGATATAGTTCCAAGAAAATTTGAAGGCGATAAGACCCTCTGAGAAAGATCGAAATAACAAATTTCACGAGTAAATACTACTAAACAGCCGAAACGGCTGATGAGATCTACCGTGTTCCAGCACAGGAAATATCTTTCAATGACAAACAGCGAAACTCGAACGATATTCACTTGAAAAACGGCGCCATGAAGAGCAAATCGAAATAATCCGATTGGAATCCGTTATCAGAGTTTGGTGTGTCTCGGGAATAGACGCTCCTCGGCAAAACATTACAAGAAATCGAAATCTTAGCAGTGCATTCATTTCATTATAACTTATTCATTATAACTTAACAAAAATGATTGGAGGCGTTCGATCTAAGTGAGTTATTAAACATTTGACACGCAAACTGTTCAAGTCAAAGACCAGAAACCAGCGTTTTCACCGTAAAAACTTCAATATTCATTTTAAACATCTTTCCTCCAAGATCAACCGAAATTAGACCTGAATCACAACGAAAGGACGAGACCCCTATATGTCTTATTCAGCAATAAAAATACGCAAAATCACGATGATGTAGCTTGAAATCCTGGATCGCACATTCGTTGTTTTCGCGGTTTGGTATGAATGATTAACTTATAAATAAACAGGCGAAAACTGCATCAATCTCGGAGGAAGCTTCGGAAGCCAAGTGCATAGGCGGAATGGATGCAAGTGGACCAAAATAGAGCGGAAGACGAGCATTTCGAACGAATTAAGCAGAGCCTCTCGTTCGGCCATTGAGGAAATAGACGAAAGCGGAGGCCAAAAACTCGCAGTCTATTTGGAGCACGACAATGGGGAGAAAAGCGAGCGAATAGCGAAAACAGTGGCGCGAAAATTGGGGGTAAGCAAAATGGCCACACGTGCTGCCACCTGGTGGGTGTAAGGTGCACCGATGGACACACGCAAAATCGGCGGTTGGTGATGGAGATGCGGTCTGGACTTCTCTTTTGACAAGGCAATCTGGAATTGCAAGTAGCGAAACAAATATTAGTGCGCAAGTTAATGAAGAAATAAAAGAGGAATTGAAAAACGAATACTTATATGTAATTTTAATCTCTAGAATGTATTATATCCGCAAAACCATATAAATTTCCGTTTTGAGCGGTAAAAAATATTTCATCAATTACATAAAAACGGAAAGATTAGTATTTAAGAGCCGCTTCTCGGAGAGCCAAATTCAGGGATAAAATGGATGCGATAACTCCGCATTATTGGAACGAAAAAAAGTATGACGATGAATGAAATATATGCTGATTCAAATTAATTAGAAGATGCTATAATTATGAATTGTTACAGTTCTTGATCAATTTTTCGGATCATTTGAGATATTATTTCTATCGACAAAACTACGATAATTAAGTCTACAGGAAGGTAGGAAAATAAGAAATAAATTAGATTTAAACTATTTACGACAAGGATGTAACACATCATTCTATCATCTAAAACAACTGAATTATTCCTACCGACATTCATGTCAAGTCCACGTTAGCCTATTGATTGCAAATAAGTTTCCTTCCTATAGCAAGTGAAACAGGCCATGATACCGAATTCACCCCAGTCACACAATTCAATTTACATAAAATACAACATTTCGAGAAGGATTAAATCTCAGGTACTGGACACAGCTGTGCGCAAGAAGTTACTTGGGGCAATATATGTCCCATATGAATGAACGGAAAAGAATTTTTTGCTCTAATATCAAGAAAAAGGGAAGCTCGTGCCAAGTATATTTCCAATCGGCGAGAGTGACGACCTTGAATGCATTTGGCGAGAATTCTTATCGGTCCATTTCCAATAGTTTCTAAGCAACGAAGAAGATAGCCTAAGCAACAGGTTGCAGTGCCCTAAATTAGGCGAGAAGATATAAGGGCTCACAACCTCGAGCAGATTAAAAACGATATATTCACTACAACCAACTAAAGCACAGTTACAAGAAAAATTAAAAATATTGAACGGAGCAATGCCGAAAACTTAAGTAGCTGGTCGTAATCGCATACAGACAATTTTCGAAAGTCGGGCCGTAAAAAAAATAAAAGATTAATACCACATAATATCTCACATAATTTGTCATCTATTTTGGTAGAATACCAATCAAAGAAACATAAGGTCAAAGAAAGAGCTGAATCATGACAAAATTGCAGCTGAAAAAGTATTCGTCCACTAAAGTTTTACTGACTGCTACGCGACGCTCTACAAAAGTACATGTTTTTCCTTATTAATCAGCTTATCATATCAGGCATCTTCTTAGAGGCCCCTGCTGCCCTGAGTCTGCTTGCCTCCTGACCGGCCCTGGGATGCAAACTGAGAAAGTTGCGTTGCAAATGACACCCTGATGTCGGAAAGTGCATATGGGGTGAAGAGGAATGGAAATAGAGCGTTGAAGAAAAGGCGACTGCAATTAGAATGCGTGTCCGTCGAGGGCAGCGGAGGAACGACCTCCTGGAGGTCAACACCACTCCCACGAGGGTCGCAGACACCGCCGATCCTCGAGATAATACGCAGTTTTGAAAAAGGTCTTCATTAGGATCACATTTATCTGATGTCGTCGCCATTGAGGATCACACATCAAAGGATTACGTTGAGACTTCGAAACTGGTGGAGGAACATTTTTCACTCTTATAAATGCGTTATTTACATGCGGAAAATTGCGCGGAAAGTACAAAAAATCGACTAACAAAATCAGAATAAAATATTCTTCATTAATAATTTTTTTAAATGGGAAAAAATTGTCATGAGTAAACTGACACCAAGTCTAACGAAAATGTGAGTAAAAGAGCGATCAAGAAAGAGACGTCGATGCTTACAAATCGTGGTTGACTTAGAAAAGCATGATTCTGAGAGAAGGGTAATGGAATTAGAATGG
Source organism: Sympetrum striolatum (assembly GCA_947579665.1). Classification (NCBI taxonomy): domain Eukaryota; kingdom Metazoa; phylum Arthropoda; class Insecta; order Odonata; family Libellulidae; genus Sympetrum; species Sympetrum striolatum. The sequence continues at coordinate 90,755,157 of OX388345.1, forward strand.
AGAATATATTGAGTCACATCTTCATAATAGACTCTGCAATGACAGTGTTGTACAATCTTAGAGAGGCGAAAACTATTTTAAACTCTCACATAGTTTTAAAATGCAATCGTTCGACAAATTTACTTAACAGGAGGAGGTGACGGAGTAATGACGAAATTAGAGCAGATCACCAACGCCTAATTCACTTGTGAATGCGGAAATTTGTGAGTGAGGCTGCCGGATAGCCATGTGGGCAGCGCTTTCGGCTTTGGTCCCGGGTTCGATTCCCGGTGGGAGCTCGCGCGCGAAATTATAAGTATATTAAATGGGACCTAAGACGTCGAAGATCTTCTTGCCGAGCAAAGGCAATAATATTGTTGAACATCCAGGGCCGGCCAAGAGAGGTGTTCGGTTCAGGGCCACACTCTAGAAAGACGACTTTATATTTTGCAGATGGCAATGAATAAATCCGTAATAAATTTTCCTACGCGTATATTTGTAAAAACTGACTTATCACATAGAAAAAGCGGAGAAAGGGGCATAGATTTACAAAATCCCTTTGATAGAGAGCCGGCCCTTTGAATAGCACAAAGAATTGTCTGTTCAAAGATATATAGTTCGACAAGGCTGTTATATTAAATTTTATTGAAGAGGGATTAATTATTCTCAATATTTATACCTCAGACTGATAAGATTCTTCTATTAGCGTGAAAAGAATTCGGTGAGTGAAATTTCACAATTTCTTAGAGTAATTATTTCCCTCTATTTCAGAATCCCGATCATAAATAGGAAAAATAGATATCAAACTTCCTTTCCAGTATCGAGGAAGTTGGTAATCCTTTCTGTAATGTATGTGGATAAGCGAACCAAATAATTTACCCACAACAAATGAACAATTTCGGCTAGCTCTACGATGCAATTGAATAAAGAGGTTATAATATAACGAAAAACTCATAAAAAATACTTAGCTTACATTTTCACACGTTGGGTTCGTAATTCCTGTAGAGCGAAACAACACGTAGAGCACCGAATTCTGTTTTTTCTCGTCGTTCGGCAGAAAAACGGAGTCAGCCAGAGCGAATCCATTCGTTTGGATGATATTCAAGGCAATTTCTGAATGCTTCCAACAGATTCAACTGGACATGATTTCCATAGTTAAAACACTTCGACAAACAGATGCCTCCACTTTCAAGAAGATGATCAAGACTCAGAAAATGTATACTTCGCACAAAAGGAGAAATCTTCGTTGAAATTTTCGCCGCGTGGTGATGCCGATTCCGTGGTAGTTATATTAGAGAATTTAGACTTACATTTGCGTAACTGATTAATAGAATTACATTAAAAGGGGAACTTACCCAGGATTTCGAGTAAAGGGAAAGCATACGAAAAACAATATGGATTACGCCGAACCAAAACACATCTCTGTTTTGTTCATCGGTCTCATTTCAAATGAAAGAAGGGAAATTATTGGAGAATTTGAGAATGTCTATAGCGGATTACAAACGTCTACACTATGGATTAGAATTCGATTTCTCGTAGAACTTAAAAACGGTGCACACATTCTAGAATGTAAGAGGAACCGAGCCAAGACAATGCGGATTCTGTATGGGCAAGTGATTTCGCTTGGTCCGCAAATATCCTTGACTAACGGAAAGTAAAAATAAGACAATAAAAATGGAATAAACGAATGGCTCTTGTGCCACCGGAAGCGTGCGCTTGTCGGAGGCGCGAAAGATAAATCGCCGAATACACAGTCTTTTGTCTCTCGCATTTTAGGGCAAATGCCAATTATCGAAATGTATTCGGCCAACTTTCAAACGCAGCTCAGATTCCTCCGATGAGACTGTGGCAATTGTCTCCATATAATTGGAAATGTTACAGGGAGTTTGGCGAAAGAACTTACGCGTTAGTCTTTTTCCGAAGTATTCATCGCTCAACTAGTTTGAATCACAAAACTAACTATGATTGACATATCACGATAAATTGGTAAAAGGTAACTCTTTATCTTTCTTCCCCAGCAGTGGCACGGTTTGAGCATTTGAAAAAGATTATAGATAAATAAAGTAATTAGTAATGAATATAAATAAGTAATGATCAACTACTCAATCCCCTACTTTCATTTAACAATTAACGACTTCTGTGCGAATATCAATCGATTCCGAGAATTACATCACCGAAAATAATACAGTATATTTATCTTTTGCTGAAAACAGATTTATACTGTTCCACAAAGGTTTTTATTAAGGAAATACCGGTTTCGGTATATTACCATCGTCAGGTTCAAACAAAAACTAGTTAGTTCCTTAATAAGAACCTTTGTGGAAAAGTATGAACCTGTTTTAGTTATGTCTTTCCACAACATCTCGGCCGAATCGATAGATTATATTTATCTTTTATAGTTTTAAAAATACATTTAATAGTAAGAAATACACACAATAAATAAACATTGAAATATATCCTATTGACCCGCAAACGGGGCATTTGAAGCGGATATAGAAATGTAGAATTACCGCTCAGTCAACATTTCTAGGACGACCAAAGGAGAAGAGCATTCGGAAACGAACACAAATGAAAACAGGAAGTCGAACATCGAGAAAAGTGCTCAGAAATCCACGTAAGCGGTTCTTTCCCACGACACTTACACGATTTCTCCTTCACACAACTCGACAAATACATTGACAACGTGCTTACCGTCTCAACCATCGGAATAGCTATTGTTCTAAATTCATTGCCGTACCTCACAAGAGTCGAGCACCAAATGACTGCGATGAACAAACGGTTATGAATTCAGCCAATGACGATCAGCGACTCGCGGAATTCGGTTTAAACACACAGCAATTCTAATTTCGTGACCTCCGTTTTCTTTTCGCGCCAAAAGTACACCACAAATCACTCCCACAGTCTGTTTTCAACTCTTCCATAACAGAATTGATCTCTTAGGTTTACGCGGTACTACTCATACTTTATGTAAAACAAATGAAGTACGAGCAAATATATTTATTTAACACGAGAATAAGATTTACTTCGCCGTTCGAAAGAAAGGCGGTTAATTAACGAGAGTCATCGATAAAAATAATGCGAGGGATAAAGGCGTATTTCCGATCACATTACTTTCTCTGTGCTCTAAAAGAGAGGGGAGAAATGCGGAGGAGTATAAACAAAAGACGGCCTAAAATATCCGTGACTGTAAAAGACAATGACTCAGTGCACTTGGGAGAGGAAACTCAATCGTTGCAAAACAGGAAAGGAAAGATGATTAGAGAAATCCGGAAAACTAACAAGATCGAGACAAAATCTCACAACGGGAACGACAAAACCGAAGTATTTCAGCTAACCACAAGGACGGCGATGAAAACAACCAAGCAAACGCGGTGAATCTGCGAAAAGGAGAAATTACGTAAATAAAGCAGAAATCCTCTTCTTCGAGCAATTTCAACGCAATACAAAAAGTAACTTGAAAAATATTTTAGATTCGTAAAAATCGACGCGAATGACACAAAATCTTAAGAAGAAGATAATTGAAAATATTTTTCAAGACGAAACTCCCAAATTTTCAATTAATCATGTGCCATTATAAAAATGAGCATAGTCATTAAAAAGTGACTGTTTTTGTTATAACTATTCCTTTTGCAATCATTTTTAAAGAGAATATAAAATTTCATGATAATTCGCCCACGTTGGAGTGACTCGAAAGAAGTTCTATCCATTAACAGCTTAGGAAAGATAATTTATCTAACAAGCTTACTTCTGAAGAACTCCTTTGGAAAAAAAGCACTATGCCTGACAACTGAGGGGAAAATTCGAAAGAAGTTAAAGATAAAGAGCAGAAACGTAAAAGCAACTATTCCACAATGTATACGGGGTCGTCGTTCAGATTATAAACGAACGACGAAAACAACGGCGATAAAGCGAGTCTTAAAAAATGTCAGCCGTTTCACGAGAAATGCTTTCCAAAGAGCTTTAGGAGGAAATACTCTGATGTGGAAGTACTTACATCGGAAACAAATTGTAGAAAAGAGGACGGGAGACACAAGATCCACCGTGTGGGGAACTAGAGTTGGGGAAAAGAAATGAACATGATCCGATGCCAATGGAAATATGGCTAAACATTTTGTGGATAATTAGAGGTTGAAAATCTCCGATAGCCGTCTTTAACGGCGTTCCTCGTCTCGGTATTCGGAGAAAACAAGAGAGGAAACCTGACTTTATATCTCCGAATATTGGTGAATCGGATGAGGAACGCTGTCAAAGACGGCTATTGGAGACTTTTAATTTCTAATTCTTTAACAGCCGTGTCCCAAAATTTTTCTTTCTTTACATTTTGCGGATACTGCAAAATATTTGTATTATATATTCTCCCAGCTGCTGAAAATCGCCTAAGAAAACGCTATTTTCCAAAGGCAGAATTAATCGCAAACGATGCCATAACACATATGGAAGTGGCCAGACGATCATCATGAATATAAAAGGGAGACTCTTGAGCCATGGAAGTAAACGCACTAAACCGTTCATCCATAGTTCTAGATTGAATACCAATTGGAGAGATATCCGATGGCAAAAAGTGAAATGTCCAGAAAAATGTTTGTACATTTTGAAATGCGTATTTCATTCATGAATCAAAAGTTATATCCTCTGAATCTCATCGAAAAGAATTTAGGAAAAAAATTAATTATGAACAATTAAAATTGGAATCCGGGTATCCATAAGTAATATCTCATAACCCAATAATCCTTCTAGGAGGGAAAATGTTTTTTTTACGAATAAGGAGCATATTGGATTCAATATTATCCTTACCAATAGAGAAAATGCGTATTTGTATTTCCGATAATCGATCCTTACATCTGCGCACAGAGTGGAGAAGAGCATTCCTCCACTCAGGAGCTACGAAAACCAAAGTTAAGTCTTTAGAGTGGGGAAGAGAGCGGAGGATGAATAAAAGAGCAATTTACTCGCGATTCGACGGACTTACGCGTTGCGGAGAGGAGAATAGGTTTGAAAAAACGCACAACTGAAAATCTCGGAGGCCAACTCGGCTAACCTAGTCTGAGCGTGACTCAAAACGGGACGACCTGAATAATTGTTTTCTTTCTCCGCTGACCAATTTTCGTTCCAAATAATCTGTTCCAACGTCAGTGCTCGTCGGACGGACAGACTGGGATGGCGGACATTAAGCAATTCATAATATATTTAGAATGTAATTGTTTGGGTAAATTATTAGAGTAATTTCCTCCAGCGACGCGAACAGCGACTGCGAACATTTATAAGAGAAGCCGCAGAAATAAACGCCATTCCTCGACAGCTCGCGATTCGTAAGTGCTTTCCTTTGAAAGATGTCCGTCATTACGAAATTAACAGGTGGACGGGAAATTGGCGGAACTGGCGCAATTTGGTTGGCAGTTTTTTAGTTCAGCAGAGAGCGTCAAGACGGAAGGTTTTCGAAAATAGCGACCACTGCGCTTAGCTTCTGAGTTAGCTGAACACTGCTGGTGGTCACCGAAGACATCTTTTTTGAGATTATCCGCACTGCGAGATATCCTCCATAGCGTATCGCTATGAGCCCATCAGCGGAAGTGTTTCTGCGTCCGAAAACGGTAGCCACATACATTTGCGGGGCGCACTTCGATACCAGCAAATTATACAAATCATAATATAAATGACTGAACTTCATAACTGAAGCTCCAAGTTTTTGCAGTAGAAAGGGGAAGACTTCATTCCGCCGCCTCTCATTAGAACCTAATATTTGAGAAAATACGCGTGAGTAAGGTACGCTTACGTAGATGCGTAATTTTTGCTCCGATTTAGGCTTAACTCGGGAAGCATTTTAGGAAAAGAGGCGATTTTGCACGGCGAAGCAGACATACTTCATCAACTTATTGCATATTTTGTCGAGTGTTTGTTTTCAATTAAATGCTAAGGTACGGATTCCCAATTTTTGAAATAACATTTTCCAAACGAGTGAATGCTTAGCTTTTGATACATAAAATATTTTAGCCGAACATTATTACAAAATAAACTGAAAAAGGAAAATTTGTGTTGATAATTCTAGGGCTATCAAACGCGAGAATCCTTTCTCTTGGATTTCATAAGACAAATACGCAAAAGTCGTGATTTGTATCCTCGTGATTGCAGCGCACTAATGACGGCTCCCGAAATAAGTGGAATGAGAAGCGGAAGTTGTCACCGCTTAGTCACGTGATCTCCACCTTGGTAATCATCGTCATTCAGCTTCTTCGGAAGGAAATTCCATCATCGAAGAGCGTGGGTGTGCATCGCTAACAGTTTTCACAGCATTTATTCAGCGGATTGCTGACCTTGAACAATATTCTATCTATACAGAATGTAGGTAATTTTTGTCATTAAATAATTACTATCGCTGCTCCAAATAATGAAAATTCGACGAAAACGAAAGATAGTTAACAAGAAATGGGTAATAAGAATAACGATAAAAGCACTTATACCTTTGCAACACTGTAATTTTCTCCACGGCCATGGTTTTCAGTCTTTAGGTCATCGTCAGGAGTCAGTCACCTCGTGCTTTCTTCTTTATAACGGTGGACTATCACAAAGTCGGGGCCAGATTAGCAAATTCTAGAGAAATGGGTATTATCGTTCCATAGGCTGTCCATTACAATCCATAGAATTTAGTTTTCACAATTCTCCGTTGGAATAAAATTAACAGATACCGATTGAAGAAGTGTTATCAGGATGTTTACTTCTATATGTTTTCATTCTGAGAACTCTCTTTCCTTTACTGTAATTCTTTATCCAATCGAAATGAAATCGGTGAAATGAGAACCGTAAAAATATAATACAGCGATTTCCTAACATTTGATGAATCGTCTTTTTCTTTAATTTAAATCGATTGGGGTGGATTGATCTAATCGATATATGCAAGAGTGCATCAGAAAAGAAAAGCGCAGCAATTGGAGGAAATAAAGAGGAATTCGGAACGACTCGGACGACAGGAACTCGCGAATAAATTGCAAACATTGGGAGACGTCGTCACTTCCAAAAACAAGGATCGATCGAGCAGAGGAGTAAGCAAATGCCCTTTCCTGAAGAATGGGCATTGCGCATGGCATGTGACGTCACCAAGATTGAGTAAATGCACATCTGCTATTTGCCACCGAGGAAGTCCTTGGCTAACGCAGGTTGAGGCCCAAAAATGTGTCGCATCGTTCCCTCGATACAGTTTGCTTCCGTTGGAAGGAAACAGAACCATTTCCATAGTTACTATGACTACCGAGTATTGATCACGGAAACAATAACATTGGGAAATACAATGCTTGGGAAAAGGCAATGAAACACGAATGAAGGTTCTGAATGACAGAACATATTTTTCCACAAAGGAAAATAAGAAAGTTGCACCGTAAATTGCACCAGAAACGAGTTATACCCGCGATCTACGCTTCGTTACGCTGTAAACTTTTCAGAGCTTGAAAGTGTTCCAACGAAAGCCTCGTTCCGAGTGGAAATAAGTTCAAATCCTAAGCGATCACAGGAGAAAATGTGGCGCGAAGCGATTTACGGAAACAATATGTGAAAAAGTAATAGGGAAATTGAACGTTGGCTGAAATGGAATTTATGCTTAAATAGGGAGCACAATTAATTGTAAAACTGAAATGGAACACGTTGGTTCTGAGGTCATTTGGAAAACAGAAGGACGTCTATGTAGTGGATGTTTTGCCGACTAATTTTAGTTTTCTTCTGTGAAAATCCTTTCGGATAAAATCCGACAGACATTTTCCCACTGGCAAAGATGGAAATAGTGAAACATCTCTCTAGCGGTTAACCGAAGCAACAAAGTAAAGAACGGATGATATTCCACAACTGGAAGGCGAAAAAAATAAGTTTTGGTCCGTTTCCCGCCATCTTCAGCCGCTTTTCCAAGGGCACCCACTCTCTCCAAGGATACCGAATCAACAAACTCATCCAAAGGACGGAATCCGACGAAATATATCGCGCGGTTAAAAACAATTGACAACGTCGATTCAGAAACAGAAGAATGGAGACAAACGAATGGATTCAAGTACACACGAATTAATGTTTAATTGAATTTGCTCGTTTAGTTATTGTGGCGAGTGAATGGGCGCTTTTGAACCGGACCTTTTATACATTCGAAGAGAGCTTTTATACTGCAGTTTGACTTTAGAATGACGAAAAATTAATTTGTATTCTCCTCCGACACGAAGTTTTTCTCTCCCAATTTATAGATTTGCAGAGAAAACCGTCCAAAACCTTATCTACTCATATTCTTCATTAACACCGTTAAACGTCAAATAAAAGAGATCAACTGGACTTATTATGGCAACATGTAATTTTTCAATTTCATTCTAGAAACATATTCCAGTCACAAATCACGCTCTTCTTCAGGCCTACATTTTCCTCGTGATAAAAACATTGTGACGATTTGATAGACTAAGCTGAACGAAACTAATACGAATTTGAAAAAATCTGATATGGCCAACTCATGACTTTCTCCATATTTATTGAAAACAGAAGCCTATGCCGGTAATATATAAATAATTACAAAACAATGAGTGCTACAGGACAATGTTTCATACAAAAGTTGTAGTAAAACACACTATCTATAACTTTGGAACATTATTGTATATACGCACATTGCATTCTGACAGAGATATGTATGAAAACTTCAATTTCTGGATAAACAACAACTTCCGATCAACCATTATTCAAGAATAACTCCTAAATAATCAGTGTTACGAAAACATGTTTTATACTAAAGTTATAGTAAAGTACATTATCTATTAGTTTTGTTAGTAATTGTATATACCTACATTGCATTCTGACGGAGATATTAAAGAAACAAACTTTTGTTCCGGTTTAACCGGAACTTCCGGTTAAGCGATATTCACCAAAAACTAATCAACTTTTGGCATTGGTAGGAAAATACTAAATATGAAGTTTGGAAATGATCGGTTAATTACTTTTTATGATAGAGCGCACACAAACTTTTTTACCACAGACACACAGACAGACACACAGACAAACAGACAGACATGTTCGGGAAAATAACGAAAGTATTTATGACTTATATTAGAAGCTCTATTGGTCCCAAAACATCTATTTCCGTCAAAATCTGGAGGTCGAATTTTTTTGCGAATACAATACTTTCTCTATACTACTTATAGTGAGAAAGTAAAAATATCTTAAACATTGAAACATCGCATTGGAACATGGAAAGCATACTTCAGAGGATTTCGTATAAAGAACACTTAGAAAGAGCGGAAACTAGGACATTCGTTGGCTGCAGCGTCTAGATTTTCCTATTTAGAGCAATCTTCGAGATAAAGCTCAATGGATCATCTCGGCCACTTTTATCCTTATTTATGACAAATGTACAAAAGATTCTATCTTGACGTAAATTCCATAAATATCGGGCTTTTTCTTAGGCTAAACTGTTTCATTTTCTGGCGGCTTCGAAGTTAATTACAGCCCACTATCCATTACGCTGTCTTTTACACGCGGTTTCGGAGTTACGCGGTGCCCATTTCCCAACTTCAAATCTATGAAGATACGCGTTTCATGATCGCATTGTTGAATCAATGACTACGTTTTCAGTGCGAAGGGGAAACCAACTAAACTAGAAATGAATTCAAAGCTTTTTTCTGATTCATTCATTTACGAACCAAACATTAAAACAAGCAGTCTTATTTCCACGATTAATACAAATATATTCAGCTGGCCTGTCGTTTTAAATTCGTAACTTCGTTCCTACACTATAAACGAATATCAATCGCTATTATAATTCTTCAACGGAATGCATTTCTTACTTTTCGATGAACATCCACCTCATAAAATCGGGCCTCATCGGATTCGCCTTAATTCCGATCAAATATACATTTCTTTCCGGAATAATGCAATTAATCGTATTTATAACCACTTTTCCACGCTAACCCTTGCCTATGCCAAATATTAAACTTCGCAGTCTATTTCCGACTTCGGATATCGCAACTGCAGACATTTCGAAGCCGCGAATTGGTTTTAAGGCGTTCGCTCAGAGACTTCCATCCAAAGCGCGAATTTGCAAATAAGGGATGAAGTCAAGTCCAAAGCACAACTTCCTGTCGGTTCCTCGAAGCCGGTCCGTGGAGATGAAGTGACAAAACGAGGGTGTGGGAGGAAAAAGGTAAAAAGAGGAAGCGGCCGAAGCTATTTCCAGCGAGAGACTGGTCTATCTTTGGAAGAAGGCCATTCGCCAAATAACATCACCTGGTTACGAACCCGGGAAAGCGGGAAAATATAGGAAGTGAAATATTTCCCGATTTACGAATAACTCCGCTATATCATTCATACCGAAACACAAACAGATATTAAATGTTAGTTTAGACGAGTAAATGTTTCTCACTTGGACACATATTCTTGGTAGAGGTGTTTTGAAGGTTTCGTTAGTTTGATTTCAAATTCGCAAAGTGAATTCAAAACAAAATACAACGATATAAATACAGCAAGAAGAGAAAATACAGGGGGAATGGCAGAGGGGAAGAAAAATGCGAAAGTACGAAATAAAGAAGGGATACGTGTTCCACAAAGGGTGATAAGTAGACGTGCACTTACTGAGAGGTAAAAATTCAAATAATATTCTTCGGTGATGAGATAAGGGATGGAAAAGACAAGAGCGTTGAGGTAAGTGCAAGGAAAATAAACTAAATTCATAAAAATGCTGAAATACATGAGAAGGAAAATGAGACCAAAAGGGTTGATGGATAAGTTGAATCCATTGATGAGGAAAGAGTAAAAATGGTAAGATATAAGGAAAGAGATTTAAGAACATGCATTGGGCAGCAATTAAGAAGTAAATAAAATGGCTCCAGAGAGTAAACTTACGAACAGATCATGGCCTGTTGCAAGATCTAACAGTATAGGTAATGGACATGGTTTTTTAATAATGTAGCACGGGCCATCAATTCCAGAGACTATTTATTTTAATTACCTAAGAGAGGATCTTCCGCAACCGAATGTAAGCCGATGATATGTAATGGACGAACCGGTTATACGCCGGATGTCTAATCAAGCAGCTAATGTGGATGCATGCATCACTTAAAAATGTTGGTTAAATACTGATATTGATACTGTTTCCTTGCGTCAGTCGTTGGAATCCGAGGATAGGAAACCGTAATAGTTAGGATACTAAGTCCTCTTTTAGCTTGAAGATTATTCGTGAGAAAGAAACCGAAGAAATATTGAACAAACGGCGATGGTCTATGAAACAGCAGTCAAATGTGGTTGGATGAGATTTTACTCGAATTAACAACGATTATTTTCGGTAAAAGTACAGAAGATTATGGGAAGAATTATGGAAAGCAATCGAACCTCTTTATGAAATAATGATAGCGGACATCACTTAAGCATATTTCAAGGTTTTAAAAATGTTCTCGGGAGTCTTCGAAAAGCTTACATTGAAAAATACTTATATTAATGTCTCTAGAATATTTCGGCGAAGATATATCATCCCTCTTATATAGAAAACGATTAAAACGCCTCGGAGGAGATGAGCGTCCATCTCCATTACAGCCTGTCATAACCAAAAGTCGAATTACTTTTAGATTCAAATTCGGGTGAAATGAAAGAGGTGGTGCATCGTAGGGATAAAGGAAAACGTTATCGTTTGATAGAAAAACAAACAAGTGATAGTGTCCACCGTTAATTTATCACTCCTGCGAGCGGTGCACAAAAGGAAGGCAAGAGAGCGGAGATATTCCGGTCGCTGAGTGGGAAGATGAGGAAGGAATTGAGGAAGATAGAGGTGGACTTGCCAACTCACGAGAATTTCAAAGCGAAGGTGATTTCGGGATCATATCTCTGCATTAAAGCAAGACTTCGGAGAGCCAAGAATTTATTTTTAATCCCAACTGCGTACAGGTATGATTTCTTACTTTAATGCGTACCAACCGTGAGCGAACACTTTACGCAATCTCGATCTTAGAACGAGCGCAAATAACGGATAAAAATAATTTTGCTTTTTCTAATACGTGTGGATGCGTACTTGCAAATAGAATGAATACCAACATATTCATATGACGGGCTATTTTCATTTGAAACACCAATAATAACGATTAATCACACAATTCAAGATTAAACAAGTGCGGTTTATTTGCAGGCGTTCCCATACAGAGAAGTCCGATATCAGTTTTGAGAAGAATTCGAAATGTCTGGCAATCCAATAATTTTCAAACGCAATTGATTCAAAATATATTTATTTCTTAATATCTTAACAATTGTTTCTGCAATTTAAGTGCGAAAGAAGGTTCAATTGAGGGGATGTTCAATTATTATGGATATAATAAATTGCCTACTCAGAGGGTTGTAATAAGTAAACATAAAGATAGAAACGAAAATTAAGCTGAACGGAAATGCTCTTTTAAGATTCTCAACCATTTCGTTCAATTATTTTGCGGTAAAATCTGGCATTTGATCATCATTACATACATATGAGACTTTGAAAAAAAGGGGAAAACGTTAGACTTTACAATAATCAAGTACTTTATCAAAATTACTTTAGAAAAGAGTGAACGAACCGGAATTTCAAAAAAACAATCGGAACAAATCATAGTAAATGTTAGAGAAATCCACCAAAGATCCACAGCCAAACTGAGAATCTGCACAACTTCTCTTTAAGCGACGATTGTGAATTTAATTCGGATAAGAACTGCACTGGAATGTTTTCAAAATAACCATTTTCAACCACTTATAACTTTTCTCAAATTAAAACTATTATCCTAATATTCACAATATCACAATTCACAATATCAAAATTGTATTTTCCTATATTTTTATAAGTAAATTGAAGACTAAAAATGTTGTAACAACTACTTCTAAATATTTTATATAATATATTGAACGTAAAATTAAATAAGACAAAGGAAAATTGGAACGGTGTTTATAAAGAATTAACTAAAATAGTGACAGCCTTTTAAAAAAATCTGATGTGGCCAGGACATGACTTTCTTCATATATATGATGTAAATATTTATCTACGACGGTATTTTCGACCTCTAGATTCAATCTAAACTTGGAAGATAAATGATTAATTTATATCATATTATCTTTTACGTCACAAACATTATAAATAATGTTTTTCGGGACATGTTCGATGAAAAACGATGAAATTGGCCTTTCGCCCAGAGAGCCCAGAGCACCCACAAAGTACATAATCAGCAACTTCCGGTTTATCAGTGTTTCATGAATAACTCCTAAACAATCAGTTATACAAAAATAATTTTTGTACAAAATTTATAGTAAATTACATTTTCTAAAACTTTTATAAATAATAGAATATACGTAAATATCATATTCATGGAGATATTTTGCAAAAACGGAAATTTGCTTCGAAAAATAAAGCTCAACTTCCAGTAAACCGATTTACTCCAAAACCTAATCAACTCTGACAGCATCTACCACAGTGCTATACATGAAATTTGGTATTGATACGGCTAATAGTTTTTACGTTAGAGCGCCCACAATCACACATACACACAGACATCATTCCGAAAATGGTCAAAACGCGTTCTAGGGACCCCAAAACATGTATTTCCGCTGAAATCTCGAAGTCGATTTTTTTCATGAAAAAATACTTTCTCTATACTACATATATGGAGAAAGTAAAAATTTAGTGATGTAATTTATACAGAAGAAAAACAAAGACTTTTAAAATACCTGAGTTACATAATGGCTTTCAAGCTACAGATTTTTAAAATAATTATAAAAATAATTTGAGGAAACTGCCCAAAAATAAGCTTATTTAGCGAAGAATGAAGGAAGGACAAGAACTATCAGTCTGACTTTGAAAAAGATCTTAATCGAGGGATATAATGGGAATGATAGACGTCGGGAGATGAGACAATTAGAGCGAAAGGGATATTTAAGGTCCTTCTCTAAATCTCTTCGCTGATTAAGATCCTGTTTGCACACCTGCTTATGAGGATTCACGAAGGGGCTCTGGACTGCTCGTCAAATAATGCCTTCAGGCACCACTAATGTTATGACATCGAGAAATTTAATAATTTACAACCTTGAATTGTTAGCAACCACACTCCTGTATCAGTGAATGTCCTCTATATTATGTATCGGTATTATACATAAAAATGTATTGAGCATTGAAACGCAAAATTATAATCCTCGTGATATTTAAAATAATTAGGTAAGTAAAAGAATGGAACTTGGCGGATTGGCAGTAATCATTTCAGCTTCAATCATCGCACTCACCATTTATTTAGATGATTGGTATTCGAAGCCTGCGGAAAGTCAAGCGAAATTGTTCTCAGAAAACAATCAGAAACCGAGAGAAGTTTCTCTTTTCCGAGATCAATAAAAAAGATTAACTTAATAAAATGTTTACAACTGTCTGATTTCGAAGGAAAGGTTTTTATATTTGCGTGTTAGAAACGGGCCCGATAAAGAAATCTAACTTAGAGCGCTATAAAAGGATGTAAAGGAAAATATTTTATATTATCTTTTAAATCGAATTAGAGACGAGTGTTGTAAATGCGATATTAGGACCCCCCCCAACCCAAGCGCTATTTACTTACAAGTTTTCTCCCATAGATTTTCAATTCATTTCTCAGTTAATTAATTTCTAAAACTAATTTATACATTAATAATACATTTCTATTACTAATTGGTCTACTTTTAATTTCGCCGATTTATCTATTGGTTCGTTTTCATAATTTATTCTTCGAAGGAGATCGGAATGCAGTCGATTACGTTCGTCATCAGCAGAAGACTCACATCAGAAATTGGCATAAAATGGCCGATAATCTGATTTAAGTTTTACTCGGGAATTTTAGGGAGCAGCGACAGAGAGCGGTGACACAATCCGTGCTTTAAATCGCTCATCTCCATATTGAGATGGGAAAGTGCTTCGGTTTTTGCTCGTGCGACATTAGCATCGCAAATGCCCATGAAATCAGCGGGTGAAAAAGCATCTGCCGGAAAAGCATTCAAGAAGACGCAAGTTCAAGGCCTCGGCTTTCCTTCCGAAATAACATAATTAGAAAAGAAGGCTTTTTAAGGAGCCGCAAAAAGGAATCGGGGGACAATAGCGAACCTTGAAATAAAAAGCCTATCGAAATGAACCAATCGCCGAAAAGTTCACGAACGTGCTCTGTAGAGGGAGGGTCTTTGCGTCACTTTCTCACCAAATCACGCAACTGCACCGAATTCACGTTAGTTCGGCGTCGAAACAAAGCGGGTGTGAGAAAGCGTCCCTTTCTGTTTTGAAATCCCACCATTATCTCTCTGCATCTTTTTTCTCTCTTTTTAGAAAAAAGGGAAAAAAATGCTTCCATTTGGAACGCTTCGCTGCAGAGGCATTCTAGTTGTGGATGACGACCACAAATCACACGAATACATCCCTCTGAATAAGTTGGCTTCTTTTAATCGGTGCCCCTTCATTCAAACGCTATTCCTTCTCTTTCAGCACCCTATTCCTCCTTGGAGAGTTTTCCCTGCACTCAACCATGGCCTTCAATGTCGTCTCTAAAATAATGAAAATAAGTATATTAAATTCGGCGAATTCATACTCAAATTGTTTGTTTCGAAGTAGCCTTCGAATCTTATCCACGGGTAATTTTCCTCTCTATTCGGACAGCATTTTGATAACATCCGCGTCTTTATTTCATTCATTCTTGTAGATATTTCTAATAAAAAGATGTGTTTTTAATGCAAAAACTACAGTGGACACGACAAAATTAACTCTATCAGACCCTGCGTCCAATATATTTGACTCCATTTTCAGTGCATATTATATATCTTAATTTAATATTTACTTTTTGAATTCTTTTATGATTCTGCTTCTTTTATTTTAATATTATTCTAATTCCATATCAAAGGAGTCTCATTGTAAGATTTTATAGTTTATTGAATAACGAAGTGTTTTTCTTTAAGAATTTCGGACGGTAATTTGTTTCCTTTTTTACTCTTATTATGATTTTTTTATAAATATCATTGAACATTTTATAACATATCATGTTTTTTTAGTCTTCTATATGTGTTATTTGATATCAAACATCATTTTAATTCATAACTTTGTCTTTAGTGACTGTTTAGAATAGGTGTCCAATATATAGCACATCCGGTCTGAAAGGAGCTTTTTCTTCCTCGGTCCCAAAACATGTTGTTGAGTACATCAGGTTCAGTTTTTGTTTCCACATCTTTTATCTGATTTCAATGAATTAGAGTTGCATGAAAATTGAGAATTTACATTTTAATTTAATTTTCTGAGATCATTGAGATCATCTATAGATAAGCTTTTGAATATCCTTCATTCATCCTTCTACAGCTATTTGTTAAATTCAAATCTTTATCCAATTATTTCTTACGCTATATGAAGGAGGAAGAATTTGATAAGTTCTCGCTACATACAAATATGTACGCATCGAAGAAGGTTTAGAAATATTTTAAGTCAACCGATTCCTTCGAAATGAAAACTCTTATTGGCTCGCATATAATAATAGGCTGCCTGAAATTTCCGCGAGTACGAATGTTTTGGGATTCATGTGTGGGCTTCGATATTTTTCGTCAGAATATGTCAAGGGACAGATATTTCCGGTTAAAAAGTCATTTACATATTGTATATAACTTGGAAATGCCCATTAATTTTACGGATAAAATGTTCAAAGTTCTGCCGCTCTTTAACTCAATCAGAATTAGATTTTTGCGGTTGCCACTGAAGGAATGTCACTGCATTGATGAACAAATTATTGCTTTCGATGGAAAACTAGCAGCAAAACAGTATGTGAGAGGTAAGCCTTGGGGTATAAAGATATTTGTACTTTGTGGAAAAGGAGGTATTGCTCATGACTTCTTGATATGCCATGGCAAGTCAACGCTTTCATAAGAAAAATTTAAAAAAACATTTGGATTAGCAACATCTGTGGTCTTAAAATTGAGTGAAAGAATATCTAAAGGAGGACCTGAATTATCTTTTCATAATTTCTTTTCTTCATTTTCATTACTTCAACTCTTAACATACACTTATGTTTAAACAAAGAAAGGAATTGCTTCCTTTCATTTCATATGAAATAAGATTCTATATTTATTCATATTACATTTATACTGAGTTGTAATAAATATTTAATCATCAAAAAGTATTTTTCGTGTGTAATTTTTCTTCTCACATTGACTTCACAAGTGTAACAAGTATATAAGTGATGAAAAGTAGATATTTGACTCATCTAAATATAAAAAGATGATAAATTGAGACTGAAATAGGAAAAGACTGAGGATATTACCCCCGGAAGTTATGCGACCATTGAGACCCAATGTCCAAAATATTGGACATCTCATAAATTAACTAAATTATAAATTCAAATTTTATTTGTGGAATAAGCATAAATTTATCTAAAAAAGGTTAAATTTTAAAAAAATTTCTTCGTGGAAAATAATTCAGGTCTGAAAGGGTTAAACACTTGGATGTGCAGTTTGGATTAATCCACATAAATATGACAAGAGCTTTGATGTGTTCCGTAGATTTTCAAGTTCCAGTCTATTAAATAATATGCCAATCTTTGTATTGTGTATTTGAATCATCGAGGAAATAATCAAGAACGATTTCTACATTTCGGCACTCAGATTTTAATCCCATGGAAAGTTTTACCACTTTATAGATTGAATATATTTTTTTAGGCATACCATTTGTTTATTTAGACATAATAATGAATTTCAAAACTTGGCTCAAGAGAAGAGTAACATTTAAAGGGTTAAAAACCTTTCTGTCTTGAATAACTATATTCCGAAAAATTCATTTACTTTGCTGAAATCATCCGGTTCTCCACGTGTCTGTATTAAATGGGCTATTGCTAATGGGCATTGGACCTAATGAATAATTGGAACTCAATACAAAGGACTATAATTACCTCTTGGCATCGGCAGA
The DNA here is from genome assembly GCA_947579665.1 of Sympetrum striolatum. Taxonomy (NCBI): domain Eukaryota; kingdom Metazoa; phylum Arthropoda; class Insecta; order Odonata; family Libellulidae; genus Sympetrum; species Sympetrum striolatum. The sequence continues at coordinate 90,773,029 of OX388345.1, forward strand.
AAATGCAATCGCTAAGTAGTTCGACAGCGACAGGACCTGTTATTTACGACTCTTCAATACGTCATCCGAATTCTCCGAAAAACAAAAACGATACTTGCAGCGACGCCAACTTCTCACACTCTTGTAATACATCTTGTCAACAACGAAACATCTCACATCTTGTCAACATCGAAACTTAGAAACTAAAACTAATAAAATATTTCTCCAAGAGTGAATCCTCCAACAAGTATTGGGGCATCAACGTAGAAAAATCGCTACATATAATTTTCTCAGCAGTTAAGTCGGATTCTACACAAATTAATTAAGAATCGTGAATAAATTTAAACAATAGGTATTATAAAATCATCCTTCGATTTAACAGTGGCATAATTTGATTTCTCTTGGGATTCATTCCGTTGGCATAAATTACTACATAACCGAGTAGTAAATTCGTCTAATTAGAGTGAATAAACTCCTTCGCAAACACATTTGCATGGTTGCGAGGTCGTGTTAACGCAGTAGACAGTTTAGCTCGCCAAATAAGGATCTGAATGCAGATTATGCCATAAACTGCCAAGAATGTCATTGGATTCTGAAACGAACAAATCGATTTTATGGGAGCAGTTGGAACTTTAAGGTGAATTTGCTCAAGGAGATATCACCGTATGCTTTAATACTGCTTCATTTCATGGAAGAATGATCACCTTACAATCCTTACAATTCAAACTCAGAGCATAACAGATAATACCAAAGTATTTTTGGATAAAAATACTTTGTCTCATATACAAAATTTATAATCTTCATTTACATAAACAATACCCTTGACAACTTATAATTATTAAAATTTGAATTAAAGCTATGGAAGAGAGTTAATTTAGTTTCTTTTCCAGTTAAACGTAAACAAATTCCACGAAATATAAAGTGAGAGTTTACCATTAAAAATCGCTAGCATATAGCTATACCTTCGTTTGAAATCATTCTCATAATCTGTATTAAATATTATAAAAGTAAAGCAAGGTTCAGACGAACAGCATGAGCACATAACATTGAGGGATGGCAAAATCTGTGTCAAAACAGAAAAACGAAAGTATTGTAGAATCGAGTTAGGCAAAGTGTGCAGTGAATGAACAGCGACAACAAGTGTGTAGTAGAAGAGGAATTAGAAGAAGAGGAAAGTGAGCAATCGAGAGACGATTGACGGAGGAAACGTGAGCAATCGGAAACAAATGCCGGCGATGCAGCGGAACGCCAATGAGAGGGCGCTGCTCTTGTTTTGGCGGGATCCACGCCAGCATTTTTGCGCGATTATTAACAAACGCGCGCATTTTCAATGCCCTACGATGACGCAAAAGAAACGAAGCAGCATCTGCGATGACAGCTCAGATGAATCACGATCGATCAGTCAGAAAGATATTCACCAGTCATTTGTTTACATTCCATGGAAAGAGGCTAAAATTGGGCAAGAAAATGTATTACTATCTCGGCTGATAATTAGTTACGGAACAACTTTCGATGAGTGAAACATGATTTACGGTGGCTCAAAAATCATATGAAGTTATATGAAAAAACTAAATAACTCTCACTTATATACAATGGAATCACTCAGCAGGTTTATTGCTAAGCAGAGGTGCCACTGTAAATAAATTAGAAGTCAGTAGACGATCAAAGTTCAACGTTTAGCAAACCCAACCATTAGAATAAACTCGAATGAGTCAGAGCATTTGAGAAACATTTTTACGACCGTTGCAATCGTTTCATTCCGATTTAACGAAGTGATTAACTATCCAATTGACAGGAATAATTAAAAACATCTCCTAAGTAACCACAAAATAAATTTCCATCGCAATTATTACTGTAACATAATTTAAGTAAATAAAAAAGGAACAATTCCATCGCAAGTCGATTCGCAAAATATAACTACAAATTAATTCTTTGGTCGACTATTAAAAATAATAATTAAAAACAAGTCAAAGTGAATTCAATTCGATTGAATTATAAAATGCAAAATGAAGGAGATAAATTGGTACTTTTTCCACAAAATGTAGTTGTAGTTATTAGTTATATAGGGTATTAGTTATATTAGGTATGTAGTATAATTTGTAGTTATATTTTGTGGAAAAAGTACCAATTTATCTCCGTCATTTTGCATGATGGATTTCCACTATATCTCGCCCGATTCTGTGAATTTTATTCTGAATTATAAAAGTCAAAGATGAAGAGGCAACTCTCAATGTTTAATAAAAAACAAAATAAGATTTGCAGAGCACAGTTTTGGGGGAATCCATCACAGCTCAATAAAATAATAAGTAAATTAAAACAACTTCAGTGAGAGTTCAGCTCATTACTTCCCATTTTCTTAAGCCAGAATTACATGAAGCCGATTCTAACTATCAACGGTTAGTACGCAAAACCGCAATGTCCAGATGCAAGAGTCGCTCTTCCAATAAAACGAGTATTCGAGAGATAACTGCACTTTAAACACACGACTCTCTTACGTTGATTTCACGGCCGTTGGATAAAGACCCCTTTGAAGTCACACATTAGCTGTTTCGCATCCATTGTTGGTCGAGATGAAATGCTGCGATGGACCTTGAGGAGCAAAAGAGTACATAAATGGAATCGAGGCCTTCAAACACGTGCTTTGGGTAGGTATTTGAGGGCTGCCTCGCCCCTTTGTGACCCCATTGTCCTCTCTCAAAGACAACTTCGAGGAAAAAAGCATCGTCATCATGTTAGCCTTCGTTCGCAACTAAAGCGTTTATAAATTCCTCTGTCGACGAGCAATTAGGCGATGCATCTCGAGAAAGCCGATCACAGCATCGGCGATCTCATTTGGTTCTCAATGGAAGTGCTGGAGATTTCGAAAGACGAGGAATGCATAAGTGATAACATTTAGTGAGAACAAAACAGTATGAAATGAGTACGTCCTACTTAGCGCGACACCATTTAAACTCTCAGAATCTTCCAAGAATCCAGCGCCAGAACGCATGATTAACTAAATTCAGTTTTCAATCGCGACATTTGTTTATTTTTCCCGAACAATATCGGTGTATTCAAAATATAGTCGAACAAATGACGAAGTATTTCAGCGTAGTAAATATTCTATCACCGTTAATTCGCAAATAATTCGCAAAATAAATAAATATAAAAATCTCATCCTGTTGCTGGGAAAGCAAGAATCTGGAAGCGAATCTTAATTTTAAGCCGAATATTTGACAAATCGAGAAAAACGTATCTCGAAGGATGCAGTAAATTTATGAAATTAAATTAACGGTGAATATTGCCAACTGTTTGACAGCCAGAAAATGGGACGTGTCAGCGGAGGAAGGGATATATAAAAGGGTTAATGAGGAAGTATTTCATCGGATAGAGTTCGGAATTGGAGGAAAAAATCGAGATGGGAAATGAGCGAATGAACGATGTTTTAGCTGAACGAACGTGTCCGATATACGTGGGTAGGGTGTTGATTGTTTTCCCCTCTTCCCTCAGTGTTTTTCCACAACTTCCGTTTTTTCTTTGTCAACTTTGAATCGCTAAGATATTTCACTCCTTTGTTTTCTTCTTTTAATTATGTTTTGAAAAATATTTTAAAGCAAAATTCGAGGTTAGGGTAGGTTCGGTTCGAGACCCAACTGTGACTCCCCAAATGAAGTGCCTATTTCCCTATTTATTCCGCCTCAATCTTCGAAGAATCGACGTTAACCGCCGTCGCCGCAGATTTACTGCAACGCAAATCTTCGCTGAATAAGGCCAATAGTGGAAGGAGAGTCAGAGCTGCGCTTCCATAAAAGAAGAAAATCTCGCCGTTCCTCGGAGAACACATTTGTTGCGGAAAAATCACTGTCTCTGACCTCTGAGAAGGACGACAGGAACGAAAGGAAATGCCCAATATCAGAGCGACAGCTGACGGTGAGATCATCTTAGATATTACGCTCTCGTCAAAACAAGCCTTTCTGGCAAAAACAATTCCTCCCTTTGGATTCGAATTTAGAACGGAGCGTTTCCGATCTCAGGCAAAACATTTTACGCGGCAGTACAGAGCAAAACATGGAATAAACCGACACAGAAACGACCTCAACTCAAAGCGACGAGAAAAGCATCGAATTCAATAAAATATCCTTCAATTTTAAAATTTAGCGATTATCGAGGAGCCCCCTCTATCGGATAGAGAGGAGCTCATAGAGATGCGATTTTAAATATTCACAAATAAGGAAATTAGAGTAAACCAATCCCTCGTAGACATTTAGGTACACGAAGTCTCTCGTTCGCCCCCTGTGTTAATTTTTCATAATAACCCTAAATAGGTGAGAAGTCGGTATTTTAGAGCCATAGTTAGGATTCTATTTCGAGAGAATTTTGATTCTGTTTCCTCGTTCTTTCACATTCCTGTTCAGATTTTCAAAAGATATATGCGATTGAATTCCTACCGTTAACTATTAAATCTTTAATAATTATTGTTTTTATAAAGAACAGAATAAGGACATATTCTTGCGGATCCTTACTCCCCAAAATTTAGCTGCCGCAAGCGTGGTTCACTTGTATTCGCTCAAAGATACTGCCTCGGAAAAAAAGAAAAAATATCACGGAGTAACTTTGGGGCTAAAAATAATTTAAAATAAGTTGAACATTTTTCTACTTGCTGTTTTAAGTCTACCTTTTGCTGTAATTATAGTTATTTTAATAAAGTAGCATATATATGGTGATCGTAAGGAACAATGTTTCCTAGTTTTTGTCAAGATCATGAATACATATCCACCGAACAAAATTGTTTTAAATTAAAACAAGAATAGCGAACAAATGGGATAGCAGATCCTTTAGATCTGCGAGTGAATCAGAGTATCCTCGGAAAGGCCACTGAAGTTGAGCAATGAAAACATTTAGTCTTCTCCCCCTCAACTTATACGGTTTAATCATAATGCGACTTTTATTGACTATGAATGTACGGTATGGTATGTATATGATATGTAATTTATAACTACTGCCACGAGATGTTTAATCTACTTACAGTGTTGTTGTAATACAATTAATCCCATATTTCTAGCTTATATGACAGGTTAAAGAAATTATTTTGATTGTCAGAAATTTGATTCCGACTTATGCCAATAATAAAGCCAATAGCCGATGTGTTGAAACTTCCTCCGGAAACGACCTCGAATTGAACAACCGTAATGAATCATTCGGAAGATATCGAGGAGGAAAGAGGAACAGATCAAGCGAGACTGTTCGAATTCATAAATATCTTATCTTCTCAGGGAAAAACATTTAAGACCCACTAACACCCTCCGAAGGCTCTTCTGTTGAGTCTATTTTAAGTCAGGGAATGCAGCGCAAGGATGGTGTCTTACATAAGGCAGTTCGATCGTTCGAAGAGCCAACAATGTGTCTTTTACGTCACGCATCCTATTCTCGAATAAGAGCAGATGATATCTTAATCGTGTTCGTCTTTCATCTACCGGACAGTGGCTATCAATCTTGTCGTCTTGCGTCAACAAGATTTGTATCATTTAAATATACATTCCTCGGTAAACAGCAACTTACAGCATATTACAATTATTATGCATTATACTGTTCTTACTTTTCACTTATATCTTAACGCGATGACCGATTTAGAAAAACACAAGATTTCGTATACTCAATATTACCTAATCTACTCGATCTAATTTCAAATTCATTTTAGATATATATATATAGCTCAAATTTGTTGTTTTATCAAATATCCTCTAAGTATCTAAACACTCCGGTTCCAAATCAGATCAAGAGACTCAAGAACAACATGTATTTTTATTATTTTTTCTCGTACTGACCCATGTACTTCTTGCAAAAAATAAAGGATTAATTTTTATCCCCAATTCCAATAAAAAATGAAAGTTCTCGCTACAGACAGTCAATTATGATGTTACATTTACAATAACATAATTACATATTATACGTATCTTTTTTGTGATATTTTAATGCAGCCACCAATGATCTAAAGCTAAGTTACAACACGGTTAATCGAGATAGTTAGTAAAGATTAGAGGGCAATCATAAGTTTCATTTTAGATTTCAACATTATTTTAGCTCACTTACTGTATATGCCAATGTCACGTAATTGGCACTAGTACTGACAATTAGTTCGAATGAGAGACCTACTTTAGAATAGCGAAGTAGGGGTAACATAACATTAATCATAGCGAAGTATGTGGCTGCATAAGCCATGATCGCCTCGAGTTTCCCATGAGTAAGCTTTTTTCCGCTTTCAGCTTCGACCGCTTATCTATTGTTTTGATACGAGCAATCAGCTGACGGAAAAAAGATCACCTCAGCCCAACACGCCTTTTCCATCGAGCTCACTTCTCAGACAATGGAAAACATTGTAATGGACGATGTCGCATTTATAATGGAACGACCCACAGCACGATTTCACTCCATTCGGAAATTAAAAGAAAAAAGCTGTCCAAACCTACGACTTTGGATGGGCAAGACTTGAACGACATTACTCAAAACATTAGCCCTAAAAGGAGATGGGTGATGCCCAACATTTATTTAAAAAAGAAAATACAGAATAACGAAACTTTAAATACTTGATTCCTTTCGAAAAATTTCTCAAACTTTAATGAGATGATGATGTGAGATGAGAACTTCGACGATTGATGGGCTAAGAGCAGCTGCTGAGTATTTTAAGATTCGCTCAAAAATCCTAGATTCTTTCGTTTCAATTTATCTCAGAAACGAATTTAAACACAAACTTAAGTGGTATGATGTTAGGATTAACAGATTTCATACCACCAATAATGAAAAACATTCCTATTTTCATCAAATGTTCTGAAATAAATTTGCACTGACGAGAAAAGGAAAGTCACATGACCGCTTAGATCGTTACGAACGCGTTGCATTTGTCAATATATTTGTTTTTCGCAGAACCTTTGAACCGAAAATATGTTTTTCAAAGAAGAGGATTCGTAAGAGATCATTTCTACGCATAGACCACCACATGAGACTCGTTTATAGACATCGGCGGAATGCCACACAGGTGGCTCTTCTAAAATGAGACAGTCATTGTCTGATGAGAAAGGGTGAAAATCCCATTCGATGTCCCGTTGCGGCAAAAACAGCCAAAAGTCGTTTCGATTCACTTCGGAGGGAAACGGAAAAAGCCAAAGCGCTGTTTTATGTCCACCTGAATTCTTCGGAGGAAGCGGAAGAAGAGTCACGATGGCCACTGATGAGGCGGAAGATCAAAGTCAACGGTTTCGTGAACTTGGAAGGAAACATCTGGCGAAGAGAACACGCCCTCGAATCACATCCTAATGTTATTATTAGTGTGCGAGGGATCCCCAAAAGGAGACGAAGAGTGAGGGGGCAATACCAGAAACTGTTATGTGATGCTTATCCAAAATGTATAAAAGGAAAAGAATAACTTGCACAAGTACTTCCACACTACATTTATTAAGACAACATGAGATTAAAGCGAGTTATCTTTGGAATTGAACGTCATAGAAGGCAAATCATTATCCTAATTTCGATTAGAAAGACTACGAAATAATTTTGAAAACTTAAACAGGGACAGCGATGTCAGTGGACACGATGAGAGAGAAGTAAAATAAGAACTTAAACTTTGTTCGGTACTCTTATGCGTGTGTTTGGTGCGATGCAGCACTGGGTAAAGGCAAGAGGTGGCAAAGAATGCGATCACACAATATCAGGAATGAGGTCTATGAAGCCAAAGAGGTGAACGAATAGAAGTTAAAGAGTAGGCCGTTTAAAAGAGTATAGCCATGATAAGGAATCGGCAAGTAAATAAGTTTAGAAAGAATGGTTCCGAGAGGATATGACGAAGGAAGCAGTGAACAGTAGCAATGGAAAACTGAGATTATGCTGAGTAACTTTGTGGTTGCGCGTGTTAAATGTAAACAATTACTAAGCCATTTTAAAATATCATATGATTTCCAGATACTTTACTAACAAAATCGGATGATTGAACCAGAGTTTTGCAGCAAAGATTTCTAGCAAATTGAAATAAAACTATTTTAGAATAATTAATAACGCCACTTAAAGAAGAGGGACACATTCACATTTCCAAATTCACCATGGGCAAATCACAGCTGGTAAATTAAATATCGGCATTACGATGGTGACATTGACGTTCTCTCACAAACACGTGATTTTGAAGTACACAATATGCCACAGCTTGCCTCGTGCCTTCCATGAATATATATCGTGATTTCCATTCAAAGGTCATTGGACGAAACTTGAGCGGAAAGAACTCGACGCCGAGATAACTAAGAAATTATGGAAAGAGCACGAGAGGAATTGGAGAAAAGGTGCTAACAGAAGGGAATGAGGTCGCGGAGGGACGTCTGATAACACTCATTGAATGACACCAGCAGAAGCCTGAAACCGCAACAAGATACTGGCAGCTCAGACAATCCACGTCACACGATAATGACAATAATCGAATAACTGACAATTTCTCATTTTATAGAATAATATAACGCCTTTGTTTGATCAAAGCACAGAAAACTTCTAAAAAAAGGCGATAATAAGTTGCTATTGTGGTAGAAATCCTGTACACAATAATTTTTAAGGGATTTATATTCAGGACGCCATGGTCCAGACTAATCTGGCGTCGAAGGAAATCGACATCAGTAAGTTTTTCAGAGATAATAAACACTATAATACACGAGAAACTGTTCTAACATACATACATTCTAAGAAAATTAATTTCGTTTAAACTGCGTTCGTACGACGGATATCATTAAACTTACAGGCGGTCAGCGAGTAAAATACGATGAAAATTCTCCGTGTTACAAAGACCGGAAAGCGTGTTACCATTGAATAACGTACATATACCATGGAGTCGAAGTTTCTATAACACGCTACGACGAAATCTCGGATCTTCCAATACTCTTTCAACGCCTCTTAGCGCACACGTGCGTGGGTAAGATAACGCGTGGTGAAGGAGGGCAATGGCGGGCCAACGAGAATAAAAGAACCGTAGTTTAGATTTAGAAGCGATGCGGGAGTCGGAGGCCCACTTCAAGAGGTCCGCTGCACGAAGTTGCCCCACCGAAAGCGGTCACCAATAACCTCTTCATCGATCTTCAGAAGTCCATCATCGTCAGACGAAAATTGTTTCCACGGGGAATTTTCACGCCTCGATCCGGCTAAAGGAGCGCGAAGACGCATTTCAGAGTTCTTTTGTTTGGCGCGCCTATTACAGGGAAATGAGGAAGATGCACAACTACGAGTATCTTCCTGAGGTAATTATACTCATCGAAGCCTCTGCTTCACAAAGCAATAAAAATATGAGTAAATTGATAGATAAAATGAAGAACTTTGAAGGAAAATGAGTTTGAGTAAAAATGTTTTCATCCGTTACGGTAACTCATATAAGAACATTTCTAGGTGGTTAGCCCATTATATCTCTCTTTCCGCTGTTTGTATACAATCTTCGTTTTCGATGTTGCTTTTCACCTTATGTTTATTCTCTAAGTTCTCTGCTCTTCATTCTGCAATTCGATGAACCCATTATAAAATAATAATTGATATGGAATTCTCAATGCGATGCATATTTCTCGTAAGAAGATAGCGCCGTAATCTGATCAACTGCCCAAAATATTTCCGAACCGAATATTTCTTTAATAAACAGATAATAATAAAACACGCAGGTGCTTCATTCGTCAGACAATAAACGTACTGAAAAGTAAATTTTTGACTTATGGAATGCGTGCATAACTTAAAATAGTCTAAAAATAGTTTTTTAGGAAAAAAATAGGATGCGCGTGCCGATCAGAGATATAGAATAAATATGGTTTGTCCATGAAAGAGATTATTATATAACTCTGTCAAAACAATTAGGAGGACACATCTCTACTCCCACTCTTCATTTAATTCTCTTATAGACATTTCCGGCAGAAGGCGCTATCAAAGAATGACTAACAGAAATGATTGACGGATTTCAGAAAAAGAACCGAAAGTTTAAAATCCAAAGAAGACGCGCGCATGGCGTAGTGAAAGCATCCGCCATGAACAGGGACTTTCCTGTTTCCAAGGCATCCCTACGAAGCACTGTTGTGAACCAAGTGTCTCTGAGAAGCACTTCCTGCGGCGACACCGAATCCTCAGACGATAAGAGAGCCATTTACATAGCATTCGTCGATTTTATCAGAATTGGTACCCACATACTCTCTAAAGAAGTAATATTCGGGTGAAAATAAACAGAACGGGGAATTGGGAGTTAAATTGTGTCGAAGAGTACTGTTTAAACTTTGATATAAGTACTAAACTGCACGATGAAACACAACTATTTAACTTTCGACACCAAGCAATTATATAAACGATTTCCTGCTATTATTTTCGAACTTACTGTTATACCACAAGGCATTAATTAAATAACTTAGATGCCTGCATAGACTCTCTTTGCAGTCCCTTTATCTACCGAGTTTCTTCGATATTTCAAAACTTAAACCATTTCCATAAGAAGAAGGCAAATTAAGAAAAACCGAATATTTTTCAATTCCAGATGAGAGAATTTGGATTTTACAGCATAAGCGAGATTTATATTAGAATAAGTAGACGCGATCATTCATTACATTTAATTAATCAACAGCTTTTATTAATGTAATCCTTTGACTAGATTCGCTATTTGGGAGTGGCATTAGTTGAGTTTTTCACTTCACAACGTAGGTACTCATTCGTATTGCTCATTACTTCGCTCTCAATCAGATGTTTCAATACGTAACTGCGATAAAACACTATGCGCTCTTTCCGAGTACACTGGGTTTATATTTATGAAGGAATTTTATGAGTTTATAATTCCATCCCATCGACTTCTGTTTCATTCGAGTTCTCCGTTCACGCTAAGTAAGAAATTGATGAAGTGAATCGATGAAGACTCCAATTTCTAATTGGATCCCACAATTTATCTTGCATGAGACAGTTTTAAGTGAACTATTACAAAATTAATAAGAGAATCACTCAAATATTACCTCCCTAGCGGCTCTCTTCTCTGAATTATTCTTCTGATCAGGAAACTCCATCTTCAAAATGCGAAAGAAAGCAAAGGAAGAGAGAGTCTTTTGAGAGTAAGATTGACATCACGCTGAAATCATACTCGAAAGTGTCTCAGCCATAACTTTTTTCGATCTCTGAGAACATTTTATGCGTCTCCACTGCACTCAAGGGCCATCTGCTCCGATGACAAACGCAAAACAAATCAAAGCCACAGTCCACATACACAGGTTGACCATGACTCACAAGTAATACTTGAAATGCAAGTTTTCTAGAATCGTCGAGAAGGACAAGCGACAGTTCTTCGAAAAATAAAACATTTCATCAAATCTCTGTGACTGAAATTACAAAAAATTATTCCTCAATTTGTGAAGATGAAAATATCTTCAATGGAATATTTCATTACAGATATTTTCAATTTCTGGCAACGTAATATGCAAATTTCGCTGGAAAAGCGAAATTAAGTTGTACTTCTATTTCCGATTTGATTCGTCTTGGGAAGAATTAATCCATTCGGTCGGTGAAGTTTGGACCATTAAATACCCTCTGGTAAACTGACGACGACGTATGATGATCATTTATTATAAATCTTCGCCAGCAAGCGCTGGGTTGCATACAAAATCATACAACTGCAAGAAGACTTAAATTAGTTTGGAATAATTACCCCCGCTGTTATAACACGACGTTCCGGAGAGGGAAGACATAACTTCGTAACTTCAATTGTTCAACTTACCTGCAATAAAGAGAGAAAAAAAACATAAATAACATTCATCAAACCAATTTATTGTTTACACCTTCAAGTTATCCGAGAAAACATACTTATATTAATTACTCCATCCTGTAATGCTATCCAAAACATCACTCTTTCTGAAGTTAGAAATTTACATACCATTTATAATACCATATTGCTTACAAAGTTTTGTCGATGAATTTTCGACATATTTTTCGAACTACCTCCTGATATATTTACATTTTTTAGTAAATGGATGAGTATTAAAGAGGGAATAAATATTTAAAATTGGAGGTGAAAGTTATTATGTAAACAGAGATTCTAAGATGACATACTGAAGGCAAATGAATGAAAACTTTGCCTAAAATCCCAAATATTATAAAAATCATATCTTTAAGACGTAAGATTAAATTCGACGACTGCTGTTATTTCATGAAATACTGATGAAGAACTGCATCGAGATACGAGTTAAGTGGAGGAACAAAATGCAAGAGAATAATTATTAATCGAGAACGCACTTAGTTCTCTTCTAAAGACAAAATTGGATTATAGAGGAGGACAGGTAAATGTTGAACAACCATTAAAGAATAAATGGATTGGAGAATGGAATTGTAACAAACCAATCCTTCGATGGATAACCCTTTGTTCTATCAACTGCAATGAAAATCAAATGATTTGCTGAGGAAAATCATAGTACATTAGATATAGTAAAATAGTTTATAGATGGTAGACATTTCCCCGAAGGAGTAATTATCAACAGCATTTTAGCGGAATATTTCTGTTCCTAAGAAAGTGACACCTTCCTTTCAATAGCTAACTTACTAATCACGATTTCGTATTCTCAGAGACGTGTTACTCATTTTGGCATTTCTATGACAAATGCTTCCGAGATAGAGAGAGCTCTTCTAAGTCACTTTTGGAACTCATTTCTGAAAAGACGAGCAAAGTAAGTTGTCTAACAGATTCTCAACGCTTTTCTGGAGAACAATCACTCTTTAAGTACCATCTAAACCAAGCGATTGCTTCACTGATCACTCATCACGTATGTTAAAAAAATGTGTAGTGAAATTGCTAACCGTGTAAAATAAAATTCCGTAATATTCCAAGAGTGAAGTATTTCGTATGCAATTGCACATTATGATCGTGTCTTGCGAATGGAAACTCAGCTAAGGGGGTTTGTGATTTCAAGAGAGAATTTATAAAAGGGTTCATAGTAAGTTACATTTCCGAAATTATTTTATGGATTTAAAAAAATATACGATAGATAAGACAAAGAAATGTATGAAATATCTTTCAAAAATCTTGCCTATTGAAGAAAAGTGAAGTGTAAAATAGGTCCAAATAATACAAAATTAATTCGATAAATATCGTAAGGCTGACATTGGATTTTTTTCGGAAAATGTCTTTTGTTTTACAAACCGAATACTATCACCGCAGTTAAGCGAGCCTGTGGGCTTGCAGATCTTCTCTAACAATACGTAGAAATGCGTTCACGGGGCGCACGTGACTGAACCATAAGCGATAGAATACGTCACTGTTTTGAAATCAATTTGAGATTTTCAGGCTGAGAAACTGACTAAAATAGTACAGCATTTAGTGAAATATTTCTCGAATGCAGAAATTTAAGATTTATCGATTCGTTTTATCGATGGAATAAAACACAACGGAAGATTTTGTTCTAAATTCGTAATGTTGTTTACATGAGACTAAGAACTACAATTTCAAGGGTCCATTTCCCGTTGGCAAGCAGTCACAAAGTTTTCCATAATTCGTTTCTTTGATCCGATGGATACGAAGAGCACAAAAACACGTAACGTAACGATAATCGGGTTCACCCCCATGCACTCGCAGGCGAAATCGATTTGGAATCGTAATTCCCTTCTTCAGGAGCGATGGAACGTGCGAGAAGCCCCTTTACGGAACTCCTTTTTTTGTGTCAATGTTATGAGTGAGGAAGTGTGGTCTTATGGGAAGATGCAGGAGTGGGTCCATGGAGAGAGGGGATTTAAGGCCAAGGCCAATGGCAGGGGGTGGCAACAGGAAGCGTTGCCAGGAACATAGTGGTTCGGAGGGAGCAAGATGCGGGCTTCGGATATGGTTACCATAGGGAAACGGGACAGGTTTGGTGGAGAGGACTGTGGGAAATTAAGTGTAGCTGGAAAAAAACGAGGGAGGTATCGAATTACACGTTTGATCGTAATTGCGGTGCCCAAAGTATTAAATAATGAACGAACTCAACACTCCTCAAAGCCTCAAATATGGCCTAGATAAACGGATTTAGGACAACGGATATTTAAGAAACGGAATTCCTGAAGAAACAGTACATTACTTCGTAGCGAATAAATCATTTTAAGCAATATCATGCGGCTTAGTAGATTGTCCTTCGTTCAGGATTTCATACCCTTAATTACACTATAATCAGATAACGAAAGAGCAAAATTGTGATATATTTTAACGTATTAACTAATATCTTCGCATTATATCCTATTGTAAGAAAGTAAAAAGCGAAATATACTAATTCTGTGGCCCGCGAATTCTTTTTAGGAGCCAATGCGGCCCGTTGAGGGTAGAAGATGGGGTACCCATGCACTCTGAGGAATAAACTGCACGTTAACTGAAAAAGGGTATGCCTCTTTCACTGAGCCGAGAGAGATAAGCAATAATATCTTGCAACAGTGACATCATTCTTATCCGCGACGTCATTTGTTTTTTTCTTTTTCCGTTAAATAATATTCACTGGGCTGAGCAAACTTAATTCCGTCCCCATTATGCTCGAAAACATGGAAGCACGGGAGCTCAAAGAACGTCCACGAGAGATCGAAGGCAAGAGACGAGCAGGAGTTTATTGATCCTGGGAGACAATGTGGAGGAAACAGTTGTTTGCGAAGGATGGAAATGAATTTCCCAATGCGAGTGTAGACACGGTAGAGCGGTGAAGCGCAAACTTTGGAGCCATCGCCCGATCGTGGAATCACATTTCATTCAAAAACACAGCTTTTACACACTCCAGCCTCTGCACAGAAACGGCCTCTGGGGGCACCTCTGGGAACATTTTCCTGAGACCACTTTCATGGAATTCCATTGACATGATGATAGTAGAAGAACGCAAAAATGTAGTTGAAGTTTAGTTAATTTCGTAAGCGCCCCGAATCGGAAACTTTCCCAAGAGAAGAGAACTCGTCAAATCGTCTGTCAATTCTCAAATTGCATTGTCATTGGATAAAAATGGAATATTTAGAGATGGCTCTTTTATCCCTCAAAATAGTTGATTCGCTTCAAGACGACCCAGGAGTTACTTACAGAGCAAAATCAGAACTTAATTCCAAAGCGCCCGACGTGAAAAACAGGGTGGACTGGGTGGTATATGCGAGAAGGGCGGTTACCACACACGAGAAACCCTACGACCACATTACGAAAAAATCCCGCGCAAAAATGAACGCATTTTATTCCGGAAGGAGAGGGTTAAAGGTGAGACACAAAAGGTCAGCGACGTCCCTCTGATGGAGAAAGAGCTAAATATAATGCGCGTCCTTCCGGAGAACATGAATCCGTGATGATTAAGATAACCATGAGCCTCGTGGAGTCATCCTAAGCCAAGGAGGGGATTCTCGAAGGGCAGGGAAAGGACCAAAACGGTGGAGTTTCAATGTCGGCTGTTTATTCTCGAAGATGGCAACTATGACTCTCTTTGACGGTAATCGCCAAAACAGTTTCGACCTCTAAATTCGCCAACTGCGACACCTTGATGAATAAAGGCTCACCTAATGACATCGCCGAAATCTGCGGTGAGCGAGATTCGTCCGTCGGATGACCTCTGACCAAGGAATGGCGCATATCCATCGAAGATTACGTCCGATTCAAGAGCAGATGTCATGCGTTCCAATTTGGTCTCTGGGAATTGCTTTTGGGCCACCGAGATCAGTTTAGAGAAAAAGGGCACGCAGTGAAGACTTATGTGATGATAGGAGCCAAAACAGACAGTGCATCTATTTAATATGTGCACATTCAATTCAATTTCCGTGATAACTTTCCTGTGATTCAGCCGTCTTCGAATTCATAATTTTTTCGATGCATTCCTTGTCAATTTAGTAAGTGGCCCTGTTACTTTATTCAGCAAACGCTTCCAAAGCTAACATGGCTGAACGGAAATACGACTCACTCACTTCTTATAATTTAAAGCGGGAAATTGTAAATAACAGATTCAAATACATTCTGTATTTAATGCAGAGGAATTCAGTGGAAGCGTGATTCACCATGAAAGTAAATCATGATTGGGTCAAATCAACGAAGAATATAGAGATCAATATGGAGGAAAAATGGAACAAATAAGGATTATCTCGAATTCACGAAAGTCATTCGATTGAAAAGAAATAAAGACGAGAAATTATTCATCGACCCTATTAAGGGATT
This sequence comes from Sympetrum striolatum, assembly GCA_947579665.1. Lineage (NCBI taxonomy): Eukaryota > Metazoa > Arthropoda > Insecta > Odonata > Libellulidae > Sympetrum > Sympetrum striolatum. Next base: position 90,789,140 of record OX388345.1, read on the forward strand.
AGAATGTATTTATCTCAAACGAATTTCAGAATCCATTGAATATAGAAAAACTCTGATTTCTTACCTCTGATATACACGTTGATTCAATTAACGGTGGGTAAAACGACCAAATGACTCAACTTTAAGGCAATCTACGTAAACATTTCTGGTGGAGATATCAAGATGATTGACTCCTATATAGAATTCGTCTCTCCTTTTTATACATAACACTCGAAGAATATGACGAAGATTACTATATAATATTAGATGAAATAATAATTATTATTAATTATTATTATTATTAATTATTAATAATAAATTGAGGAAGTTACACTCTGGCACAACGTCGGTAACCATTTCAGGGAACTTAATCAATCACTGGAATATTAAGTTTACTCTAAATCATCGCAACTAATGTCAAATTAAGAGTAATCCGGAGTGAGATGCTGGAGCTGTGAACACCTTAACTGCAAGTTATGGCCCTTTATTTCGGTTAATATTACAGCTACGTTGATTCCATTATATTCCATACTATTTCCTCAATTCCACTTCAATACTTTATCTCCACTTCCGAAGTAGGACGAGTTATTTAGAGCAACCGTTTCGTCTTAAGTCACGCTAATAGTCCGATTTGATCTCCGCGCGAGTTACGCCGACTTTTGCAGTTCCGATATTGCGTCGACAAGAAAGCTGCTTTCTATTTTCTGATGAAAAAAGACGGCTTTCAGAACATCAGCTCTAAAATTCTTCTCGTGGTGAACCTCTCTCGCCTTAATGAGAAGATTTCCGTAAATTTGCTTAGTCCAAATCCACGCGCACTAAGGGAAAACATTGTTATTCCAATATCTCACTTCTCAACATATACTCAATCTCTGAAAAATAATTCATAGCCATTTTTCTCATTCGTGCCTCAGTGTGTGCGTGGATTGGAGCACTTCAAATTTCACGAAATTATATAATATATACCTTGGTTTCGCTAGATTATCTGTTCAAAGTCACACCGCACTGCGCAACGACGTATGAACACAAATCAGAGATTGATAAAGAAAAAGCTCATTACTCTTTGTCAGTTTGCAATTTTAGAATCCAAAATTTCGTTCTCTATTTCGACGTCAATATCAGGTTTCCATAGCCACTGTTTGCACAGAAAAGTACTTATGGTAAATTAGAGACCCAATTAGCTGGAGCCAACGAGTAAAGTTCCGAAAGGAGAGATGGAAAGAAGATACAAAAGAAGGTAATTCCCTCTTTTTCTCACACAAAATATTTTTTTCGGACGTCATCAGCGACTTCCCCGGAATTCGAAAAGAGATTAACTTCCACTTAGCGTTATATATGTATCAATAGAAGATTCTTTGAGCGCTGCTATGTCTACCTAAGAAACTTTATCTTGGCTGCTGAAATTTATCGGCTTCAAAAACTTCCGAATATGCAGTGCCGTTTCAAGATCTTGAATGAACTTCGGGATGATTTCATTTGGAATCTCTAAATGAGAAAATAATTCATTATTTCTTATAAATCCGCATTTGCGAGTGATTCAATTGAGCTGTTGTACTTATCATTAATGATGATGTGAGAGTTTCTGACGGCTTCCGCAGGAAATAATATTTCGCTGATTTTGGTCACACCACCTCCCAGTCCAGCCGCCAATGACTTACGATGCTCGCGACGACATATGAACAGTTGAACTGAGTTGGAGAGAAATTTCGATTGCTGAACGAGAATTTGCATAAGCTGTCGTTGAAGGTTTAGGAAATAGTTAAAAATAAAATCTTCGCGCGTTTACGACAAAAACTCAAGGTAAAACGACTCCAATCTTCGCAACATTAAAAATGCCTACCAAAATACTATTATAATGAAGAGTAGAGGGTTTTCGCGAAACATAAATTTCATTTCAAAGCAAATGACAGCGTTGATATTCGCATAAAACAGGCAAAAGAAACAGATACGTCCCAAAATAGCCGAGGGGATCTATTTATAGTTTGATAATGCAAAGTTGCAGAAATAGCGCCACAGCGAGTGATTCACAGGAGACACCGAGAGAGAGCTAACCGAATGAAACAACTCATTTGAGATTAACGCATTTTAAATTTTCCATTATGGGATTAATTTCCTTAATCACCACACATTTTGATTACCATCAACCTACGTACTCAAAATAGTGGGGAAAAGACGATTTAAGTTCCTCAATTTGAGCTCTATTTCTAAATCCTCACGGCTTCGTATAATTCTTACGAGGTTGAGGCACTATCGCTTTCCTACTCGGAAATAACCTCTTTGAATTCAGTTAGGAAAAATTGGCAAGGGCGGAGAAGGAGTTTGTCTAAATAGGCCCCGAGCGAAGCCACGGACTTGTGAAGGTTGAGGTGCGTTGATCCCTTGCATTTAACGAATACTTCTCATTTGAGTATTGCGAATTCCGATTTCTCAACGATTAACAATGGCGATGTCGGTGACGATGCAACTACAGTTGGATCCAAAAACATCACGAATCCGCCATAAAACTGCATCAAACGAAAACAGACTATTAACGACTTTTTTCGTTGTTAACTTCCTCTTTACTCCTTAATTTTCCACTAGTCGGAGAAAATCGCAATGCAATCTTTGAATTGGCGAAATAGGTGCTGCTACGAAAATGACTTTAGCATCTCTTTGCGCAATGTGCTCGCATTCAGCTTCAAATCTGGTTTTCAACTCGTCGAATACGTTTTGCCCCTTCAAATCCAACTATCGCTTGGAAATCCTGGCTTCGAGCGTCCTCCGGTGCTTTTTCATACAAAAGGGAAAGAATTTTAAACTGAGAAATTCTCATTTGGTGGGACAAGAAGAATCCTAGATAGAGTGGAATTGAGGGAGGGGCAAGGAAAGAGGGAAGGGGCAAGGAAAGAGGGGAGGGGCAAAGAAAGAGGGGAGGGCGTGCGTAACTTCGCGCGTCACAACTGATCGGAATAGCACCACCTGCTGGGATGGAGCCAGTGGCCCTTGCAGCACGCTCAGCGCCGCCAAAGCAGAAATTGATAACTTTCGCACGGACTTTAAATCTGTAAAAGAGATGAAAATTGGCTCCAGCGATAATGGAAGAGATCCGAGTATTGGTTCGAGGAAAGTTTGCTTCTTACCAAACAGTTCGTTAGTCCAAGAAAGAATTCTAATTTTAAAAATAAGAGAATAATAATAACTTCTCTAATGAAAACAGGAAGAATCCCAATCACATCCATTTTAATAATTATAACTGTTTAAAAGGACACACAACCATTCCCAAGCCAGAAAAATTCAACTATCCGGGATTCGAACCAGGGACCGTGAAGTTGGAGCGACAAGGTGCGAGCACCACTCGGCCACCACGCCCGGCGGCGCCAAAACAGCGAAGAATTGGAAAAGTTAATATTTCGTGGACGATGTGCCACGTAACAATGAAATTGCACAAGGCACAACTGGAGGAAGTTCTCCTGACGCGGCGCACCAGAATCTCACGGCACACGTTTTAATTCGCAAGGCTAACAGCAATCTTTCCAAATAATTATTCTATCGGGAATAGCACATCAGCATTGATCCTGATTCTTTAATCTCGAAACTTTTCCAATTAGAGTTGACTTTTTCGTGAAAAATCACTTCCTTAATTAAAAACTGCATTACTATTCCATTCGCAATTAAGTGCTCGACGATGCCTCCGTTTTTTACAGAAAATACATATCCGATGGAACCCCGAATTCGCGAATCTGAACCGCTGCCAGATTTGAGAAATTTCTTCATAAACCGAAGGAAAAGAAGGATGTAAACAGAGTGAACCTTAACCCGCTTCGAAGCCATAAGACGCGGAAGCTCATTCCACAGAACACAACCCTGACACGATTTGATGAGGTGCTTTTGTTCTTCGCAAGCAATAACAGCGGATCGATTCACAGACCGTGACTTTTCCGTGAGCCAACAAATCGTAAATATCCTCGGAAAGCGGAATAATTCGCTCGTGCCTTTAATAACCATCACAAACAGTCGTAAATGTGTAGTCTCAGCCGTCCTTTCTTGGTGACATCAAGTAGAGGAAACTCAGCAATGGAGAAGGATCTCCTTTATATTGCACTTCTGAAGTACGTACTTAGTTACTACACATGCTCTTCGTGGTACAAAATAAAATATAAGTACGAAAAGAAAGCGTTTGAGTGAATGCCGTTAATATATTTAACGAAAAGTTTTGGTCGAGAGATAAATATATAATCTCCGCTAAACCCTCCACAAATGGTAGACACAGAAGACAAGAATACCGACAAATTGAGATGATGACATTAACAAGAGAAGACGCGAATCGGTGTTAGGTCGTGAACGGATGAAATATTACACTTTGAAAATTCTCATAGGATTTCCACTCCCTTTAGCTGTAACAATTTTCTGAGCACAAATTCGCAACAACCTGGTACATTTCATTACTCTTATATCTTTTTCGGGAGAACACCGAAATTATTAACAATTTAAATATTCATATTCTGACAAAATGTTTGAGAAACTACGATGTTTCTCATACACGGGCTACATGTTGTCATGCACAAGAAAGGCCATTTTTATTAGTTTGAATATAGTTAAAAAGAAAAGAGATCTAAGCATTTTCGCATTCGATCAAACCAACTATAATTTTACACAATGTTTCCAACTTAAAAGCATTAATGTATAGAGGTTCGGATAAGAGCTTTAGAGTTAGCTGAAATGACGTTTGCGATACCACGGAAACGGTCTCGCATCTTCAAACAGGAATAAAATCAAGTTCTGAGAGTTTCATCAAGGCAGAAGTGGTACGTGGAGTACTCATATTTGAAATAAGAAGAAAAAAGAAACGGTTAGTGCGAAAACTCCCTTCGGACTATTCCAAATGTCGCCTCCTCAAATGGAATGAGGACAAAAAAAATGAGATAGAGAAGCGTGGAACAGTTCCAGATGTCCGTTCGAGAGAAAGGCTTCGTATAAGCATTCTCTGGACCTCCTTCGAGATTTGATGGAAAAGGGGCTGAGGACACGAACTCCGAATTATAGCAAGAAAAGAACGAAGCGGTTCGAAGTAAACAACCACATTTTGGCAAAAGAAATTGCGAAGCGAATCCAACGTCACCCGAACTGAAAAGAATTCGTGAATGACCGCCGTGATCAAAATTATGGAATTCATCATATATAAAATAACGATCCTTCCAAGCGACTTCCGCTAAAATTATGATTATCAACAATCAAGATAAAAATACGAATAATTGTTTGATTCTGCTACAGAATTATAGCTAGGAATGCAACGTAGATAATCCATACGGACTAATTAATACTTTTTTCGTAAGTTAAAAACAAAGAATGGCTGTCATATTAGGAGCCCATATCACGTGCATCATAAATGAGTTACTCTGAACTCAATTACTGAATTTATTCCAATTCTACGATGGTCATCAATTATCTCGTAAACTTCTCAAACTCTTTGAATTGAGAACTGCTCTTCACCAATGAGGAAGAACCGGAGAATTAGTGCCGATGAAACAGAGAAGCAGAAAACAGGTATAATCATCTTTGAAAAGATAAAAAATGAGAACGATGACAAATCAGATATCAAACTTGTTAGCCACGGAGGAGCTCGCCTTGAACAAGAGAAGTGGTCGTTAAACAGTTGACTTACGTAAATTCTCGTCTTTCATAAAAAATGAAGATGTTTCGGCAATGAATAAATGAAGAGAGAAATACGAGATGACTGTAAATGGCATTCACAGAAAAGAACTCAATCGGCTGATATTCAAATTAGTGTCGCTCGGCTTCATCAAAGTCGATTGAATAATTTAAAGAAACGTAACGAATTTAAGATGTCTGGCAGATACATAGCTGAGGGATTTAAACTGTTTGCTTGGATTCTTTGGCGTAAACTGAACCAATATTATGGAACCATTAACCTAGTTAATTCCTCTGTATACATTGTTAGAGTAATCATATAAAAGCTTTGTGATCATTTGACAAAGAACTAATTTATTACGACAATGGGAGACCCCCGAATCAGGGCGTCACGCCTCTGGCAAACAATGCTTTCTCAAAAGATTTACAATGCAGACACAAAAGAAACGCACTCCTACAACTATGAATTTCAATTAGCTTTTAATTCTCTCCACTCCTATTTTCCAAACATAACATTTTCAACACGCGAAGCTTTTGAAACAATTACCACGAAGTTGCACGTCCTCTTTTTTCCTCGTTATCGCAGAACTTGATATGACAGACTACTTCATATCAATTCCAAGTAATCATTTTCTTATAAGTCAACTGATAACTGAACGTGCTTATTCCGTGATCTTGTACCTACTATAAAATAAGAGTTTTACGCTATAAAATGAAACACTATCCTTAATATGATAAAAATGTATAATAAAAAACGAACTTAATCATTTTCAGGCTATTTTTTAGGAATACTGCAGTAAATAGAATTTAAATTGACAAATACGAATACTTGTAATTTGAAGCGTAGATTTGAGTTTAGTTGGAAGCAGATTAGTAATTTGTGTTCTTAATTTTAAAATTAAAAACACTAAACATGTAAATAAAAGATAATAAATAATCAATTTGAAATAGTAAACATGCCATTTCAGGCAACAAAAAAACGAAGAACGAATAAAATGGAATAAATAACGGTTCATATTCAAATCATGGATGAGTTTCGTCATAGCCCGAATAAGAGATTTTCAATTGTTCATCGATTGTTTTATCAAACAGAAAAATGAATTCTCAATGCAATTGAAGTCATTCAGAGGGAAGATTCTACTACTAACGAAAGAAATAAGACGTTTTCACAATATAAAATCTTCGATGCAAACAAATCCGATGAAGTCCAACGTGAGTTACATAGATTAGTACTTGGCTTTCCTAGCTCACCTCAGCTTGTTCCCAATGATGGCATTACCATGCAAATTTATCATTTTGTTTTGAATGTTCTACAGCGGCAAATAACATTCCTGGTCTTCCCACACTCGAACATACACGTGAAATACAAGAGGACGAAGAGGGACTTCGTAGGTCACACATGTATTTCACAAATTTAAGTCTGTATAAACTTCACATCAAAAAGAAAATTACTTTAGCTATCCACACGATTTTAACATAGTGGAAATATGCCTCAAAATATACATAAAGGCAAACTTCCATTAGGAACCGTTGCTAAGATAAACAAACACCTCTTTAATGAAACACATAGTACCTTTTCCCAGCCCTCCGCGATTAAATTAGTCGGTACAACCAAAACGAAAAATTCAACAAATACTTGCGATTTTGAGTCGGAAGATTTAGTTTGGGGTTCTTTGTTCAACACTTTCCCCACTGTTATTTCGCGCGATCCCAATAACTAAGGCATTTCCGACAGCACCTCTTAAAATGTTCCAAATGGCGTAAGAGGATTTTTTTTCACCGCAGGTTGTCGCCCTCTGTGACTAGGGCGAGAAATATTTCGGCGATTTTCATTTGAAAATAAACCGATGAGAGCGAATCTGTCCAATCGACACCACAAGTCAGAGGAAAATGATTCCGAAATAAACTTGGTCTCCAAAATGTGCTCTCCTTCTTTGGGTTTCACCCGAATCGACCTGAAACAGTTCATCGTCCATTTATGGACATTCGGGACTTACAAGTCCCAGTATTAAGTATGTCGAAAGAGAGACTGCTTCGGATGCATTAGAGCCGAAATCTACCAAAAGTAATGTTTTTTCCTCCTACGCTGATAAATGCATTTCAATTTGTTCAATTGTTTATAAACTCCTAACAACGTTGCATATTCCAAATGGCTACCAGAATGATTCAGACTAGAATTGGCAAAAAGGATGACGTAATTGTTTGGAACGTAAAGTTCAGTTAACGAAACAAAAGTTCCCTGTTTGATTCAAATCTCTCTGATTGGCTAAACAAAATGGATCGGAAACAAAATTGAAGAATTCTTGAAACACAGAAAATGCACTCATAATATCGGGAATAATAAGAAATAAATAAGAACGAAACATTTTGTTGGATAGTATCCGGAAAAAGAGACGCAACAAGACGATTTTAATTACCTCGCAATTAGAGTGAGATCTTAATTTCGAACACCAAACGATTCAATCTAGTTTCTTCAACTCCACATTATCCTGAACTTCAAACTAAACCGATTATAAGGGACATTAATAAAGTGAAATCAGGTATATTATACATTTCTTTATCCGCGATGTTGTGCTGATTAGTCATCGAATAATAAAATTAACACATTTGAGTGTTTGCCTCGCGTTAATCGGCGACAAATTAAGAAATAAAAAGTGACGATCGGCACGCGTGGGGAAGAGCAATAGGAAAAAATCGAGCAACACGGCCTATAGAATGTAAAAGAGTTAACCTTGGTTATCCTGAGTCACTCTTCTCGACGGCCTGCTTAAATATAAAACGACCGCTTCTTCTACGCGATGCACATTGGTCGTCCTTTGTTTCCTCCGATTCAGATGAAAGCGTTTGAATTAACGACCGCAGCCTCCGTTTTAAACTTAGCAAGAGCCTGTAATTTAGAGCGGGGATATGACGACCGTGACCTAAAATAACGAGATTCATAGGTTACTAAAGGCGATTCAGCACGAAGAGGATTTCGTCCTTTTGAGAAGTACACAAATAATTGTTAAAGGGAAGGTTTTGAGCTGAATTCGGGGGCAATCAGAGAAAAATGAGGGAAAACAGGGCCGTCTGACAGAAAGGCACATGCGATACGAATTTTGTAGCTAGGAGAAGGATTCATCACGGATACACGCCAACTATGAAGAACTTCAGTCGAGTCCACAATGACATCTGCTGATAATGATTCGTCAGCAATTGGTAGTGAGATATCCAAAGTAAGGCCGAATATTCTAGCAAGAGACTAATGCAAGCCAGTTGGGTGGGGACATTGATAATGCGGCGGGCGACCGTCACTTTTCGACTATTTCTGGTTCGCCTGTGACGTAAGCACTGCTTCATGTGTGATCTGAGCTTCGTGCACCATTCACCTGCAATCTAAGAGGATTTGGAAAGAATGACTCCCGATTCAAATGAACTTATGAAAGTCATCAGCCATAACAAATACATTCCATAAATGTGCGCCTACGAAAATTTTAAAACAGGTTTTTCTTATGGAAATGCTTTGACTCGTCTGGGATCGAACCGAGGAAGGAATGTAAACATTTTTATATTAGAAACACTCTCGTATTCAAATGCAACGTTGTTTAAAAAATTTAAAGTCAATCGACCGAGTATATTTCGAGTTTTGCGGCCACAAACATACGCAGGCTGAATTTTTATATATAAGATACACTATCTTTATATATAAATTGCGAAGAGTCCGTCCCCCCCTTTATTTCAGAAACGGTTTGACTTAGAGACACGAAACAAACTGCATTGTGTTTCTACGAGTTAGAAACCCCTAAGAAAACTATTCCTATTACTGAGAAGGCTCGGGTTCGAAGCCAGGAGCCGTCTTATAACCGTATTATACCAGCCTGCGTATGTTTGTGGCCGCTAAACTCCAAAAATACTCGGTCGATTGACTTGAAATTTTAACACAGCGTTGCATTTGAATACGAGAGTGTTTCTAAAATAAAAATGTTTACATTTTTTCCTCGGTTCGATCCCAGACGAGTCAAAGCATTTCCATAAGAAATACGCAAAGTTCATTTTTGCCGCTGCAGGATATATTTATTTTGAAAAATTATATTAAAAAGAATGGTCATACGAAATTGAGACGAGTACCAACAGTAGAGAAATTGAATAAAGAATCTTATTTAGGTCGTGTTTTATTTTTACGAATTGAATTTTCGAGATTTTACACGAAATATACGACATTTTTGAAAACATTTTAAAGGTGTAAACAACCGGTTCCCCTGAGAACGAATGCCATTGTTGAATCCAAGCTCCTGTATTTTGGCCACTTTAAAGTTAAGAAGAAGAGAAAAGTTGTTGATCTCGTTCACATTGATGTGCATATTCAATCAAGGAAAGTGATTTAAATCATCTATTTTCAAAAAACCAAATGTGAGTTAATTTGATACCGAATGTTGTATTCAGTTCAATTCATTTGTTTCGTTTGGGAAATGCTTTAATAATTTGTTTTCGAAAATCAAAGTGTGAGTTACTTTGTATTTGATTGTTGCATTTAATTCGTTTCTTTCGTCATTTTTCAGTTGATTGTCGCCTATTTTAGCTGGCTATAATACACGTTTTACGAGTTAAATCTAGAAGAAGAGCAGGCGGGCATTGAATTGAATAATATATTTCCTGGGTGAATTCATATTCGCTAGAATACCTTAATTTACTTTCCAATTCATTTCATATCTGACTATTCCACTGCGAAGCGTAGCAGGGTTTAGCTAGTAACTTATATAAGTATATTTTTGAGCTTCTTGAGGCTCATCACAACGGTTTCCAACGCGATTTATTTGTTTACAGAATGCCACCCATTGCTTCATCAAAAGGCAACCTCTTATTAAATGTTCATTTAACGCTTTCGGATTTCGCTTCCGATCGCAAAGACGTTCGAACTCTTTGACCCCAACACCGGGAAAAAATCTCCACGACTTCGATGGAAGAAGCGTAGGCGATTCATCCTCAGATAAGACGCACGGATGGCAAAACGCGAAATGATATTTCTGCGATCTGTCGAGCGGAAAGCGAAATCAGCGAAGCGTGTTTGTGAAACAGAAAAAGCGTTTGTTAATTGACGGTAAAAAAGTTGGCCGAAGCCTTGAGCGTCGGCCATTATCCCTAAACTTATGCCTCCGAGTTTTCCGAAGCGAAGAAATCGAGCGAAGGAATCGGAAATTGCCCTTTCTGCGCTCGACTCGGCTGCCTCAAACCGATTTAAAGAAAACACACGCTTACTTTGATTCGTTTCAAAACGTTCGAATGCAAACCGATAAACGCAGCAATCGTGATTCATTTCTGACGCACGATTAGATTGACACAATTTCGATTTGGCGCGAAGACTAATCGTGAAAACAGCGATGAATGTCGATGGAAGCAACGCAAACGTGGTCCACGTGGATTTGAACTTAAGAATGATTAATTTGAAAGCAATCCGACGAATCAAATCTCTTGGACTATATTCAGCTGACAGAGTTTCAGCCGTTCCAGTTAAAGTCTGTTTGTAGTCGATGTAATAAATTCCATGGTTTGATTAAAAAATGTTTCAAAGCACTCTGCGGAATATTGCAAACAACAGTGTGGGCACAAAAGATGAAAATCGATGGAAAATATTTTCGATTATTAAAGTTAACAAATATGTCTTCTCATCTGAATCAGTATTATAAGTGAAAGACTGATTTAACTACGACTTCACTGAAAAAACATTATTAATAAATAAAGCAACAAAAACCCAGCCCTACTGATCGATTATTGCATCATTCATAAGACATAAAAGAGTTCCCGTTCTTTTTAATTTATTAAAGACGTTGCATTCAGCTCAGACGGATTTTATCATACGTATTCCAAATTCGGATTTCGAAAATAATTAAGAAATTCTGACATCTTTAATTTAAAAAACTGCGAGGGTAACAAACGTAAATTAATAGAATGGACCTCAAATCAAGAATAAATAGAGACTATATTGGCAGAAAAAAAGCAGGTAAATTCCAAAAATGAGGGTAGGATACAATAGAGAGACCGAAAACAAATCTTAAGGCAACACATGAATTAGGGCCACTTGCGAAAAAAGCCTCACTGCTTTCAATGTTGACCGTTTTGCACAGCCATTAAAAGCGCACCTCGAGAGGCCATCCTTCAAATGTGGATAATGACTCCAAAGAGATCGTTCTTTCGAAGTCACGAAAGAAAGCCCATGTTTTTCAGAAGAGTCCGAAGAATAACACTTTTAGGAGTCGCTCGTTTTACTTTTAGGCAATTATTCCACTGCGATATCCCTCCCAACTTGCTTACGCAATACGCGCCCACCATATTCTGCCCGAAGACCTGTTCTCATCACCTCTCCCTCTTTTTTTCAACCCGACTGGAACCAACAACCGTAGTCAAGCATCAATCGCTCATTTGCCCACTTTCCATTTCGTTCTCTGCCGTTCACTTGGTCGAGGCTACGAAGTGATTAAGTAAAAATGACTGAGAAAAACCTTAAATGTCAGTCCATGAGCTTTGTTGCGACCAAAAATATTTAAATTCGAAGGGCTTTTGAGAGTAGGGGAGACATGAATTTGCAAGAGGAATTACCATTAGGTAAAACTACATGAGGAAATCACTCCATTGTAACCATTGGGAGCCTATTAAGAGAAGCATAACATAATGGCACATTGCTAATATTTAAGTACGAAAATATCATGTCAATGCACGAGTTTAACTGGGATATTCGCAGTGGTCGCTTCATTTAGGAGAGGAAACAGCGCTGCTGCTCTATCAATATCGTTAGACCGACATAAAAGCAAATCTGAACCTAAATTCAATGCACTTCCACTGTCAATTGCAAAGGAGAAAAGCTTTACAAAAAACCAAAATGTACAAAATATAAGACATTTAAATTTTCATGAGAAAATAACAAAATAAAGTAGCCGAAACAGGTGATAAGAGGGGAGGAGGAGGAATTCAACTGACTTGTGAGCCTCTTTGAATCATAAATCGCTTCAAGAGACAAATCACCAAGGAAACGTATGTCTCTGTAGGAATGATTAGCACAACGAACAGTTTCATTGAATTTATGTGAAAATGTCGGAACCGAGTCTAGTAATCATTACATGATTTTCGACTGGGAATAAGAATGTTTCGCTTAGGAATATAAAATGCCTCACACAAAGTTACGCAGTAATTCCACATATTTGTTTTAGGTTTTCCTTTCGCTGTTTGCTGTCCTGATTTTTAATCTTTCCCTTTCAGAAAGGGAAATATTGAATTTCTTTGTAGAAACATCGAAACTAAAATATGACGAGAGAATTGATTTTGATCACACACTCAGGCCTTCAATTCGAAGTTCAATAAACTTTCAGCAAGATTTTTTTTATTTCGAGAAAACGTAGGAAAGCAGCTGTAGAACCAACCGAGGTCGCTTTGCACCTGCAACAGTCGCCAAAACACAACGAGAGTATTTCAGCCCATTTCGCTAAAGACATCAAAAATGTTCTATCGATGAGGGTAAAAAAAGAATGTTTACCACAGAAAGACAAAGGCTTTACGAAGTGTGTCTCTCTTAAACTCAAAGGGATTTCTAAGAAATGTCAGTTTGATGCAAGGAATTCCGTTCGGATTAGGTCACAAGAAAATTGGAATTTGAAAGGATTCAATCACACAACAACGGGAGACAATAACTGCTGGACCAAAGATTGAAGATTCAGTGAAAAAACAAAAAAGCAGAGATATACATGACTCCATTCCGCTCTTCAGTTTCTCATCACATCCTAAACAAATCACTTAAGACGTCATTCAGGAGAACGATATCAGAACTTTCCGCCTAAAGGAGGAAGGACAACGACACTAAGGGCGTCTTCGGTTTGGAAGAGCGGCAGAGCATGACTCGGAACGGAGCGGCACAGAACTCACTGGTCCGGTTCCCACGGAAGATATAAACAAAAAAATCACTATTACTCTCAATTGCGCAACAAGTGGCCGAAAACAGGCGAAAATCGCCGGGGGATCGTCCGTAGAGACCTAATGGAGAAGGCGCGAATGCGATACATCGAAAGGAAGTGACCTCAGACGACTCTTGGAGCGAAACAACACTCCGTGCGAAAAGAAAGAACTCGGCAAATGTACACACGTAAATTATAATGGCAACAGTTAATAAAAAGCCTCTCGAGTTTTATTGCAACGAAGGGCATTTTCCCAAGAGGGTTTAAATGTAGCCGACTGAGCAGATGCGTGTCTTATACATACAAAGAAGATAGAAATCATAAATAATGCAGAGAATCCTGAATTCTCTCATTTCTGAAACGTGGAAATGACCCTCCCAACTGACTATAATGTAGCGGTCACTCACCCCTCTGCTTACCCTCATTATGTCATTATGAAAGAAAAGTTAAAATGATTCTAAACCAAAAAAGACGCATTCATCAGAATAACATCGGCTACCTCAAGACTAAGTCTAATAAAGAGCATCATAATGCAGAATAAAATATGTTTATTCATTAAATTAATATATATATATACATAGCAGAAATTCTGTGGGTTTGTTTGTGGGTTGTTTGTGGGTTGTTTGTGGGTTTGTTTGTTTGTCTTGGATTGGAGTCCACACCGTTTGCCCGATTTGTCTAAAACTTTGCATAAGTGTCCTCTGATATCAGGAAGGAAGTACTGTCGCATTTTTATTCAACAATTTTGTTGGATTCGAACCAGGATCGCTCAGATAGATTTTCATAGGGAATACACGCAAGCTTCACTTTTATCGGTTGCAGACTTTATTTCTTTTGAAGAATTAAATCAGAAGGAATAGTCGTATAGAGTCGAGACAAACACCGAAAGAAAGAAAATCAAATAAAGATTCTTATTTTGGTCGTGGAATCTTACTTTCGATTAGAATTTGCGAGAATATTGGTAAAATATACAAAACTTTCTTGAAAATTCGAGGCTATAAACAACTCATCCCCCTGACGACCGATCCCATTGTTGAATCCGAGCTCATGTTTTATCCCGTAAAAATACTCGTAGACTTTAGGCCCTTAAAGCTGATGATTGAAGAGGACGATATATTACAGGGATAACGAGAAATTTTCTGTAATAAGGTAACCAGCAATTGCAGGTACGTAATTACAGTCAGGAAATTGTGTATCTTCGATTTTAGTACAAACCGTTTGCCAGATTCGCGTCAAACTTTGAGTACGTGTTTTCTGGGACCAGGAAGGACGTACTATCTCAATTTTGTTAGATAATTTTGCTGGGTTCGAACCAAGATCGCTCAGATGGGTTTCCATAAAGAATAAATCTAATCTTCACTTAAATCGGTAGCAGGCTATATTACTTTTGAAGAATTAAAATAGAAAAATAGTCGTGCGGAGTCGAAACAAGAAGCAAAAGAACGGAAATTAAATTAATATTCTAATTTTGATCGTGGAATATTGTTTCCGAATCGAAATTTCGAGAATTTTGATAATATACGCGTGAATTATCCAAAACTGTTGAGGTTGTAAACAGGCAATCCTCCTCACGATCAATGCGATTGTTGAGCCGAGCTCATGAATTTTCATGTATAGTAAGAATAGCTTGGGATTTTAGACTGTATTCCAAAGGGAATTTACGCATTGCACGACCGGCAACTTGAATTTAATCTTCTTCTATATTCCCCGTTGAGAATCAACGGGCGCTTCAGCAAGTATTATTATAAAGGGAAGTGCTAGCGGTACCGGAAGTAAGGAATTTTTACACTATCTAAGAAATTTTGTGAATTATTACCATATTTTATGGATTTTATTATTCATAAAATCTGAATTTTACTTTCAATTGGTATCGTAAGTGAATACGATCGAATAATTTGACAAATCAACAGGACAAACTACAGACTATGGAACGCTCAGGGGCAATACGTATCATTACTCAAATATTAAAAATAAAACGTCTTTATTCGGGATTGAGATTAAAATTCTCTTCTTCCATCTAACCCATATTATTGAGTACACAAATAAAATGTCCATTCAATAATTATATTTGCGCCTTTTTATCAAGGGAAAGGTTGTACACCGTCTCGTCCACCACACCTTCGATCGTGTCCCTCTACAGCATCCGAATGCTCCATAAACTCATATGCTTTCGTCTTAAATTAAGATAAATAATCGTAGCACATCACTGGGGAGGAAGTTTTCAATTTTAATATTAAATAAAGGCTAATCAAACAGGGAAAAAAAAGGGTCGTTTATCTAAAAGAAGAATTATTATAGGTGGTGATATACATTCAGGTAACAGGAATCGAACACTTTTTGAGTACAGAGGCGAATCAAACTGCTCTTCTGAATTTCCGTTCTTGTGGTCGACGACAGTTGCGATGGGCAGCTGCGGATCCAAGGGGCAGGTGGAAAAGGAACATCAGCGAAATACAGTTCCCTTCTTAAAGTTAGTCGCCTGGAAACCGAAACGACATCGAGGCTCCTGGATAGCCAAGTGGGCGACGTCTACGGCTTTGGCGAAATGGGGGGTTCGATTCCAGGCGGGGGCAGCCCACAATTCCCGATAAGGGTTGGCGGCAGGAAGGGCACGAGGCCGTATTAATAATAATCATCGACTATCATCAGGCGACCCCATGGGTGATGGAATAATAATCCGCAGTTTCATCAGCTAGTGAGTAGAATTAAGGTATTTCAACGAAACTCAATCACTCACTCGCTGAACTCAACAAGAGTTGAATACTCTTTTGCAACGATAGGCAAACAACGGCTTTAATCGAAGAAAAACAATGGCATATATTCCCGAAGAAGGTTCCCGCAGTCCCGTTCTTCGTCAACAACACGCATGCAAATCCTTCGACAACTTCACCTCAGGCCGTTCCTTAGGACACGTTCCTTGCGACAAACGTCTGGCGATGGGCATCTGGCAACACCGCACTCAGAGAAAACAACAATCAACCCATTTTCAAAGAGGAATATAAATATATACGCGAATGCGAGCCGTCGGCCGTTGGGACAGAGTTTATGGGGAATAAGTGGCGGCCCAGAAATGGATGAGAATCCACGAGCGAAGGCCGTTCTGCGAAATTAGTCCACAGGATTAGCGAAATGGAGAGCGAACGAGATCACGGATTAAAACTCACCCAAAGTCCTTTGGTGCGTACGGTCGAACGTCGAGGCTGAATTGCAAACATGATCCAAATTCACTCCGAAATCAGCAGTTCGGAAACGAGTCATCTGGACTTTATTATTCCGCGATTCCTTAATCCTTGACGAGCTTTTCAATGATGCGATTTGTTGCAGTTCTCCTGAGCAGAAGTGGGAAACGGGAGAATCTTCGAGGAATGCCCCAAGGATCGACTAATTCTGGACCACCCGCCGCAAACAGACGGGCTAAATAAAAGTATGCTCACAACAAATCCAGACGAGATGAAGAAAGACGAATGTATCCAATACATAGAAATGACGTCAATAATGTTAAATGTTCTCTTTCTTTCTATACGCGATGAGAATAATTGCGATGCTTACAATAATTAATCGGGTCATTCATCGGATTCACTTTCATCAATCATGCAATATAAACTGAATTTCCGCGTCAATATTTTTGGAGAAGGAAACCGGCCTAACGCAACCGCAACGCATTCAATCTACACAAAATCAGAGAAGAAAACAATTTAGGAATTTATCACAAATGCATTTTTATAGGAAAACAGAACATACTAAATCGCAATCAATTTAAATCTGAATTTATTTTCAATTCCATCCCTTTACTTTCGAATTCATTTTCTCCTTGGTGAGGAAAACATTGGTACATTTTCACAAACACGCACAGTTATAATCTAAAACCTACTACGAATTCTGATCTGTGTCCATTGACATCGCTTCTAAGACACGAATAAATCTTTCAATTTCAATCATTTATTCTTCAGATTACGTCAGTTGAAAAAAATGCGAAATTCACTAAAATTGGAGAAAAAACATAAAATAAAAAACGTCAAATCCCACCTATAATGAGTAACCTAAGATGTACAAAAACAATATTAATCAGTCCTATTTTAACATTCACGAAAAGGAGCGCAATTTTGGAGGAAATAATGTTCGGAGAAATGCGAGATCCTTAACCTACATCGGCCAAGTGAGGGAACTATTATAGAGCATGAATCCATCGCTGAGGTGGACAAAGAGGAAATGTGGCAACGGCGCCTGTGAAATGCCCACACCGAGAGTTTATAACAGACAGTGGCCAAATAACAACTTGGGATCGCAGTCTCGTATCTGAAACTGGACTCGGAAGCTGGGCCCATCGGTTTTCGGCAACGAATTATCTCGAAGAAAATCCGAGAGATTCAATGGAATAATGGGTCCGGGAATCGTCCTTGCAAATGCCATCAACCAGCGCTGCATTTCTGTGCTGAGAGCGAAAGACCCAATTGGTGCTGAGGACTAACGGGAGAACATTATGCAGCAAAGACATCCAACGATGCACAGAAAGACAATCTAATTAACAACTTAAAGATTAAAATTTCTTTTAAGCGAATTTAATGCTCGAATGTGTGAAGTCATTTTCGTCGGATGCACGAACGAGGTGCTGCGGTGAGTCTCGATCATAAAATAATATTCAACTCAAATTATAAAAGATATCTACTCGCTCCTTCTGACTCACTGATTGCTTCCAGTATCTTCCAGGAGTTTCAGAGGCATCTAACGTAGCACAAATCGTAGAAAGGCGCAAACGAAATGCACCCGGACATCAAAAATAACGGTCCTTCCTAACATTTCCTCGCAGCTGCGTAGACGACTCTATATAGAGAGTTGATTCGAGGTCCTTCAACAGTTATTTTCATTAGCACCTTTCAAAGAAAACAACGAATCGTAGTCTTTAGCCGAACCGCATAATCTCGCCGCAGGAACTCACGAGGATGGGAGGGTAATTGAAGGGAAAGACTTAAGGAATGATCTCCTCCAGCATCCATAACAACCTCCCGATGGCGTTATTGTACACAACCTAAACAGTTCTGACACACGAAAAGCGTGATGAGCCAATTGAAATGATGAGAAAGACAAACAGATGGTGTAATTGTGGTCAAAGAGTTGAAACTGCGGACTAAAAACCTAGAAAAGTCTGCAAGGAATCCAACGATGCAGAGGGTACACTAGTAGCATTTTTACCGTGGGACAAGACATATGGATCATATACCAAACGCTTCTCTATCTGTAGAAGATAATAATTTTTTCACAAATATAAGAGAAATTTTCATGAAGTTGAGCGATAACACGAGAATCTTCTTATTGAAGATCTAAGAGGTTGTATTCGTGCATATTTAATTCCGGCAGGTGGACCAAGAAAATTTAAAACAGGGCTATCGAAACACCTGCCTCCACGCAACGCCGCGATATTTTGAAAATCACCGATTCATAACGAACTTATTATTTGCGACGAATAAAACTTCACCAGACCATAAAATGTCAAGTCTTGTAAATGAATATGAATCAAATTCAAGTGCTAGAAATCTTTTCAAGGCAAAGACGCTATGAATTCAAATCAGTCGCTTTGTCCATAGGCAAAACTAACGGCACTATCGCAGTGGTCGCATTTTGTACAGGAGGAAATCCATTGCGCTGAAAATGTGGACAATCGCATCGGAAATCTCCTTTTTGCTGCGATGGGCTTCCGCGAGACTTGAGTTAGAAGTCAAAGTTCTACAACTGAAAAACATGGAATAGTTAATAATAATATCACTAAGATTATTGAAAACTACCATAAATATTGGGTTTTTAATATAAAATCAAGTGTTGCCTCTTCGTTAATAATACGAATTGGAAGTTCATATTATTTCAATCCTATTTCGCTATTTTATCAGTTGATTGTTCTTTTCCAATCGTTTCATACTTTCTTTGTGACCCACCGTAATATTGGTTTGGAATTACATAAATTAACTCTTACAGTAGAAGGAAAGTTTTGTTGGCAGAGGCAACTCTTCAGCAGTCCCAACGCTAAGTAATCACGCCATTTCAGCAGCACCAACACTGAGCACCAAGGGGCGCCTTTCTGGCTCAGGAGCGATAACGATTACGATGGTGCACCAGAACAGACGGAGGTCACAAAAAATGACAACGCACACATTTTACGGCGATAAGATTACGTTTCGGAACAGCCCTCTTCACTTCAATGCAGAGCATCGCTGTAGTCTGACCGTGATCTCATTCAATTAACATAACGAAAGCCGATGATGAGGATCTTATGTCTTATAATTAATCGACAGAATCTCTTAGGATGGCTGAATCAAGGACTAACAAAAGCTTCGTAATGAGGCTTACTAGGCATGATGAGGATTGAGGTAGTTTGATTTCCGTTCAGATTCGTGAATGCTGTAAGCGGCGCGTGAATGCAGCGCAAATACACCACGAATACCACATTTCACTCTGAAGAGAGCGGATCGCAAGTCCTTCGCTTTTGGTGAATGCAGACTCCGACCGACGAAGGTCAATATGGTCGATGGTCAACCGAAGTTGTCAAAGCGCCTTCAAAATTACAAAGGCAACGCAGAGGTAAATGATGCTTTTAATCGAAATATTTCGTTTACAGTTTTGTTTCGGCAAGTGTGAATTAAAACAGCATTTGGATGATATAATACTTAAAATTCTCATCTCATTCGTAATTCACGTAATACCTGAAGAGGAGGAGACACTGTACTAATAATACGCATTTCATCCGTTTCAATTTTACCTACTAATTGGCGATATTCTTTCCGATCCCAGCGACATTTAACAAATATGAATGGTATCTTTGATAATAAACACCAGTCATGGAGTGACAACAAATGACAACGCAATGCGCATCACAAATAATGACATCTGAATCGCAGTCGAGAGCATGCGTAGAGCCATAGAAATGCTCTATAGAGTTCAGCCAAGCAAAGCGTAGGTTTGAGAAGAATAACGTCTTTTTTACGCACACGCAGTGGATACGTAATCAATAGAAAGTGCGTCGAACTAGCGGTCGATAGACCACAGGTACACCCCCGAAATCCAGGAGGGGACAATCCGTTAAGGGGAAGGCAATTACCGAAACGTGGGAAAAAAAGTCTCCTTTGGTGCGCACTCTCATAACGGTCAAGCTGCAGCAAGTCATTTACACTCCCACAGACAATGCAGACTCCCAGCGGTGAGACTGTGGACCTTTAAATAACACTCAACGTACCCCAACGGTGAACAGGAAGTCAACGATGATCTCTTCAGACCAGTAAAAAAGATAGACGACGAACAGTTTAAAGGATATTTTGTTTTCGGAATAAACTTAACATGTCTTCATGGCATTTCCACCGATTAGAGGGAATTTCCACATGTATGTGAAGGATGCGTTCCTTTGACATGATAACCTTTGGAGACCACACTGTGATCTACTTTGCGGTCCATTTCCAAGGTCATTTCCTTCGAATCTACTTTAAAGATCTAACATATTTCCCCGCTTTCCCATCGATTTTTCCTGAATGCATTAGTTTGTTTTAGCTTTCTTTAATCAATCAAAATAAGGCTGACCTTAAATTCCGATGATTGCTTTACTCGTTCTTGATTTGATCTAAGCGATCAGACTATGAACTTAGTATACTGAAAATAGAAAGTAAAACCCTAGCACTGCAATAGTATTCGCTTACTTCCGAGTATGACTTGGTATTTCGAGCCCAAGATTTAGCGGTCTCACTTAGGAATGTCGATGGACCATCCGATTTGTATGCCTCTCTGCCGATTCGAGTCGGAGATTTTCAACTATTACATAAATTGCATTAATAATACTTTTCAACAGCTCTTTCGAGATCTTATAAAATCTCTTTCAGACGAGAGACCGCCACGAGGCCAACTTCCGCTGATTTAACTTCTGTTTAAACGATTTTCATGAATTCAGTATTTGCTGTAAACACGCTTCATTAACTTTCGACTGCTCTTCCGTCATACACAAATAATTAAGTAGACGTTTATCATTGCGGCTACACTATTTGCAACGATCCTTCGCTATTCAAAAATTGAATAAAATTAGAAATGTGATATTATTAACGAATAGCTCAAATATTCCACTAATTACAGCCTCATGTATCTAGCCTGTTTCATAAACTAGGAATAGATTTATCTTTACAGGCTCCCTTGTTTTACACCAAATTCCGATGATAAAATATTACTTTTTTCGCTGATTTTTCTGGTTGTTACTTGTTTTCTGTCACAGAAAACGACGATGAGCGAAAACCCATTGCAGCAATTAAGAGAGCATATTTTGTGTATTTCCGAACCTAAAAAGAATGTAAATATTGAGTGGAATATGCAAATAATAATAATAATAAACTCTGTATTTGGCGAGGTTAGGCCTATTAGGGCCTCTCTTACACCTAATCATTAAGGGTAACTAATGTTAAATACAGAAAAAAATGAAATGAATGATTCAACCCGACGAAAACTTCAGCTACATCGGTTAACTTTCTGTAACAAAAAGGAAAGAGCAGAAAGGATTGTAACGAACGGTCGTCGGAGTTTAGATCATTTCTTGTTATAGATGAGGAGGGTTTTATTTCCGCGGTGACAAATGAAGAGGAAAGAGACGAAACTTCGCCGTTCAATAAGCACTGGACCGAATCCCCGATGGACATGTCAATGAGAGACTGTACCGCATTTGATAATGAGGTTTAAACACTACTCATCTACATTAGGAATATCAAAGAATAAAAACTGAAAATACTTCGTCATTTAGCATCTTAAGATGTCGGAGGTGAGTTTGAGCTGGGCAAGAGGGTGTGGCGTGAAAGGGTACTTGAAAAAACAGTACTTTAACGAAAATTTCTGTCGAGTTTGTTAAAAAATCGGGAAAAGACCGATGTGATGCCGGATTACGAGTGAGATAAGTGAGTAAGGAAACGATGGTCTCAGAAGGAATATGCAGCTGCAACGTCTATTCGCAGAGCATCAATGAGAATTGATTAGCGATCGGTTGTGAAAAAGACGTTTAATGAATGCACTTAGCGTTTTAACATTCGATTAGTTGCGATAGGCGAACGAGTTATAATTCGATTGTTACGCGACCGAAAATGATGCTTTCGTTAATTTTGGATTCCCCGCGGATTGAGTGCCTACGACTGCAAAACGCATTCGTTTGGGGGAATGTCCGGACGATTCGGTCGCTTTTTGTTTTACGACGACTTTTCAGTAAAAGCTCGCCGATATGGAAAGTTGCTTGCAGACTGCAAGCATATGTTTAAATTATTATACTTTGCGAAGGATTAATAAAAATCTCAAAATAATTACCATGTATTATTTTCTGTTCACATGCCTCGCCGCAGAATTTCCACCTTCTCGGTGAATGAATCATAAATAATTTGAAATTCCCGCCATAAGTTTAAAATAGTAAGGCTGCCTGGTGTAAAGTCAAGGACCTAAAATAGAATTCTGTTATCCCCATTAGAAATGCATTGAGGAATGTAAATGACTCTCTGGGATCGAGCCAAAGACCATCAGGGAAACGTTAAGAAACGTAGATAAAATGTATTTATGATGTCTATTCACATACCGAGATACAAGTTTATATTATTCTTATTATTATTTATATAATATTCGGCATATGGACAGTAAAAGGTTTCAGAATAATAAAACTAACTTTTGAAAAAAAAAAACAATGAAATAATAAATTTCCCACAAATCCAAAACCACAAACAAGTGGAAAGTACAGGTGACAACCTGAAGATCCGTATTATATCACAGAAAACGCTGAAATCAATCATCCAAAGGAGTCCTTCTAAGACGCTGCTCGATATTTGCTAAATTTGGCATTTGGTGGAATATTTGACACACATTAACAATCAAATAAGTTTAAAAAAACTTTGATAAAAGTGACAACGTCCTACAAACTTCATCTGCTCATAGCAGTGAAAACGTGATTTCCTTTATTTTCGGCAGCAGGTCTTTAAATCGATTTCCCCATTTTCTTATAACTCACCAAAAAATAGGAAAACGTTCTACTTAAGTAAACTACACGAATTAATTACTTTCCTTTCATACAATTCCGATCTCAAAACGAGATAAGGATCCACTCAACTGAGTCCTGTTCCTCACGTTCGTGCGTCTCTCAGATACACCACTACGACATCCCTTCGCAACGACATAAAAAGCATTATTTTCATTGGAGCTTTTATTTGCCTAATTTACGCTTCCCTCCGAAGGGGTCTTTCCCGGGAAGCCGTAAATCATGGCGGGCCGAAGGCGATTCACGCGGCGACCCATTTAAGGACCGCCGATCGTGAGAACGAAAGGACTGTGCAAAAGCAACTGCCCTCAGTGTCTTATTGAGGAGGTCCAGAGTGGAGGGGGCCTCAAACACGTAGTGAGAGGACATACGGATGTAAAGACAATTCTGGAGAGGACGGAAGGTAGGAGCTGATTTTTTCTGAAATATTAAAACACACCAAATGCGATTTCCTCCAAATTTAACGCAACGATGGAGAAAATCAAATTTTCTTCCATCAATCGCAGGTAATACAACACTGTAATACAATACAATAAACACTGTCATACAACTACAATAAACCAAAGGGAAAGATTTTAAATATATCCCTAAACTGTAAGTGTAGTTATTGAATTTTATATTACTTTAAGTTTTAATTTATCGTGTTATCTCTCATACAAACATTAACTATGATGGTGAATTTATTTTCTTAAAAGGCATCATTTACCTATTTTCCTGGAGGATTAAAACAGAAAATCCAATTCATACGAATGAATTAGGCATATCAATTATTCTTTTCCTTTACTTTACCTTTCCAACCAGTGACTTCCTCAAAAAGTTTGACGGTGCTTCTGAACTTACAAATCTCGATATCTTGTAACAGTCTCAATGATCTAATTATTTTCAATGGCACTTTTGGTGTGAAAATGTACCCAATGCGCCATAATCAGTAAAACATCAAAATAATGAGCCAAAATCACGAGGAGGGAACGCAACCTCCAGAAACAGGAAATTCAAAATGGCTAACACGCCGTAATTGCAGTAATAGTGAATACTCACCACTAAGTTCGAAACGTTTTCATTTGACAGCAGACATTATAGACTACAAGGACGTACCAACCTGCATCGATTTTCACAATAGAGCTGATATCAAATTATCTGGAGAGGCAACTTTCCACTTTTTACGGAAGACAGCTGCGACTTTATCACGTCGACCGATATCATTCACGGCAAACAACCGCGAGTTTAATATATCTGAAGGAAGTTGCAACATGCACACTCCAAGCAGCGAAACGACACGAAGGATCGGAACGTTAAATCTAAACTCATCACAAAAGCTCAGCTGGCGAAATAAAATCCAAAACAGAGGTACAAAGATTGTCGGTCATCACGAAAGACAGTTTTTAACCTCAAACTGAAGCTTGTTTGCCACAAAAAATTGCAAAGAGCCATGCACAAGGGTAAGATTTCACCCCTTTATCCCCGCAGTTGATTCTACTTGAGTGGAGTTCATGCACCTCTCGCACTACGTGACAAAAAGAAAATATTCAGTGGCGATTAGCAATAATCATAACGGAAGATGGAAAATAGCAGTCACATTTTCGGAATAAGGTATAGTAATATTGACTGTGTTGCAGCGGATACTCAATGGTTAAAAATATTTGAAATTACGTCTTATTGAGACGATATACAAAACATGATTTGAGCAACATAAATTTGCTTAAAAAATATGAATTTTCAGACGGAAAGAAGCAGTCAGATTTTTAACGTCGTTCGCCAATAAAAAGGACGATTGACACATTTGATAATCCCGAAAAGAATGGACAAGCCGTCGCATAAATACGAAACTTGGACGAAGAATCCTTAGTCGACCAATGACCACGATTCTTTTATACTTCGAAGATAACGAAAATGATTAAAAAATGGAACGATCCTTTATTTGACTCATCAACAACATCATTATCTCGATCGTCCCACATCTAAAGCAGCAATTAACGTTTATCACGTCTCGGCTAGAAACATCTGCTGCGAAAGACAAAAGCCGAGCTCTTTCGCGGTGGATATTTGGGAGATCATCGATTGGCATATTTAGAGAGGGCAGCGACCCGTGATTTCCCACGACCGATAAACACGAAGTTAATAAGCACGCGAAAGCATGTAAGCGGATGTGCGATGGAGTTGTAATTTACATGGATTGCCTATGATTACTTGAATCACGAAAGGAATGGGAAAATAGAGAAAATGAGTGCCATCGAAACAGATAAGTGCCCCCGAAGTACACTTCCCCAAATCGAGATTAAGCGATTCCATATTATCTCGGCCTCTAAAAATAACCTGTTTAGATTTATGAAAACAGGATGTTACGAGATACTCGTGTTCTAGACTTGGAAGCGTAGTAAATAATGAAAATGAATTTACTGTGCTTAAAGACGTCTAAATACGAGAAAATATCTGCAAAGCAGCATTTCCCTGAATAAGAAATCACGCCGACGAGAGAATATTAAATAACTAAATGGTCGTGGAATTTTAGCGAGAAATTTCAATAGTTACGATTTTAGATATGGATAGAAGCTTAGCTATTGAGACCTAGAGTTTACGTCTGATATTCTTACATCTATTACCATGGTGATACATTATTTTCCATACATCTTTGTGCTTGGATGTATATTTCGAAGTAAATTATTTATATATTACATACATTTTGAAGTAACTGATTTATATATTTCGTCGCAGAGGTCTTCCATTGGTAAAGGATGTATTTACGAGCTTACATTTCCTCCAAGTTGAATGAGGTACCTAAGGATACTGTATCATTTCCAGAACCTTACTGCTGTACCTTTTATAATTTTTTTCTGGTGTTTTACTAGGAGTTTTAGAAAGTTTTCCCTGATTATAACTGTCTCTTCTGAAATTGAGGGACTTCCAATTCAGTTGCATTTTATTTGCAAAGGGCTAAGAAACCACCACCTGATATTGAATATAATTGCTGAGATATAATTTAGTATTAAATCAACAACTGATTATAAATTGAGGAAATGAAGTTGAAAATACGGCAACCTAGTCACAGAAATTATAAAATAATCTCAAACTACTCCTAAGACTATTTCGGTTCATAATTGTATATCTATATATATAAAGCAGAAATTCTGTGGATTTTTTTGTCTTGGATTGGAGTCTACACCGTTTGCCCGATTTGTCTCAAACTTTGCATACGTGTCCATTTATATCAGGAAGGAAGTACTGTCGCATTTTTATTCAACAATTTTGCTGGATTCGAACCAGGAACGGTCAGATAGATTTTCATAAGGAATACATGTAAGCTTCACTTTTATCGGTTGCAGGCTTTATTTCTTTTGAAGAATTAAATTAGAAGAAATAGTCGTACAGAGTCGAGACAAACACCGAAAGTTAGAAAATTGAATAAAGATTCTTATTTTGGCCGTGGAATCTTACTTTCGATTAGAATTTGCGAGAATATTGGTAAAATATACAAAACTTTCTTGAAAATTCGAGGCTATAAACAACTCATCCCCCTGACGACCGATCCCATTGTTGAATCCGAGCTCATGTTTTATCCCGTAAAAATACTCGTGGACTTTAGGCTCATGAAGCTAATGATTGAAGAAGACGATATATTACAGGGATAACGAAAAATTTTCAGTAAGAAGGTAAACAGCAATTGCAGGTACGTAATTACAGTCAGGAGATTGTGTGTCTTCGATTTTAGTACAAACCGTTTGCCAGATTCGCGTCAAACTTTGAGTACGTGTTTTCTGGGACCAGGAAGGACGAACTATCTCAATTTTATTCGATAATGTTGCTGGATTCGAACCAAGATCGCTTAGATGGGTTCAGCTTCAGCTAGTATATATATATACAATCCATAATCCATCAATTATATATAATAATCAATATCCAATGAAGAATAGTTTTATCAGGTTCAACCTCTTAAAGAAAAATGTATTTATTTTCAGAGGATTACGTCAAAAGATGTTTTAATTACATTACGTTCGAGTGAAGTTATAACTCAAAATCTGGGATATGAATGGTATTTAATTAAATAATTATCCACAGTCGACCACATAAGATATTACTCGAATACTGACGAATAACTCCATTGCTTCATCGATTGAATTATTCAGAGACCATATTTAAAATTGTCCGCCTCAAATTGCAATGAAATCGATTGAGCTTCCGGAGGGACAATAACTGCACATCGCCACGTTATGTCACAAACATCGTAACTCACGAAGAAGTTAGTATCTTTCGTTAACAGGATTCTAAGGTGTATCAACTTCCCTAATAGTAATCTTCCCTGAGGAAAGGGTATTCAAGGTGATCATTCGATTAGTACGCTACTCACAGAACAAAACGCTTTTGGAGGTCTTTTGAGACATCCGAAGAAGATCACGGTCAAGGGCAACGCAATCACTCAATAGCGTGCTCCGGAAGACACCAAAATTCAATTCAAATAATCATTTACACACGAAGCGTTTACGTCACCCGCTTCTTATATGGCTATCATAAATAAATGAGCATCACGGTCGTCTTCAAGACATCGGAATACGAAATTCTTGGCCACCGAAGCTATCTTCGAGCTTTGATCGATTTGAACAGGAAAAAATATGATTCTACAACGGAATGCAGATGCATAACAACAGCGGATACCCTGCAATTGGCTACTCCTGAATTCCAAGTAACAGTTGGATGATTTCAGCATCGAAGATTAAAAAAAGGCAAATCCGAGGAATTTTCCTTCGCTATGACGTGTCTTCCGCTCTGCGATCGGAAACGCCGAATGCACTGTTCTGGAAGCCTCTGTTCCTTTCGAGGGAATCGACCGCTCCCGAAAATGCGTCTTCCGTCAATATATATGTCATCTTCCGAAACTATTTTCAATCGAAAACTGCGCAATTTCTCGTCCTCCACATTCACAGAACTGAATAAAACCATAAAAGATAAGATTGAAGGGATTTCAACGCTGCATTTTCACACCAATTGAATCTCGGCACGAATCAACTTCACGACCACCATTACCTAATTAGTATGAGGTAAACAAATCCTTACTGAGTTCAGGAATGGAATAAATCCAAGCAATATTAGAAGTGCCGAATAAATTATTCGTAATAAAATTTACGTTCGTCATTGAGAAAAATAAATTACAGATACGGCAACCATTTTACTGCAATTCAAATAATAAAAGCAAGGGTGAAACTTTTGCAATACCACGAAATAAATTTACACTTTCAAAGGATTGTTCTTCGGAATCGACCAAGTTTTATGCTTCTTTT
Source organism: Sympetrum striolatum (assembly GCA_947579665.1). Classification (NCBI taxonomy): domain Eukaryota; kingdom Metazoa; phylum Arthropoda; class Insecta; order Odonata; family Libellulidae; genus Sympetrum; species Sympetrum striolatum. Next base: position 90,817,960 of record OX388345.1, read on the forward strand.
TACAATTTACAATCAGATCTAAAAAGTTTCTCTCGGAAATGTTGTCCTCCAGGCAAATCCATTCCGCGGGAGAACCAACACGAAATGGTGCAACGTAAAAAAATATATAAAGTTAAACTAAATTTGAATGTAAATATGTCACTAATATAAATTTTTGTTTCGACTTTCGAAAGCTTTAAATGTAAAAATACTTTCGTCGAAAACGTCAGAGAAGAATATCCTTACCAATTGATAATCTTATGACTCCAAAACATTTAAACTGAAATGCACACTTTGAAGAGCTCACGATCTCTATGAGCCATCGACGCGAAATTTGCACGCGTTTACCTCACGTACCTCTCGTCTGTTAAGACGAATGATTCCAAAAAGTACATCCGGATTGCGGAAGCCTTCGAAAGAGAGATATTCTGAAACCATATGATGAGCTCCGAAAGAGGAAATCGGCTTAACACTTCCGAAAGAACCCCCGCGGGAAGAGAAACAAACATTTTCCAGCCAAACTTGGACATTTAACACAGGCAGAATTCGGAAATGGTCTTCGGAACCAACAACAACCCTCGAATGACCATTTATGAAGAGTATCTCCAAAGTCACAATTCACACTGTTTATGCACACTGCTATTACTACTCAGCTACTCTTTCCTCGGACACACACGTATGCAAAATCGCGTGTATTTAAGCAATTAACGACAGAATGACGGTATCGAATGACAAATATTCGAAATTGATTATTAACAATTATGGACTATTCTTAGAAATCAACAACTATTTTAAAGACTTTTCATGTTACAGCTAAAACATGTTGGAATCTTTAACTTACCAAAACAACCAATTTTCTGGAAGACGTAAAGTGATCAGTAACCTTGATACTACTAAAAATGTTAGTAAATGAAGAAAAAGTAAACAACGCAAAGCAAAGGAGAAATAATTATACTTCTACATTCTTTTAAGTTCAAATCTGGACAAGAAAAACATTTCTTTCTTCACAACACTGTAGGATTTCGGTGAAACTCAAGACTAAACTGTCTGAAACGATGGGGAAGAACACTAAATAGTTGAAATCTTTGGCATTTTACGCCAAAATAACAGAGAGAGACGGCGAAGGCGCTCCTCTCGATTCCAAAGTAAACATATAAAAAACGTCACATTACTCATACTTGCAGACCAGTCCAAAATGAAATTAAAAGGGGGAGAGGCAGGAAACAAATCAAACAATGACTCCCCAACGTCAACAAGATGAAACAACAATGCCGCTGTCATCCAATGAGCGTGACTTGATGAACGACAAACGCTATTAAAAGCCCAATAAGAGGAGAGCGGCTGCAGAAGATTTAGAAATAAACGAAGGATGGAGGGTGTGGTTTGGAGGTCATCGAGGGAAGGTATTGAGGGTGGAGAAATTGGGGAAATTAGTGCCGTCTGCTGGAAGTGGTACGAAAAGAACGATTGAAGATGCTCGAGAAAATGTGAGAGATCCTGTCAGGCACTGATGCATTTAATCGCCGACGCAATGGGCAATTACATTATCAGACTCACAAAAACGTCTCAAGACTCGGTGGCATAGATACCCAATAACTCCTTCCGTTCCCCTATGTTTCAGGGCAGTATTTAGAGGCGAATTTGTCATATCTATCCAAACGTGAAGGGAGAAAGACGTATATATTTTATAATCAATTGTATGAATTACAGTTTGTGATAAATTGAGCATTCTAACGAATTAAAATGACCCAACATAATGCTAGTGAATTTTTTGGTGTCTTATTTAAAATTGAAAGCAAGAAGTATCGCTTAAACAGTATAAGGCTTCGGAGATGTATTGCACCGAAGACCTTTAAATAAGCCGCTCCCACGCTAAATTACAATGAAATCTCAGAAATACGAACGTAAATGACAATTCCTGCACGAGGACAACGGAAAAGAGGAAAACATGCTTTTATGGCACGCGAGAGGACTAAAATTCGAACGGTAAACTTTCGTCTTATCTCATTTCCGTCAGCTGATCTGTCACATGTTTGCAGGATTTCCTGTAGCATCCGTCGACGAGATCCGCTGAATTAGTTCCCCGCCAAAATGCACCGCTCGACTCTTCCCGCCAAAATAAAAGGTTAAAAACAAAAACGCAGTATTACCCTTAATAGGGCAAAAATTTAAACTGAAAATACGGATGAAATACAAAATCACTTGCTGTACTGTTAGGGATGCTTACTAACATAAAAAACATTAATTTCTTGCTCACATTTTCCTGAAAAACTCTAATGTTAATTTCTTGAATGAAGCTGTGTAGTGTAATGTTGTAGTTCTAGAGTAGAAGTAATTAGTAAATTAGGAGACATGGAGCGTTCACAGTTTTTGCAGCTTCAAACTGAATCAGCTATATCATATGTAATGTATAATTGTCAACACCACACACTTACTTTTTACTGTGTTTTCGCGGTTTTTTTTTACCCCCCCTCTCTGTGGGAGTTTACCCGCAACGTGGGTTTTTTCTTTGGCAACCTTCAGTTGCAAAGATTTTTCCTCACACTATACCGTCTTTTTGTTTTAATTTAATTTATACTTGTTTATGTCCATATTCTGACGACATGCGAGGTTAGGTGGAAGAGAGACCCCTTGGGCCTAACTTCGCCAATAAAGGGTCAAATGAACTAACTAACTACCCAACTGAACGCCTAATTTGAACTTAAACCTGAGAGTAGAACTGGCCGAATCTAAATAATGGCTAATTTTCATTCAAACACTTCGCTGGAAAATCATTGTTCTAGTCGAGTGATTTACTCAAACTATCACAGAGAATCTGGGAATCACTTCAGAGAACAGCCCGATTTCAGGGTCCTCGCTTCATCGAGCATTAAATAAATCTTCGCTGGAAAATGCGTATGAAAGAGTCCTCGACCTAAACAAAGGCGAGTATTAACAATGCGAGACGCGTAATTCAAACAATGCGCCACTAACAATGAGGGAAGCGAAGGAGGGGCGGAAAGTGCATTTGAGGAGAAGACGGGTGCACAATTGGTGCTGAGGAAAGTGTTTCGCGTCGAGACTTTCTCAGAACCGCCCTTCGATTAATCGAAACGGAAAATTAGGGCGGCGAGATCTCGCATTTCGAAACGAAATTCCCGTTGCGGTGACGAAAGACTCGCAAATGAACTCAAGGAAATCGGTTGATTCTGCGGAGGCGAAGATAACGGGCGAATAGATTTCCATAGCACACGGCAAACTAAGGACACTTCCACGCCTTTCGTTTTAAGAACTGAGATGATTCTTCGTATGACTAAAAATCACTGCGATTATGTCGTTACATCTGACGACTCCTTTCGACGAATTCTCGGTGTCACATCGCACTCAACACAATGCCACAGTCGCATCTCCTGGACAATCCTCCATTATAGCATGACAGGTTTGGCTCGATTATGAATCAATTACGTTTAGTTGATAAAACACTCAATATTCACATTACATATTTGATTCATAAAATATACGAAGTAGTTTAATTACAATTATCGTTTGGCTACTTTTCAGCGACATTTTATAACAAGGTCTCGGAATTTGAGCAGAAGTTGAGTCCGTAGCAACCGATAATCTACGACCGAATGAAAAATAATGGACTCTGAATGAAAGATAAAAATCTTTGTTTGTGGACGTCTGATGTCCGTTGCACTCGGAATCGAGATAATGGGCGATATGACTCCTCATTAAATCAAACCATTGGAAGTCATTGAATCGAGAAATTAAGCGTGCGACCGCTGAAACACGAACCAAAGACGTTAATTCTCGAAACTGATAATTGTGTCGGAGGCCTACGATGATTGTTTAGTTGTTTTGTGTTGCTAAAGAGCGTAGAGTTTCGTGCATCGAGAAAATCAACAGACTTCTTGGAATGGAGAGAAAATGCATGCACCTCGTGAGGCTAGGAAAGTGCATCCACTGCAGTGTGGACACTGCACCGCGCCTCCATTTTCGATTCGGACACCTGGAGAATACAATTTGAAAAGAAAAGGCTGATGGAAATGAAAATAGTGAAATTGATGGGCAAACGAGTGCTTATCCGCAAAACATTCTATATTTCTATCTCTCTCTAAGTAAGTCACCTGAAATCAATTTCATTATATTATTAGATTGGGTTGTACGGGTTTAGCGCATTTCGAGTGTGTTTTCATTGTTAATAGAGTTTGTTTTCGAGTAAATTGAAATTAGAAAGCATCGAACATACAACACCATCGACCCAGCCTAATAATCCAGTGAAATCTATTGCAATAGATTGGGTGGGGATACAACAGAGTTCAATTCTTATCCTTCCAATAGGGCAGGAGGTGAATTTATTTCCCAACGATAACAATACCAAGAGGATCAACAAGCTCTAGAGTCCGCAAGAATGATTGTTGGGCATACACTTTCATTTTCATTCATAGCGAGATTCGCCTCCTTTAAGAAGCTGTGAAGTCAATGATGAACTTAGAAAGCCTTCGAACACAACTTAGGGGTTTAATAACGTCAGAAATTCGTCGGTTGGGAAGAAGGGCTACCCGCCTCGATACACTATAAAAAACTCCGTCGAGTCCATAAAACTTGGTTCGTCTGCAGCAGCTGATTCGATGGCCTTGAATATCTCGATAGCCGCGCCTCGACACCTAGGCATGATGGCGGCCACGTGAATACCTATCACCATCTCACTCCCGCGCGTCACGCATTCATTAAATAGATTTGGTCGCGATCCCTGGAAGGCGCTGGAAGTCTGGACCACAGCTGATGCGCGGTCAATCGCTGGAGAGGCAAGTGGCGCCTTGCGTGCTCTCCGAAAACTAGCGAAAGCATCCGTCGGATCAACCGCGAGCGAAAGCGAACGCTGTTCTTACCTCTTCACTTCCGTGACATATCTCGGCTCTTGAATGGCGGTTGCACTCGGAGCGCCTATAGTCCGTGGGATGAGACGAACACTGGCAAATAAGACGAACTCTTGCACACACACACACTCGATGGCCACTTTTCCCTCCTGTGAGTTACAATGAAGCGACTCTCTCTGCTTCGGAGCTCGCGGTTGTTGGAGGAAGACTGACGCCGCCGTTCGCTATGGTCGTCGAGCGCCGAGTGAGGCACGCCATCTTGAAGGGGGGGAGGCCTTCCCCCACTCCGCCTCCCCCCTTCCTCCGCCTAACCCTTCCCCTCACTTCTTATCGACCGTCGGAGGTGCAACACACGAGCACCCGGAAACAACCACACACGCACCGCCCCTTCCTTTACAACGTGCTTCTCTTTACTCTCTCTAAACGCCATTTTGCTACAATATGTTCAAATGGCAGATGGAGAGAAGGCACGAAAACATTATTTTTCCACGCGTTTGCACGAAAATGAGTGAGATGAAATTTAAAAGGCGTAGATTTGCCAGAAAATTGTCACCGACTCATATTTAGGTGGTCTGAGGACTGCTAAGGCCCTCCAAAGTACATTTTCTCTGCTCTTTTTACCATTAAACCGATAAATACATCATATTTTAGGGGATACACTTTTGTGGGAGAAACAGTGTAAAAAATAATTATTAGACAATAAAATTTCTTTTTATAATTCCGACTAATATCACTATAAAAGTGAGAAGTTTCTGCTAATTATCCCGTGGCATTTCTCTTCATATTCGATAATATTTCCAAAATAAAAGCAATAAACGAAATCGAGCATAAAAAATGTACGCATTGTTTTACTGAGATTTCTCACGTAAGAGAATTGATACTTTGCAATGTGGCAGTACATATTTCATCTTGTTTTTAGAAACGAGAAATGTTTAAAATGTTTCGTAAATATTGTCCTGAATACTCAGAAATACATTTTATCGGTGAGTTGGGTGCAGCCGGCCCTGTAATCACTTTAATAGAAGCTTAATTTCAAGATAAGGTCAATTGTGCAAAATCTGTAACAAAATTTGCAACTTCGTCTCCGTAAATTACACATTCCATGTGATTACCTAATGACCTATGAAAACTATTTACAGCAATTAAATGCAATAGCAAAATTATTTTCTAAGAATTCTATTAACAAGTAGGATGGAATATTACCCTTCAATGCAACACTACCTAAGGTCAATCATAGTTTTGAGGTATTAAATTCTCCAAGAGCTGTTTGATATTTATGAATGATGTTTGATAATATGAAATTACCATGAAGAACTACAAAGCGCGATGAATGGACGAGGAGGGATTACGACTCATCTTCTTTAAGAGCATTGGATGACATTTATCCCTACGATAATATCGGCCCAAGTTTGAAGGATTGAATTGAAGTGGCAAAATGGAGCATACGTGTAACTTTGCTGTTGACGATTAAATAAAAACACACAAAGATTCTGAACATCCAAACGGCAACCCAAAAGGCCAAACGGAATTTCGAGAACCAATGAATCGGTGTTCTATGAATCGTCTTTTTAATATGCACCTGCGTTATTTTACGACATGAGCACCAATTTAAGGATATCATTGAATAAATGCCATAAGTCAATATGCTATCAAATGTCAGCGTCGGATCAAAAGACACTTTAAAGACCAAGGTACTGATCGTTCCTTATCGATTCACAGGGTCTTTGCATACTCCTGCTTCACGTGCATAACTTTGAATAGCAAAAGCGATCGATGAACTTAGTACGGAGACCGTTGTTTGCTGTTGGTACGCATGCTCGTGCCTCAAATGGGGAGAAGGGTTTTATTCAAGAGACGCTAAAACAGTAAATACTGTCAGCAACTTACAGATCGCATCGAAGGGATATCACTCACTATTTAAATACGATTCGATACAAAAACTCTAATCGCGCTTTAGTATAGAAGATGCTCAAGTTCTCAGCAATTCGGAGTACATTTCATCTGACTTCCTTCTTTAAAATGACCTGTCCTCAAATTGACACATATTGTAAGGGGTCGTCAGCAAGGGCGAGAACGATATTGGTTCTTCCCAGAGGTGCGTTTTATCATTGAAACGCCTAATCACCCCAAATGCATTTACCATCCATTCATCTAATATCTTTGTAACGATAGGAGGAAGAGCCTTTCTGAAATGTTGATTGAAAGCGATGATGTGGAGCGGCGAACAAATTAATGCAAACCGTTCGTTCTGTCGTAACTCAAGTCGCAGAAGAGCCGAACGGAAGAATAAATTAACACTGTACATTTCAGGAAATATCAAAAAGAATAGTGCTACAACAAGGAACCTATCAATGGAATGAAACTAATGGAAATTTAAATAAGCGCAATGCCTCGAAACTGAAATATACACTAGGTTTTATTTTCTAAAGCTTGAGAACCACTTCTTCCTTTCTCTGCATAATTGTGAAGGTGTATGATGTCATTCGTCAAGTGAGTTATTTTTCATGTTTGTGTTTTCTTCTTCGGTGACCAAGATCAGCTTCATTTGAACAATTCTATGTATTCTTATTCTTTCTCGTGGATTCTTAAGTTATTGCTACGATTGAATGAGTTGAAAATAGCGCATTTCATTCTGTTCAACCTCACTGATTATTTGCAGGAGGGGAAAGGGTATTTCTGGCAACGCACAAGTGATATGGTCTCGGCGTTTGATTTAGTGTACAGTAGTTATTGGAGCGAACTTTCATGTCCAAAATTCGTTTAGAATAAGGATTGGCCATTACTAATATTACGACGAGTAAGATCTCGATATATGTTTCAACACGTTACTTTTATCTTTATTTCCTTTCACAATTCTTTGTTTAATTATCTCAAACTCTTCCAAATTTCTTCCCCTATCAATCAGTGTATTTTTTGCATTAATTGTCTTATCAAATTTCTCCTAATATTTATACTTAATTTCCCTCCGTAAGATAAAATACAAATTTAGCATGACTAGCATAAGGAAACTCAGGAGTTCAAGTGGATCAGTTCGGATGGAATACTCTTCCGAGGATCTCAAGAAAGCGTTGTTAAAAATCAACACTGGGCTGAATGCCCTCCCAATTCATAGCAACTATGCTTTCGATACTCCGCTATCTCCATAAACATAAAATAGCGCAGAAACTGTATTGGAGATAATTCCAAGCAATTTTACGAAAGAGGAAATCCCACGTTGCCCTTCGTTTACCAATCAGATGATCTTCTTCTAGGATAATAAGATCTTATACATTTAGAATAATTCGTAATACCGCAAAACCACGGACTTAGACTTTGGTATCAGTAGCAGCAGAAGAAACATCACCAGCAATGAGAAGGTCTGCAAACCACAACCACTGACCATCCGCGGGGGACCTTCCCTCAACTCCCATCTTAGAGAGTCTTATTCACTTCACTTCATTCCATCGAATTGCATCCGAAATCTAGAACTCGTCCCGATCAGAGTCACAGGAGAAGTAAAGACTCGACACTCGATCCGACAAAGCGGACATTCCACTTTGAAACCCTTTGCTCCGATTCCTTTACTAGAAATACTCTCTCTCAAAGAGTTAACTTCTGCCTTCCATCTCATCTGCACTTTGAATGCAGAGGGACTTAATGAGTAGTTTAAAGAGGTATGTTATAAATATATAAACTCGCAAATGGAGCTTCAGCTATTTGGGAAACTGACTTCTTCATAACAATTAGAGCCTTTTCTTGAAAGTTTTCGGAAGATGTCCAGGCTTTTTTTCCAGCTTGCCCTTCCTTTATATACAATGCGTTTTAAAAACAGAGCAAATCAAGAAGACTATTGCTACGCCAGTGCGAGAGAACCGTCCACTGGCAGTAGACGTGGCACAACTAGCGCCTTAATTTCCTCTTGTCAGTACGAAATACGTGAGTTGCAAATTGCCTACGATCCAAGGGGTACTATATTGACCGATCTATTCATACTTTTTACACTGTCGATAAGAAGTACCACGAAATGAAAGGGTGCCCTATGATACAACTTCCACTCCACTAACGATGGAAAAATTTCGTTAGACCAACGTTTCAAACGAAAGAGGTGGATTCAACCAATGCTTGTCCATCTTCTGGAGTGAGACCTGGAGTAGAGGGCAGAAACTTCGACAGCGGTGACGACCGACTTTAGACCCTTTCTTCTCCACATTTTCTTTGGACCAGCAACTGCTATTTTGCTCTTTCCCATCTTGTGCTATTTCTGCTCAATCCCTGTCATCAGTGACGTTTTCACCTTATCCTTCTCGTTCCTCCACTTGTTCTTTAGCAATGTCTCTAAGTCCCCAAATCTTCTTGAAATAATGGAACGTCTTTCATCGCATACCAAAAGTATCTTTACCTTTCCCTAGTGTACCCCTCAATACGCAGTTTTTGTAATCCCATCATTTTTTGTTTACTTCTTTCGAATCGCTCCTTAAGGACTTCGTCTCCGTTGCTTTCTTATCTTCTGATCCCTTCCCTTAAATCATCCACTGTATGGCTTTTGTCAGGATGGATACCTTTTGAGCCTCAAACATGCATCTCACTGGTCTCCAGAGCAGATCTCATTTGTAACCGAATAATTTATTTTCAGCTCTAATATTTCCCTCAGTTTTAAAGCCCATTTATCCGTCTTTTCCAGAGTTCACTGGTCAAATACATCCAATATTTTCTCTACCATAAATGGCTTTCCATAGTATTAAGTTTTATTCGTCTTAGATGAGAATATTATAAACTCAGAGAACTTTTTGTATTGGCGAAGGATAAGAACTCTAGTTTGATTAATGACAAAAGAGAGGAGCTGTAGCAAATATTAGCATTTGAACAATCTCGAGGCACATCATTCGCTGACTCAGGTCATCGAAGGCATAAAGAGAGAGAACCTGGAATACCGTGATTTGAGTGTTGGGCGATTTTTCTGGAGAAATCGATGAGGAAAAAGTGGGAAGCCGCATGAGGGACTTACGTAACTCACATTCAAACATCCTTTGGGAAACTCTCAATATTGATCTGACCCGCATCGGAAGGTAACCGATGAATATGAAATACTTCAATTCCTTAGAAGAAGGTCACCCGAACTTCATTCTGTCTCCGCCCTTTGCTTCCATTGCCCAATGCTTTTAATAAAAATACAATCATTCTAATTCGTGCGACCAAATTGGGAAGATCAAAAACAACGACTAATCGTAACGAAAATAAATAGTTGATGTTTTCTTTCTGTTACAGTCCGGAATTCTTTAATTTTGACATGGAAATAATCCGAGCTTCCCATTTATTTATTCTATGATGTTTTATGTGTAAGGAGAGACTAATCAGTCACCATTTCGCTATAAGTAAATATTTAACACCATCATACCGTCTCCTCCTCTCTCAATGCCAAGCAACGTTTACATCGGCAATCGCAGCTTGAGATTTTACAATGCACGTGGCTTTACGTGACAATATCTTTGTGAATGAGTAATAAAACCACATAAATTAAATATGCAGGTTCAAGAAAATATTTTATCGATTGTATTTCTGTGCACGAGCAAGATTTTTCAAAAGCATGAATTGGTGTGATAATCTCAAAACTGGATAACTCTTCGTTAGTTCTACTACGATGATGAAATTTATCCTACTTAACTACCAGTGAGGTATTTGCGCGTCAATTACAGTCGTAGGGGCACCAGGGTAAGACAGAATCCCTCATCAGTACCTACTCGTACCCTTTTGGTGTCATCTAACTAAGCTACAGAATATTTAGCTGAGAATCACATGGATGGAATGAGCAGACGATTAGTTCCAATGACCTTTGGCGGAAAATAAGACACGAGAGTAGATGTGTCTCTGTAAAGAGATCAATCTGAAGATGGATTGAATCCACACCACATCCAGCAACCAAACCCACATTTTAGCTGCAGAAATTCTGAAAATGAGTCAAGGTGAGGCGTGAGGTTGTTGTATCCCTCACTCAGACGAAACGCCATCTTAGTAAGAAGTCAGGTAAGTGAAGAGCGAAAAGACGATGAATTGAGCTTTTCTCAGCAATTAAATAAGAATAAGATGATTCCCATTTTTCAGCACAACTCTCATATTAAACGCAATCACTTCATCAAAGCCACGAGCAAAGCAGATAGAAGTAAAGGAAAGATATTTTCTTTTCAATCTTGTGCCGAAAGAAAATTTGGAAATATATTATCTAAAAATAGTAGCAGGAAAAAAGTAGCTATGTGACTGATATGAATTGATTGAACTTCGTGGAAGATATTTGATCGTTCAAACTGGAAACAGTTTTCAGAATAAAAACCTGAGCAACACAAACGCGTTGTCACCACGAGACACATGATTCTCTCACTTTCGCTGTCTTCTATTTCAACTTCAAATACAGCAGTCTCTACGCCTGTCATTGTCACGCAAAACTACAATTGCGGTAACAATAATTTGCTAATCTAGGAAAAGGGTAAGGGCATATAAGGATGTGCACCTAGGAAAAATTCCAAGGAAAAATCCTAAAGAAAAACGAACTCGAAAAACGTCTGATGAGAAATCGAAAGCTATTAGCTATCCGGGAGGCTGATTTATCCAATTGAGCTATCCGGCCAGAACATTTTATCATACTCCGGGATAGAAGGAGATCCCGGGCTCGATTCCCGGTTCAGTCAGACTTTATCCAAGTTCGTTTTTTCCCTGACATACGTTCCTATTGAGTGAAATATTAGTGACGGGTTAGTGACCACAGATTAGTGACTGATACCATCTTATTATTTTTCTACTAATTAAAAAGTTCTGTGATCTCAATTGTTTCCAGTTTTTCAAATCGCTTTCCAATGTCCATTCACAGGCGTGATGTTCGCCGTCATAAACAAAGTTAGTAGAAGAGCCATCGACTATGAGTGAGCAGAGGATTGTATAAGCGTGTGGCAAACGCATCTGACGAAACAAAGAAGAGAAAACTGAAAGTGAGATCGTATGGGAAACGATTCTTCTCTATGTTTTGGCGTTCCGGCGATGCGTGAATTAAGCTGACCTTAGCAAATAATGCGGAAGCTTTCACATAAACAGAGAAGGAGAGAAAAATTTGCACTCGTGTTACGTCAACGATCTCTTTCGACCATCTTGCTCTAACGTAAAACAAAACTTCCTCGGAAGAAATCTGAGGAATAATCTCAGAATTAAGACTTGAAAAAATGGATTTCGTTGTTAAGGAAATGATTGGGTTTATCCCAGTTATAAGACCTCGAGGTATGCATTAAATGGAATAAAAAACTTTCAAATGCACATCGAATGTACAGAGTTAAATCACAGACTGAATCAACTATTGTAACCGTAGCCGAAGGTGAATTTAGGAGCACATTAGGCATGAGTCACGAATGTCTGTGACTGTGGAAAAAGTATATTAAAGATACAATTTTCTCTATTTTGTACCAAATGACTAATTAAAAATAACCCTTTCATCAGAATATGGCAGCAGGATCGTAACAAATAGCATATTGTATTACAATCTTATTACTGAACGTTAATGTAAAAAATCTCAGTTCTTTATATTGGGGTACATAACCTTGTTTAGGCCTATCTTAGAATGTGCCATAAATGGAATCCTCATGAGAATTGTCGCATAAAGGAATTGGAAAAGTTAAAATGAAGGCAGATAGTTATGTTGTGGTTTAGGAAAACTGATAGCGTGTCGGGAGTGGTAATGGCTCTCGGATGGGGAAAGAGAAGTTAAATAAAAAGGTTAAGCCGTATTTAGCAGATAGTTGAAGGTAAGAAGGGATGAAAAAGCTTAAAAAGTTCATAGGAAGAATATCAAACTTCATAGGAAGAATAAAATCTATGGAGGCGGCTGCGATGTTGTGGAATTTCATAATATAAAGATGATGTATACTTTTCTACAAATTTATTTCAGAAAAACCGGTTTCGGTTACATAGCCATTTTCAGTTTCATAGAACACTAAACTAAACAAACACCAACGAAAATAAATTTGTGGAAAAGTATACATTATCTTTATATTTTTAGGAAGAATTCGTATTCCAAAATAAAATTTAGGCAGCAAATAACTAACATAGGTAAATACTCTTTCTAGAATAGAGGAATAGAGTGAAGCAAGTTACCTGGATCGCTCTTTCTTTTCTAAAATGCAAAATCATTTAAAAATAAATGTAACATATTTTTGTAGTATTATGGTGCTATTATGCGTGCAGACAATTGTGGAATTGATGTATAAGTTAGCAGACGAAATGTCTGTGTGGACTGTGTACTGTATGGTATGTGCTACAGAAGTCGTGAAGGCATCCTGAAAAATCTTAGATAACCTGCAATGATTTTTTTAATTTTGTAATTATAAAAGATTTAAATAATTGAAGATACACGTTTTTTGGTTCCTTCGTAGGTATATATTGATTATGTTGTTGAATGATGAATTGTTATGTGTATTTAAAAAAATTGATATGCTGAAGAGTGACTTCGTGGAATGGAATAGACATTTCAAAAAATGAAAAAACTTGGTATCTTCCACAGTGATTAATCACTGTGGAAGATACTAAGTTTTTTCATTTTTTGAATTGTTATGTTTATTGTTTATGAAGATAGTGATTACCACCAGACTTTCATCCTACTGCGGCGGAATTTTGTGAATAAATAAATAGATATTAATGACGCAGGGATTTCTTAAGATCTTGAAAGCTTCCCTCACTTGCTTTTGAAGGTTTATTGCAGTAAAACTTTATAATAATCACGTCACAAGTGAATTACTGTCCGGATGTACCATAAGTACATAAACAATATATTTTATGAGAGTTATGGAAAAGTTATCTTTCATTTTCTCAATTTTTCATAAAGAATTACCTATTTCGAAGTTTTAAAGCAAAATTACGCTGCTTGGAGGAATTTTCATCTGTGCAAGAGATTATATCCGTTTTTCCGATTGAAATAAACGTAAGATAAAATTGAGTAAGGAAATTACAATGGTCAATTACAATATTTAAGGAAATACTGGTTATAATGGCTGTTTATGAATCGTATTGAAATGAATAAATAAATAAATAAGTAGATTACTGTTTTAGTGAAACAAGCGGCACTTCCGAATTCTACTCCAAAGACGGATCCCTTGGATCCAAGGGCACTTCTTTGACCTCTTGATTCCACGCCATAAATAGTCACTCACTTTTCATTTCCTTCTCAAATCTTTACATCCCTTTCACTGCCATCGATTTTTCCTTCAATTGTCGCCTTGACTAAACATTTCAACAATTTCGACTTTTCCTGATCCCTGATGCATCCTGATCCCTGATGCATCCCGATCCCTGATGCATCCTGATCCCTGATGCATCCTGATCCCTGATGCATCCTGATCCCTGATGCATCCTGATCCCTGATGCATTTCGATCCCTGATGCATCCCGATCCCTGATGCATCCTGATCCCTGATGCATCCTGATCCCTGATGCATCCTGATCCCTGATGCATCCTGATCCCTGATGCATCCTGATCCCTGATGCATCCTGATCCCTGATGCATCCTGATGCCTGATGCAGGTGATACGTTTTGCAATGCTGTGCGGCCCGCGAAAGATCCCAAAATGACATTCGTTCTGTATGTAGGCCAAGCGAGTTCTTCTTTATATTTCATGATAAGATTTAATTCGATGTGTTTAAATATTTTGTGTCTAACCACTTATCATTAAACTCAAGACAGCACGTTTTGTTTAACACTGCATCGTGACGATACTCCGAGACGCATGTTAGGGATCCTCAGGAGATAAGAAGCCGCGATTGCTTCGTGCTGTTGCTGCTTCGGTCGGTCAAACAATGAGCGTAAAATAATAGAAACAGACGTAAGGACAGGTCATTCCAAGAACTCCTTAACTCCGCGAACGGCAAGCGATTACAACTAACAAAAGAAGTAGTGAGAGCGCTCTGTGTTCACTCCCCAAAAGGCGGATTGCAGGTTATCATTATCGCAAGTAAAGTATCAGTGTTTAAGCCGATTAGGATAGGATTTTTCATGTGCACGTGAATATATCCTTTATTTTTTAAATCCACCTTTCATTTATTTAATTTTAGTTAAGATGAAGAAACGTAAGACACTGCGTATCGTTGAAGATGGCGTAAACTATGGATTATAAGGAAATATGACGTAGATCGATAAAGATTAATAAGCATAAAACACAAACATTCTTTTGCATTAATCTATATGGATTATATAAATGCAATCCTTCATAAGCAATTTAGGACCATACTGAAGACTTTTAATGCTAAAATTATATGCTAAAATGCTTTACTAAAATGAAATTTCTTCAAATAAAACCAAAATTAAGCTATCATAAACGGATATCAGGATAGCCGAAGAGGCAGCGCATTCGGCTTTGGTGGAAGCGCTCCCAGGTTCGATTCCCAGTGGGAGTCCAAGTGCGAAATTACATAAGCTGTCGAAGAACTTTTGAAAACACTACTACTTCCGATATCAAAAACATGAGCAAAATGCATTTTCGGTTGAAGAGGAAGGAAGCCGTAAGTTCCGTGACATAATTCGATCTTAAGAACTAAAACGGAATTAAGAACCCAGATCAGTGACGCACCTTCACGTGCATATGAGAGGAGACATTTACGCATGAGAAAGACTGCGACTTCCACCCCTCCATAGGAAGGCAAATGACTGCTCCACGGACCCTTAACAGCAAAATAAATGAAATAGATACGAACGAGCCGTGATTAATAAGCCCAGCACAAACTTCCGCGTGACCTTGGAGAAGAGTCAGACCTCAATGGCTCACCTCGCGACCGCAAAGGTAAACTCTCATAAAATAATGTCACTTCTCATAAATCGTCCGCTGTGGGAATGCCATTTATGCTCGAGGTCGCTAACTCACCCAACCTTTGGAGGAACTCATTAAGTTTCAGGGTGGATGTAATACTCTCACTTTGTCGCCTTCATTTAAACCCTTTAGAATCGCAACTATTCGATAAATAAGCCGACGCCTAATTAAGTTATTTCCGAAACAGACTCAGGTTTCAATTCGTGGTATTCATAAATACAAAACGGCTCATGATAAAAGAGTAGTGTGTAGTAAAGGAATTTTATCATGAAGCCGTTTCGTAAGTTATTTACATTTTACATAATTTACGATGCTTACTGCTGAGTATCACTTGGGCCGTAGAAGTTGCAAAGTAATCACGTTCTGCTGTCTCATAAGTGGATGATAAATATCCGAACTGTTTTAATGAGAAAACATACTCATAAACATTTAATATTCAACACACACTTGAGAATTACAACAGCAATTACTTCAGAACGTCCACTGTTCACGTGAGGGAAATCACTACATCGTGCAGAATTTAATTACAATTTAAATAATTAATTTCGCAACCGCTCTATCGAAACGATTTCTCACGGACAAAGCTGTGACCTCCAATTAAACGAAGTTGACCCAAATTCTGATGGATATTGAAAAGCATATTAAAACGTTTTCGCGCCTTTTTTCTAACGATTGAGGGATTTTATTCTCCGTCGTAAACAATACAATGACGTTCATCAGATAGCCTTAGTAACAGGAAAGAGAAAATAATGGTTACACAGATATTTACGAAATGTATCTGACCTTCGTTTTAAACCTTTTACTTTGAGAAAAACTGAACCATTTTCCTAAAGAAAGAAAGAAAAAGTAGCGATCAGTAATTGGTATACCAGGATCTTTTTCAGGCCACTTGTGCTTAGTATTAGTTTAGTGCAAAGCATATTTAGGTCTCATGGCGTAGAACTTCTAAAACCCACCGATCCTTGGTCTTGACAATGCCAATGGTTCATTGCACCATTGTGAGAGTGAAGCTCTCCAATTTCTCCTGCACGTTGCGAGTTTAAACGGCTTATGAATAGAAGTCAAACTTTGAGGACCGAAAGTAAAACAAAGGAAAAGTGAACAACAAATGTCCACAGAAACACTCAGAGAAACAAGTGACGACCGAACGAGGCTAGTATTTCCATATTTTCAATATTTGGAGGATGTTCCTCCCGACTAGGGTGAACAGCAGGCATAGTATTTCATTTTCCCCCACAGGAAAGACTACTACCTGGCCTGGTGCCTAATTTTAGTCCTTGAGAATAAATAATAAATAAATAAAATATAACGTGGTGATTTTTCAATATTTATAGATCAAGACTTTTCTCTTATTATATATGTTTTATCGTGTGATGGTCGCTGTTTCAAACATAGTGTGGTCACTCATCTTTGACCCGTGGTACTTTAGTTTAGGTAATTTTTTCATCGAAGCAAATATTCATTTAATGGCGTCTTTTTATCTGTACAGCACCCTCTCATATCTGCATGAGTTATTGGGGTGCACCATACCCCTGAGTTTTGAAACGTTTCTCTGACAATGAGACACCCTGCACAAACCTATGTAGATATATATGTATGCGTGTTTGTGATTAAATGAAATTGGATGAGAGTGTACGTTGAACACAAATTAAGATGACTTTCCTCACTTCACCATTTCACGTATATTCTTCCGTGCTAACATTGAACATTTTAAGCTATTTTGAAGAAGCATTTTAATATCAGTTCGATGTTTAAAATCATCATCTATTGACATTTCCAATAATGTTTTCATGAAGTCACGCTTTTATTCATATTTCATATACGTTCATTATTTTAAGATCCATATTCAAAACCACAATTCAGTCATACAAGGGTAACATCATTCATTATTTCTAAAGGGACCGGATTTTACTTATAAATTTAATCGATGACAGCTTCATGCAGTCACATCTTTATTCATATTTCAGATACGCTCGATATTTTAAGATCTATACTCAAAACCACAATCCAGTCATACCCATCACTGCGGTAATATAACTGATGATATCTGAAGGAACCGGATTTTGAATAATTCAACAGATGACAGCTAGGAAAGTGTTTACAATTTCAGAAGTATCTAATCATTAACGAGGATATTACTGTAATAATACTCTATTTCTAAATTTTTCAGCTCGGAAAATCATCCTACAGGATTTTTTGTGTCTAATTTGCAAAAACAGTCTTTTCAACACAAGGTAGTCTCCAAAATAAATAAATCGCTTTGAAAATAGAAAATAAACCTTCCGCATTGCCTTGAAACTAAGAGAGAGCAATAGCAGGAATTGGCCTCCAATTGGCTCACTTGAGGAACACAATAGGAGCACCTCAATGAGAAGATGAATGAAAGCATTTACTTCCTCATTAACGAATTACGCTTCGGCTGATTTATTCATCTGGATATCTTCGACGGGAGAGAAGTCACGCTACGGAATCGCCGAAGCACGCGAATTCGAGCAGCTTCACGGTCTGCACGAACTTACCACATCAACAAAATCACATCTTGCTTCCGAGTAAAATATAACTTGTACTTTCTTGACATCTTTCCATCTGTGTATATAGTTGCCTAGACAGGATAAAGATCGAAGAAGCTTAGATCAATTGCTCCCCACGGAACTGATATTAGAGTAAAGATAAAAAGATAGAGAGTGGCGTGTGGCCGAACTCACGCAAAGGAAACATCGAACTCACCTGAAATATTTATTGAGCAAAGTCAAGACGATAACTAAGACATATTGATTTCTAAATCTCTTTTTAGACACTTCCAACAGTACAATAAAACAAAAAACTCGATGGTCCAGTTGTTTAGCATCTGGTACGATATAGCATGTGGTATTATACATGGTATATCTGAGGGTATAGTTTTATGATAGCGACTGATTATTCTTCTTTATTCAAATATAAAATTTTGTCGAAAGAAGACGTTCACCGTTGTTTCAGAAAATACATAATAACTCAGCGCCAATGACGAGAACAATAATAAGTATGCGTTCGTATTAGAATACTGTTATCTACTGTGCTGTTCAATTGTACGACAGTCTTCAGGGACATCGAATCTGATTATTTTAAAAAACGTCGATAAAATCCTTATTCCGTAAACATAGATAAGTTTATACATTAATGAAAATGAAGATGAATGACGGAACCAAAGAAACTAATCACCAACAAGAAGACTGACTTGATCCTTAATGTCTCCACCAGGGCCGGGTAAACGAAGAAAGCATCAGACACGCCCTGGGCATTTGCTCTCTTTTACGAGGAAAGTGAATTTTGTATGGTTCCTCACGGTCGGAGTGGGAATGAGGTTCAATAGTCAAGATGAGGATTGAGATATTTTAACGATGAGTTGAGTTGCTTGTGAGTTACTGTACGGAGTTTCAAGTTCGAACTCGAGGAAACCAGTTTTCCCCACCTTTTCTTTCCATTCCTTCGCCTCTTTACCACTGACACACTGACGGACTGTAACATCTTTCAATACCTTTCGACTATTTACTCGAAAGGAAACTAGCGTTTAATGTAGTCCACATTTAACAAAGCTGTAGCTGGACTCTCTTTCAGCCGATTGCTAATTTTTACTACAGTATTATTTCAAATTTAAGGTCGAAGAAGAAATTATAATTCGGATAAAAATACCGCGGAGGATGATAAAGAGAGTGAAAATTTAAATATTAATCGAAAATTAAGAATAATTTACGATGAAGTAATGCAATATGTAAAATTAATTTGAGGAACATTTCATATTTATATCTTTTGAAATGTAAACATGAAAATTATGATCGAGGATTAGCATTAAATATAACCAGCGGTAAATGCAAAGACATTAACTTCTAAATGATCGCGGAGTGATGTCATTTAAAACCAAGGAAAACTCAGAACAATGATTCCTATGAATTATTAAGACATTTCGTGTTCATTATTAACTGAGCATATTTTTGAACAACTGTATTTTTATAAGAGCCTTTTCGGGTAAATTAATTATAAAATATTTGACGGTTCATATTAATGCGAAACTTGATTCAAGGACAAGTTTCGAGTAAGTAAACCGTCCGCAGAAGATTGAAAACATTATATATTTCCATTCGTTTATAACTTTTGGGCGGAAAATCAAATAAATATTACTCCACTGAATCTTAGGACTAAACAAACGAAGGAAAGCATTTTCGAAACAAAAGTCTAAAATTAAGGCATTTATGTGAGTCGCACTATTTAGAATAGAATAAGCATTCGGCGCTGCTCAGAGAAACGCTGTCGATGCTCCAAAGGTGTGTCTGAAGCTGTCCCGCAGCGCATGTTGGTTCTCTCTAATGAGGAAGCTCGATTGGTCCTCAAACGATGAACATCGGATGAGCATCTGTGCGTCGACGATTACCCCGCCCTCTGAGAGAAAGGCCGAACACCTGCGCAAGTGGAGCAAAGGAAAAAAACACGCACCGCACACGGCGTGGATAACGGAGATTGCAAAAAGTGGAAAATTCGCGAAGATAATCGTACGCGGAGGCGAACACGAAAAAAGAAAGAACAGAATCCGTCACGTTGTAAAATTTCCACTAAACGGAGTGTGATGTACTTCTGAAATTGGACATGAAGCGAGTGAAGAAATGGCGAGAGAAACAAAAAAGCCGTTACGTTTCGCAAATACCAGCAGAATGGGCGACTGAATTTCTCTTCAGAGAGAAATAATGAAAATTATACTTATGTAGGACAAAATTTATACTCGGAACGGAATTTATACAAAACTTATACGCGGAAGTGTGACACTAGTAGGAAATGCAATTTGCATTCCATTTAGCGCCGTAGACCATTGTTAATGTAGCGTATGGAGTACTGGGTAGTTCTTGAACATATGTATCGCCTGATGATTAAAGAATCGATTAATTTGTTCTCAATATGCTTTGCTAAACGCAGGCTATGTTACATATAACGATCGATCGCAAAGAATATCGATTATGAGTTTGTTACAAATTTTCTTAAAATAATTAAAATTGGAGTATTCAAAGTAAAGATGAAAATTTAATTTTGATAATGTCGCCCTATTTAAATAAAGCAATATTTTAATGTAGCTGAAAAATTATGTTTTACAAATATAATGTTGGATCAGATATGAAATAGAAACAGGTGATATGAAGTTAACCTCTTTTACCAAGCTAATGAAACAGTATTTCGATTTTTACAAAAACTGTAAAATGAAAAGCTGCGAGAACTTAGTGTTAGAGAGGGAGCTCACATTGCAAAAGATCGTTAAATCTAAGGGAAGAATCGCTAAATTGGCATCAACGATTCTGTATCCAGTATTTTAAAATACGTAAAGCAGAATTTCTCATTTTGGCCGTGGGATTTTATCCTGAGTAAATATTGTCGTGAGCAGACTCCTTTTGGACCTACACTTGTTAAAATCATTGCAGAGAATACTGACATTCAGAATGTTAAACTCTAATTCAATCCTCGTCGCACAGTCTTATCTTTTTCGTCTTAAATCGAAACTGATTCTTTCCTCCAGGGTAGAAAGCCGGAATCCCGAAATACCAGTAAAAGTGTCTTATTAATAAACATGCAGATAACGGAAAGTAGCACAAAATGCCCGTAGTAAATGTGAAGGACGTCGTTTTTCGAACACCCAGCACAAAACATTTATGAAATCGTAAGAAAATGAGCGAATGAGTATGTCAATTGCCAGATATCCTTCTATCGATGCAAATTAAGTGAAGGAAAAAAATGTGAATTGAGGTAAACTAATATTAATGCCATATTAAATATTAAATTTAGAACGAAATTCAAAAAAGAAATAAAATAAATATCTCTTGCCCTGTTTCGGAGGATTTTAAGGGAGTCTGCAGTCAGAAGAAGAGATGAATTATCGAACCGGAAATGAAGATCCTTATTCGAATTCCGAGTGGTAATTTTATTGAATGAACAAAGTGTAATTTGAAATTAATACATTCAATTGGGAATGTACAGCTCAAATTATTTTTACTGAAGCTATTGAAATAGCGAATAAATATCTAAATTACTTAGTGGATTGAAAGTAAGTAATAAATTATATAACACTAGGAGTTTAAATATATTTTTCGCGTAAATAATAAATTTTGTTCCCAGTTTCAACAAATCGAAATTTCACCCTCCGACTCCAGCATAGATGATTCTATTCTGAATCCTTTGTCTCGATCATCTGTTTCTGATTTTATTCATGAAACTTATCGGCCCGATTTGTTGTGAAGTACGTGTACAAAACAGCGTTCATAAAATCGATATAAACTCGGTTTTTACAAAACCTCAATTTTATCAAATTCCACGAATACAAAAATATACTGATTAATTTAAATCACTTCCCATATTCTTATGCTACAGCAAAGTGTAAAGTATTTAATTAAGTATATAAGCATCTTTCGAGATAATTAAATGAGCGACAATTGACAGTCTGAGAAGAAAGAGAGCTGTTCTGTTTTTTGCCAACTATTCAGATTTTCCAGAATAGCTCGGAAGGTGCATCTTACAAATGCTCGGAAGATAATCTCCGGCATGAGATGCGTCAAGATCAATCACCTCCAATGGCCAGTCAAAACAGTCGTAAAAAATACTTTCTCTAGTATTTCTAATCTTAGTTCTTTGATGACGTCTCGAGAGTAAAGTGGATCAAAATCCGAACCCGCGATTCCTGATTGAGAAGCGAAAACATCGGCGGAAAGAAAAATGGTGGCAAATGACGGCGGATTTTCGGCAAACGATTGAATAATTCAAACGAAAGAGAAAGTCACGCGAAATCAATATTTACGTAACGTCATGGAAACCGAAAGAAAAAAAGAGTAATGAAAAAGGATTCTGGAAGATATGGTCTATTCGTCTCGGAATGGAGCTCATTCTACCGTGTAAACACAGAGAATTCTTTAAGAAGTGGAACGAATTCGCCGCGCGGGAAGTCGACAATTCGAATATATTTTCTGTTACACGAGATTATGAGGATCAGTCATTCAGTTACGAATACATTTAAATATAATCGTTCGTAAAACAGGATATCACGGAAGACATTTCAATTCGGGAAATTGCGTAATGAGGTTTTCAATGAATAACGATGATGACAAATCCGAATCCTCATCAAATCCTCATAAAATCCTTATCAAATTGCATCGATTCTCTCTAATTATTTTTAAGCTTACTTGTCTCCTATTCTCGAGACAAAAGGTTTTTTGAAAGTTGATATCGCAGAAGTGGAATCTGACCAAAAACCACATCAAAGATTTTTACAATTCCGCTTTCGCGTCATTGAGAAGGATTAAAGCACGTTCGTAGAGAGCTCAAGAGGAAATTGGAAAAGAAAATCAGTCGTGGAAAAAGTGCGACAAAAGAGCCGAAAAATCGCATTCGAGTGAAAACGAAAGGCCTTCACGAATCCATGACGACGCAAGCTGTCAACAGAAAATTGCTCGAACCTTCATTCCGAGTCATCGATACTTTTTTTACTGTTTAACTGAAATATCGGTATCCCAAGGTGTCACCCAAAGAAATAGGCATTAATTTTAAATAACGGAATGAGCTCTAATAGTAAAAACATTTGAATAAAATTGGTGTAAGATGTAATTGTTTTTGCGTTTCTGTTTTATATTCTTTGATAGTCATTCTTAGGAAGCATAGAAGAATCTGCGAAATCGGTATTGTAGAAACTGCGTTCAATATACAGCATGAATAGTTCCTTCATATTTTTACTTTATAAGATTGACATCTGTTAATTTTGTTTTTGGCAATTTTGATAATCGGTTCCATGAACGGCGACATATCCTATCATAGGATATGTCGCCGTTGTGTTTAATGTAATCTGCTGCATTAAGTATTCATCATCATGTGGTGTTCTGCCCGGAAGCAGGTCCCACACGCCACTGCCATCTCCCTTCCCCTCTGTCCATAGCCTTCTCCTTTGTGTCTCTATAATTCTTGATTTTAACCTCATCCACCATCTTTATTCTTCCTCTCTTATTCCTTCCTTCCACTGCGCCTTCTAATGCCGCTTTCAGTACACTGTTCCCTCTAATAATGTGGCCCAACCAGTTAGCTTTCCTTATTTCCCTCACCATCCTTCTTTCTTCCTTCACCTTATCCAGGGTCTCTTCGTTCCTCACCATATCCACCCATCTCACCTTCTCCATCCTTCTCCACACCCACATTTCAAATGCCTCAATTCTCTTCCTTTCCCACTTCCTCAACGTCCATGCCTCACATCCATACATTGCTATGCTCGATACATATCACTTTGTCAATCTTTTTTTCAGCCCCAGATCTAGATTTTTACTGCATAATAAGTTTCTCTTTTGGCTGAAGGCCTCTTTTGCTATTCTTGCTTTTATTTCTGCAACGCTTCTCCAATCATCTGTTATCACAGTTCCTAGGTATACCTATAGCTTTTAACTTTTTCATATTATGCCTTCATTTATTCTCTCATTTGTATGATCTTCTAAGTTTACTAGCATCACCTTTGATTTTCCTGCTTATCTTCATCCCGTATTCCTTCATCCCTTCTTCCAGAACCTTTAGCAGTGCTTGCATGTCATCAGCCAAGATGACTATGTCATCTGCAAATCTTATATTTCTTATCTTCTTCCCTCCAATACTAACTCCTTCCTCTCTCCCATCAAATACATTTTGGATTCTTTCCTCAATGTATATATTAAACAACGTAGGTGACAGACAGCATCCCTGCCTTACTCCCCTACCAAGATCCACCCATTTTGTCATATCCTCATTTATTCGTAAAGCGGCTTTTTATTTCATATACATATCTCTAATAAGTTTTCTTTCCTTCCATACCGACCCCGTTTCCTTTAGAATTTGAAACATTTTCTCCCATTTGACCCAATCAAAAGCCTTTTCCAAATCTATAAAACACAGAGCTATTCCTTTTCCTCTCTCTATATACCTTTCTCCAATCATTCTTAGCAAGCCAATGGCGTCCCTTGCTCCTTTCCCTTTTCTGAAGCCAACCTGTTCCTCTCCTGCATTTTCTTCCATTATGCTTGTTAATCTCCTATTCAGTACTCTCAACATTATTTGTGCTGCATGCGAAATAAGACTTATCGTTCTATGTTCGCTGCATTTTCTTGTACCTGTATTTTAAGGAATTGGTACCATCAATGTTCTAACAAAATCTTCAGGCAATTCACCAGTATGATATATTTTGTTACACAATTAAACGAGTTCCCTCATACCAATTTCCAATACCAATGGGAATTTCATCCATTCCCGTTGTTTTTCCTTTCTTCATTTCTTCAATAGCTTTTTCAACTTCCCTCTCCAACACTGACGAAACTTTATCTTCAGGAGACACCACTTCTTCCGCCTCCAATTCTATATCCCCTGATTTCTCTAATGAAGAGTACAGTTCTTCCAAATATTCTGTCCATCTTTATGCTACTTCTTTTCTATCGTGCATTATTCTACCTTCTTTACTCTCGATTTCTCTCATTTTACTCTTCCTTTTCCTTCTACCAGTTGTTACTGCCCTTACTTTCCTATACATAAGATCATGCTGTCCTTTCTTCTCTATGTCATCGCATGCTTCCACTTCTCTCTTGCCTTTTGAAAGTCTCTCTTCAATTTATAATTTAATTTTCGATACATTGTTCTTTCTTGTTCACCTCTCTTGTTTTTATACTTCCTCCTTTCTTCCATCTTTTTCAACGCCGAAAGACGGCTTGCAGGCTCTTTTAACAGCCATTGATATGTTTTAATCACTTTCAACGATTATCAGGGGCTTAGAGGAGAGGAAAAAGATGATAAAACTTTTCTCCAATAAAGACTACATGTACGAATATAAATAATTTAATACTTTCATTTCCAACGAAACGACTGGTGAAAATTTCCAAAACACTCAATTTTGTATCCTAAATATATTTTCATGAACATTCGCTGCACACGTTGAGTGTATAATTGATTAAGTCTATTTAAATTCTACAGGATTCTAATCAATTGTGTAATTACATTTTCCTTTTCGTATAATATATATATTACCATCCATAGGTTTTCACATGTTTAACACTCCTTAAAAGGTGTTCTCCAGCTGAGGATAACTTTTATCCCAAAGGTTCTTTAAGGTTATTTATGACGACATATCATATTTGACGTCATTTTACAAATACTCTTCTCGGTCGCGGTCGAAATATTCGGGCGAATTTGATTGAAAATATTATTTTAAAATAATTCTCAATTATTTCGCCTATCAAAAAAACAATGAAAAGATTTGAGAATCGAAAGAAATAGCAGGAACTCTAAATTAGTTTCTTTTCTTGTGTAATCCTCGGAGGATTTGGAATAGAGATAATTACAGATATACAACACGAGTCATTAATAGAAAGTGATCGGCCAAAGCGTTTCGTTTCCCTGAAGAGTGGAAGACAGATTCAAATTGAATCGCGAATGACAAGGATGTCCTACAATGGTGATGCTTTTGAAATAAAGAGCGATGAATTGCTCCAAATACTAACTCTATCGGGAAGTAAATGGAATAAAATGATGCAGAGCCTTCCTTTTGCACTAATACATCAGGAAAATTTGATTAAATAAATTATCCTTCAAGGTCAAAATATACTTAGAAATGTTTAACTGTCAGTGGATTATTACACACGTCAGTGCGTTCGTGCAGCAGATTCGACTTTTATAATCCCAAAGAAAATCGCAAACGTGGGTCGACGAATACGTCCAACCTACACTTTAACCTTTCCACACCGGATTTTAACACCTGTATGGAAACTTGGTCTCCCGATCTAATTTTTCCGCTCTAACCACTATAATTCTTCCATTCAATTTTTATTTCTATTTGTTTCTCCAGCAGTTTATTTCAGAAAAGGCTATCTACACATTGCATCGAATTCAGTTGACGTAGAACACGAGAGGAAAGCGATGTTATCACAGGAACGCTAACACAAAGCGTCCGTTGAATAAGACGCATATGATGGCGATACTTCGATGAATTTCATGGCAGATTTTCACGTACAAAAAAGTTGAAATACTTCAAAGAATTAAATTTCTTTATTTCCACAATATCTACATCTCATTTGGTGAAAAATGCGCTTTCCAAAGTACATTTCTTATTAGATGCATCGTTTTGAAGTGGGATTTTGGGAGTGAAGTCATTTTCTTTGAAAACGCAAGGAACAGAACGAATCTAAATAATTTGAATGAATTAATGCAGTTATAATATTACTTCATAGCATGTAAATGATAGATTTTTCCATTCCAAATTGAGTCAATTATGCTTGTTGTGTCTGCATTAATTTTCTATTCATACCAAATACTCTATATTTTTGATAAAATTAACAGCAGTCGGATTACTCGAAAGCACCAAATAGAATCGAGAGTTTAGAACCATTTAGAAAATCTAAATTTTCTTGAAGATCGCAGCGATTCGTAGTAGTGATTACTCACGTTTATTAATCGATTATTTAGGATTTCCTTTTGGAGGTGGACTGAGTTTCCACCTCCGCTGCGTGAGTGGGCGATTCCCAAAGAAGCCCTCGCCCACCCCAATCGCGTCATTCGAACTGCAAAAGGCGCTCGGATCGACTCCGTTAGAAGCGTATGAGTGTGTAGGAAACTATCGTGGGCAAAAGAAGCTGCTTCAGATGATTAAGAGTTTGTTTGCCTTCTGTCTGCAGAGATGCGCGTAGTCAATATGAGAAACAGTCCAATCGACCTCTTCTATCGGCTTGAAGAGAGCAGATTTCCGGGAGTATAACCAAACTATAAAAGGTAGTCCACCTAAAATGCAAGCGACAGGTGCGCTAACGGTGAACCGCATGTGGCGATCCTTTCACTTCACATTCACACTCGTATGTGTGCAGATATTTTTGCTCATTTCACGACTGCAAAAAAAATAATTGGCTTTTGCTCCAAACTAAGTTTTGCTATAAAAAATATATGAAAAGTTCCCGTTTGTTACTTGCTCGCTCTCTTTGTATGGCAAAACTTAATTGGAAGAAATCATGGGACAAAGAAGTACTCGAAGAAACGGAAAACGATGGAGGCGGTGTAAAGATTAAATGTTATAAAATACATAAACGCTACTTCGAAAGTCCATTAACTGTCCTCAGCCCATTCAGAGAATTGGATCAATTGATAGGAATTGGATTGTGGAAAATTGCTCGATAAGATTTTTTACGGAAAAATAATATATTTATTAAATAAAACAGTAAATCTGCTCGATAAAGTTGTTCATGAGGCGATCAAATTAATTGTTTACGAATTAAAACAACGAATCATGGCTGTTCTTTGGTATATTGTTAGCTCCCATAATTTACACTTGTAATTAATAAATGTTTGAATAGAATTTACTGAGACTCTGAGTCTTGCGGAGATATCATCCGACACCCACTCAGGGATTTAAACTTCACGCTTACACGAATATTCTGCACCGCGAATAGCCTACACTGCCAGGATACGATGCGTTTTATAAGAGTCCAAGGTTAAACGTGTGATTTGCCGTTTGGAGTGCATTTTTCGCATTAAATATGCGTGCGACACGCAAATGGCTGGAGTTAGGCCATGGACAGAGTTTAGAACAAACAGATAGAATTCCAAGTGAACGTTGGATAAGGAAAATCGAGAAATTGCGACATCAAACACAATACACTTCAATTTGCAGAATTCAAAATCGGGGGATCTCCAGTTCCACCCGAAATAATCTCGAATAGCAATCTGCGGAGGCAATTCACTCGTCGGCGACAAACACTTCCTGGAGGCGCAATTCCAATTTTCTCCTAATAAATCCAGAATGCAAAGTTGTAATTCGTGTTAGCACTTTTTAATGATTCAATCGATGCCGAATTAAAGTCATTGCTAATAAATAAATGGTTGAGGATCCAAACAGCCACATAATTAATGCTGATAGAAGCAGAGATCGTTATTTACGAAACTATAAATAAACAAAAATCTTTTATTCGCAATAGAATAAGGAGTAAATTACGCCAGAGTAAAAGACGAGAAAGAAATGCAGCCACAAATACGCAAACGAATGTACGGCACTAATAAAACAGTTGAAACCAGAGTCGTTCCTCGCAGCTCTTTCCTCCAAAAATCGGCAAAAAACGTGGGTGTGATTTAATACCTCCCGAACACGTGTCTTCTTCAACTTTGGAGAAACCGAACGTCCGACGCCAGAACCATCTCCTCTACCAATCCGCAAATCCTCAGGTCATTGTTAATGCACTCGTAGAGGTCATAAAATTTTTATCGCAAGCAGCAAACTGATTTATTCGCAATAGGCGGATTATTTAGGGTCGCAAAAAGCATAATCTGGACCTTCGCCAAAGGAAAAAACATCGAGGCGCCGTTAAAATCGCTTCAGCCAGGAAAAGAATAAAAGTATTCCCCGAAATGACCATTTCAAGAGAGCAAGTGCGTTGTGCTGCAATAAATGTTGTGGCGGTGAAGTTTCTTGTTCCCAGACATTCTAAAAAGTGCATTTCTCTTGCAATGAACTGACGGTGAACGCAGAACTTCCTTTACGTCCTTATTGCGATCGATTGCAATTAAATGGTATACTAACATGCTTAAATCATTGTAATAATTTTGGATTTACAAAATAAATAATTTCTTTTTGGCCTTAATAACTTTAAAATACAGAGAAGCATCCGTCTCAGCTCTAAGAAAATCTATTTTCCAAATCAATGAAAATAAGCGTCATTTTAACTATCTATAGTTGCGTAGTGAGGATTAAGTACATGATTTACGACCCGCAGAGATATACTATAACTATGTACTAATTTTAATGGAAGCGTCTACTTGATGAACCCTCTTTCAGTTAAGAGAACCTTGATACCAACTTCATACCAGTGGAACTACTTTCTACAAGCCATGCAGCTATGTTGCACTACCTCTGTTTTAGTAACAGACCTTGTATAAAGCAACAGACAAAACTTCTGGAAATCCTATATGTATTTCAATCCATGAGACGATGTATTTTCTCTTCTTTATATTGCTTATATATTTGAAGAACTTACAATCATCATATGGAAGACAATATTTTATGATCAACTCAGGAACTGGTGATATTGAATGTGCAGTGCGAAATAGAGATAATTTGAAACCGGAGAATTGAAAAGCTCTTTCTCTCGGTCCACTTTCGGAGCCTGTTTCGCACATCGGCCTAAAATCGAAATCGCCGAGAGCGGTGGCCCAAAAAAGGACAGCGAAAAAAAGGTCAGAGGTGCTAAGAGCAGAATAACCCGAAGATAAAAGATGTAAATGGATTTGACCCGTGAAGATAAAGAATCGGCGGCCATAAATATTTGATTATATGCTTCATTATCGAAAAGATAGAGCGAATTGTTTACTTTGTATATTTCTTACTTAAAACTTGTTCTTTTGCTGCAGATATGACCACTTATGACAGTCTTAACTCTATTCCCATCATCGTTTTTAAATATTCAATAAGTATTACTTCTTCTCGGAATAAAACCTTTGTATTTGATGCGGAGAAATATTAGTGAGTACACAAAATATGACATAACAAAGTTTATGAGATAGAAATAAACCACAGATAAACTTTCGTAAATAGATTCGCAAGGGGAAAGGAAGGCCAGTTAATACGTGGGGTGGATGGGGAAGTGTTGAGGAAGAAAATCAATCCCCTTTCTTAGTTGGGGTTCTTTCTTCACGCACACGCACTGGGGTCCACAGATGAGGTCGGGAGAAGGCTTTTTGAAGCGGAGGTGACTTCCAATGACATTGACGATGGAATTATAAAAAAATAATCCTCGGAGTAAAATATTTTGTTATATTTACGTTAAACGTGTAGGTTAGGTATAAAAAAGATTGGGAGCCATTTAGATGCATGGCGTAGAATAAGAAAAGTAAGTTGGGTTGATAGAGAGAAAAAAGGGCTGGAGGTGAAGGTGAGAGAGAAAACATTATCAACGAAAGAAATAAGAGAGGAAATGGACGGGAAAGTTATTTCAAGAAGCAAAAAAGATGTGACAAAGACAAGATTAAATAATCTTGTAAAGAGCGGGATAAGTCATCTTGAAGGAATTAGGGGATATGAACCTAACGCAAGGTAGTAAATCTATAATTCGAAGTAATTTGATGAAATGATAACAATCCACGAAATTGTGCAAAAATTAGTGAGAAAAGTGCTTGGCGGGGAGCACCGTTTAAAGGAAGTAATAGCTTCGTATATTATCAACATATTTTCTGGAACGTGATAAGACACGTAGTCTGATCATTTTCCTGCCGACCTTGCGCTTTCGTAAGCACGACTCTCTGCGAAGCCTTTTAATAAACATAAACGCTGCGAAAATCACGTGGTAATATCACTACAAAACACAGACTCTTTTAACGAATAGAATTTGCGAAGACGAAATAAAGTTAAACGACAGTATATATTTCTAAAGGCGTTTGGATTTATATTAAAGAATATGTTATCTATTTCTCAGAACAGAGAAGAAAGTGTACATTGATCCTGTGAATATTTCCATAAGGATTGTTCTGAGCGAATCCCATAGTTTGTTATCTCAAACTCTAAGTGAGTGTTCTTTTTGATAAAAACCAGTAAATGCCAAAAGTTTGTCGTGATTTTAACTTAATGTAGATAAATACAGTCAAAGCTTTGCCTTAGTTCGTTTATTGAAAATAGATTTTTACTTTTCCACAACATCTCGGGCGAATCGATTGATTAAGGCTTCTATTTCATCGGAGAATAGAAATAGGAAATGAGAGGCGGTTAAAATGATAAAGAAACAATGGTTCACATTTGAAATAAATAAATAAAAAGTAGTTGAAACTTGGTAGTTGAAAACGTTTTTCAGTGCTAATTTAACTCATTTAAAATCACACAAGTTAAATTCTGCTACCAGAAAGTAGTTGTTTCGATTTTTATACCATTTCGACTGTTTGTTGATTTCTGTTTTGAAACTTTGCGGTTCTAATCCCGGCATTATCTCCCAATTTCCTTATTTCCGCAGTCTTCGATGAAATCTGGGAAGATAAGGGGACGAATGAAATGGTTGGAGTCCCCTGCCCTACATAAACGCTGATTCTACCAAGGTGTACATGGTTTTGATATTACGCCTTCTGAATATAGAAGAAAACGAAACACAACTTTTCAATTCCTTTACCCTTTGCAGATCGGTTTTCTTATTTAAAGTTCGAAAACCTGAGCCATATACATTCCGAATCTAACTACCCACGTATCCCTAAAATTTATTTCATCTCCGCGAATTTCTGATTACAGAGGCTGATCGAAAGCGGCGATGGAATTCAAAATATGTCGGACGGCATCGTCGTCAATCATTCAAATTCGCAGCTTTTTGCTCTCCATTCCATATTTATTTTCGAGGGCGCTTTCTTTTCTCCACAGCAAGCATCCAATTTACATATTTTCTTAGGAAGCAGACTTTAGAGACGATCAAAATCATAACCATCAACTTCCGATTGCATAGGAAATCGCTTTCATTGGGCCCATACATAAAAATGTCCGAGTTGTCAATAGTACGCCCTCATAATCCTGCAGATGCAATATTGATTACAAAAGACTTCTATAATATGAATCTGAGATAAAGTTGCTGTAAATAATTAAGTGTAATAGTGACTCCTCTTTCGTGATATTTCCACGCTTCCACATTGGATTGAATGTAACGCCAAAAAGTTCCCTTGACGCAAGTATTAATTCTGATACAGTGATCAGCAGTTCTTTTCCTCCTTGCAGCGTGACTTAAGTAAAAGTTCAACGAAAATTTTGGGACGAGACGGCAATTAAAAACGTTTCAACGAATAATTTTGATAAAATAAATCAATCAATCGATATTTTTTCTGAAATTAAATGTGAGTCGTAAAAGAATTGAAAAATATTTAAATACAACTGCATTTGGATGATTGCAGAATTACAATTATGGATAAATATTTCGTGAGAAAAAGACACAGATGATTACCGAAACATCTAAGTCGGAGAGAATCCCCTAAAGAGAACAGTATTCTCGACACAGAATATGTTTCAGCCAAGAAGGACATGAGTCGCATGGATTCCTTCACGACGACCACGACCATCGGTTGGCAGCAAAAGAGGACATTCCACGGCGCCGACGGATTACAAATGGGCGTCCACAGAATCGCAGGCGTTTTCTTATTCGCAGTAACTGAGGTTAAAGAGACGCCTTCCGACGCGATCGACGAATTTCGATATTTAATATTTTCATTTACGCGACAATCAAAAAGGATGCTCTTCCGGGTAAGAGCGTTATTCGTCTCACTTCTTCAAAACCCATACTTTCCACTCCTACCCTTAAATACTTCTTGCGCTTCAGATACTCGCATACATGCTTTAATACATTCCTTTCAAATCCTTAGACTAGAATCGCCTTAAACCCTTCGAAGCTTCATTCGGTCATTTTCTTACTAGTTTTCCTCAATTATTCGAACCACATGCAAAGCCGTCGGCTTTGTCATTATTCTGTCTGCCATTCTTTTACTCACACCATTCTTTTTCATGTGAAGTTGTACATAATCTAATTTATGAACACTTTTCTTACAGCCTTCTTTGCACAACTAAACGCTAACACTAAAATATCTCCGCTGTGTATGAGAATTGTCAGAGCCTCGAAAAAGTGATTGCCTTAAAACCCGAGGGAACTGAGAGAAAATAAAATAAGATCGCAAAAATTGGGCTAAAATTATAATTTAACTTTAGTTTGAAGTTAATGATAATTTAGTTAAGTTAAAATTTAAGTTTTATTTTAAGTAGACCGTAAATTTTACCAACTTAGACGTCTCGAGCATGCATCGAGTCTCTCAAGGCTTCTATTCTTCTCGAAGACATTTCCGAAGCACTAAATGGAGCCATCACAAAGTCAATCCTTCTGTTACAAAATATCCCAACTGGCATTAGTTTCATTGCTTTAAATAAGAAAAATAAACGAATCTTAAAATATGAATATCACCATATTTTATTGGCGTTTTTGACTCCACACGATGCTATCATCGCGCCTTCACAAAATCGAATTAAGAGCATTGAATCCTCATGATTCTTCGAGCTTTTTTCCATGCAGATAATCATAAACAAGAGAAGTGGAATGATATCACAGACAAAAAACGGGCAAATATTTTTTAGATTCCATTACTCATCTACCAATCGGTTGTCATCCCACTACATAACATCAATACTGCAATTTAAAGGCGCCAACAATATAAGCAGCGTGCAAAGGATCAATTTTCGAAGATTGAATTACAGAGACAATTGACCGCAACAAATCTGCCGCAATCATGGCTGTTTTTGCTTCAAAACCGTGATTTCCTTCGAAGGGCAAAGAGGGGATATTAAAGTCAATTTGCATGGAATACATGGACGTATCCGCTGTTGGAGGGTAAACGGTTTGTATCTAGACATGCACCTTGGAAACACAGAGGGATAATAGCCTCAACAGCGGAAATGTGCGTTCACGAAGCTCTCTCCAAGAGCAAAATGAAGACTGGAAACTTTCTCAAATATGCTCATTATACAGAAAAATACTTATTTCAAGAATTGCCTTATGTCAAACATCCAAATTGTACATTAAATTTAATATAATAATAAACTGTGATGAGAGATGTTGTTAATCCTTGTGATTGAAGGTGTGGTGCATACACGTACACACACAATGAACTCCATTTGAGAAACTTGGAGAAGAGATTTCAAAAAATATATCAAATATATATCATCATCAGCCATTTTCACCTCCCGAGAAAAGTCGCCTCGGGAGGGAAAAATGCGAAATCCTTCCGCTTTGCGAAGACCTTATAAAAGCCGCTTCAGGGAAACATTTCGAAGGACACACGTGTTCTCATTCTATCGATGGAAAGTATTCACGCGTTAAAACCCATTTAGTTCGACGAATACCTCTCCGCTTCCAATCGACCTGGGAAATAATCTCGGAACCGAATCGAAAGAGTCTTTTAGGAGAACAACACGCGGAATATTCACGGAAATGACGGAATGAAAATTTCGATCGACAAGTAAATATAATCTTATCATTCCATGAATCCGCAATGAAGAAAATACGATTAGCGGATGCGCACGGTTTTATTATGCCTTTAAAGAAAACTTAATAAGTTATTGAAGACAATTTTCCAGATTTTGAAGATGTGACTAAAATGTTTTAAATTTTTTTCTCTAATTCTGCCACTATCTTGCTCACCTATGATCCAAATATGCCTCTCACTTCTTCCACGAAGATTAAAACGTAACGTAATGTTATACCAGAGGCTGTGATCGCATACTGTATAGTGAATGAATGCGTTATTTTTCCCTATTTCCAACACATTGCTGTACTGTCCTTGGTGCGTTTATATGTTAACTATATTCACACCTTGTCTGTTTAGTATAGTTTTATTATCTGGTTGGTAATCTCTCAACAGTTGATG
This sequence comes from Sympetrum striolatum, assembly GCA_947579665.1. Taxonomy (NCBI): domain Eukaryota; kingdom Metazoa; phylum Arthropoda; class Insecta; order Odonata; family Libellulidae; genus Sympetrum; species Sympetrum striolatum. The sequence continues at coordinate 90,853,018 of OX388345.1, forward strand.
TCTATTAAATGAAAAGTTCCACTGTCTTTAGGGTTATTTCTGGAAACTCTCTATGGGAAACATAGAGACTCTCAAAACTAAGCTGATAAATGATTATGAAAAAAGGGTAGCGAATGGCATAATTAACACAAATAAATTCATCTCCAAATTTAGAAGATTTAGAATATATCCTATCCGTCCAAAATTTATGGAAACATGTTTTCTACTTAATGTGAAATTGGTATGTAGAGAGCTAAAAAGCCGTTGAGCGGCGAGTATAAATACAATTGAATTTCCTCGATAAGTAAATATGATGCTGAATATTAAAGCGTTCTCCCTCTTTTCATCCAGAAGCCGAATTTAGGCTTTTATCATTCCATCAGAAAAATAACAGATTAAGGATCGTATGAAAGCATTTGTCAGCACTGGAGTTACTTGTCGTCCGCATTCAAATATTTCAATATTGACATTGCAGGAAGAACACGAATTCCAACTAAAATAGAGTATTTTCCATTTTATTACCGCTCAACATGAGAATCAAGACTGGGAAACTATTTTTTTCAACACATTCGAATAACATTATGCATCTAAAAAATTACAAATTAACTCCAAAAATGGCCGAATGTGTTCTATTGGTCATCAGGTTTGCCAACTTAAGGTTAAAAGCTTCCATATGGAAATCTGGAAATATGCAAAGAGGATTTCCATCGAATTATTCGTTAAAAATCTATTCGATATTACCATAAAATTTATTTCAGCTGAAGTAACATCATGTCGCATGTCGTTTGAAACATCAACTTAATGTCAGCGGAAATAAAAGCCCGCCATCACTCAGTAGCGACAGGAGCGTGAACCATAAAAAAGAAACATTACTAAAAACAAATACGGAAGATAAGAGGGATTTTAACACTTCCGAGAATGTTTACGAGTTGGTCCATTTTAGATAGGACGAGATGCAGTAAATCGTCACAACGACATCACGGAAAAGGACTCGATCAAAACAAAGCGGAGAGACGACCCGAATAGACTAGCGATTCCGATGGTGGAAACTTCCGAGAAACCGGTTCGAATCGCGAAATTGAGATCCGTTTATAGGAAATGAGGCGAAGGAAAAAAAAGACGCCTCGAGAAATGGGGTATTATGTCGTTATGCTGCCGTTTAACGAACTGAAAAAGAACCCCTTCGAATGAGATTGTTGCATATTTCGCTCGTTTTAAAAGTGAGAAAGTAAGATTTCTGTCACTATAAACGAGGACTTGCTTCTTGGCGATTAAATGAACTCTCAAAGTGTAAATTCGATAAAATGAAAATCTCGATTCTACAACAGCTAGTCAATCTCTTTCGCACGCCCGCGCCGTAGTGGAAAGTGGGGAAATTAAAAACAGGAATGAGCCAAAACAAAATGCTCATAATTCTAAAAATAATAAAGATAAAATCACTACGAAATACTTTCCGGATTTATCTCCATCCTCAGGTGATTAAATTAAAAAATTATAATTGTTTATTGTATGCACATATGTCTAACCAACTCACAGTCTTTATTAACAAATAATAATACGTAAATTTAGTTACTTGAATCATCTTTGCTGGAACAGCTGAAATATAAGACCAGTTAAATGATATTTTAAGTAACAAATTCGTAACCACACAAAATTTGATTTAAGCAATCGAAATAAATAAAGACTTACTTTGTATAAACTTGATGATGGTCGTTCAAGGGCTGAGACCATTCGTTCAATACATTATATTGTGGAAGTTACGAAGAAACTCAGTTTTATTTCTTTCTATATAAATATGTGATTTCTATTACTATCCGATGCGTTATTAGTTTTCTTGAAATAATCCAAATCAATCCATTTTGAGAAAAGGGAACCCAAATATTTTGCACAAACTTCATTCTGATAACGAAGGGTTTGATTTGAGCCTTCTACAAATGATAACGTTATGTTCCTGTTATGCACCCATCCATCCTCCGCAGGGGAAGATTGCTTTGTACTGGGAACTGCACTCTTCAAAGGAAATAATCGGTGTTTCGGTTGTTGCGCCACGACTCGAAGATCGTCCGAGAAGAGAGCAAATTATTGGCACGAGATGAGTGGTTTCACAGGGAAGTGTATTCCCAAATATCCCATCCGTCTTCGAGGAAGTTCACCAATAATCCGTCGCACTACAGCTGAAGGAGTACAGATAAGGAGACGATCATCATTTTCCCGAGCCGCTCGAAAACGGCAAACAAATGTTTCGAATGATGCAACTTGTGTAAATGCCACCAACAAGCACCCTTTTTTACGCAAAGTGCACTTTGAAGAACACTTGAGAACATGCGCACTCATTATTTGCGTGAGTCATATGTTTCCTAGAATAGCATTGGGAGCTGATCGAGAGACAGAAACGGATTAAATGAGGCTGAGGATTGAGATGCGTTATGAAAATGGTAGAAAATGGAACATCGTGAGAATATTTCACTTTCTCGTGAAGTATCGTCGAAGAACTGAGTCGTCCCGGAATTGAGCTTCGAAATGCGGGAAATATATTAATCCGAAGGCGTAATTAATAATGGCGTAATCGAGTTCAAAACTTTCCACGGAATTACGCAACCGATCCTCCTCACAATGTTATCCTCGATGTTTCCCATTTCTTTAACGGATTTCCGGCAGAGCGGAAAATTTTGACACAGAGATTATATATTTCCCGATTATAATGTAAATAAAAAAATAACGCGGTTAAAATTTCTCATCAAAAATATCTTTTTTTACGGTCCGGTTCTTCGCCGTTGCCTGAAACAATTCTGGATTTCCGCTCATTTCTATTTGTTCCCGTATCTTATTTATGAAGTGATAAATTTAAAAATTGTGTAAATAAAAAAGTCCGAATCGAAAGTTATGTGTAGATTATGCTATGTAGAGCGTATTCTTAAAGCTGCTGAAATTCATACAGAAAGGTGATGTGAAGACAGAACACAATTCAGGAGCGTAAATTGAGTAATAAACAACGACGAATCGAATGGCGATAGGACCAGCAACCCAGGAAATAATGCTTGGGTTTCCGAGTCGTCAGCTATGCAAATAAGCGACGATTTTCCGTGAATTTACTGAAATATCCTGAAATTTAAAGGGTATGCGATAGAGGGAAGGGACTTTAGCATCGAACTTCCTCAGCCAAGGAATATCCTTCGCGACTCAGCTAAACTGCACAATTATTTATTCTTACCTTTTCATATATTCTCAAGCATCGCAAATGTGGTACATTAAGTAAGTTCCTTCTGATTAAAGACATCTTCACTGCCTTTTTTCTCAAAGAATATACTTAAGGGATTCTTTCACCGTTTACTTAAACCACTCATTATGCACCACAAGCAAACTGCATGTATACGAGCGAATTAGTGAGTAAGAGAACCTTCTCCAACCATCTTCACCATCTATTCCTCCATTTTCAATCCATTTTCAGATTAAATATATAAAAGATACATCATAATATCACCCAAATTCAGGATAATGAATGTAAAACAAAAGAAATAAGGAAAGTAGTTGTAACTTTCTATTTAAAACTGCGACGCATATTACACAATACGTAAACACTTGTGCCATTCTAATTTTTCGTACGTAACCTTTTGAAAAATAGATCATCGCAACCAGAAAATTTAAAGAATATGTGGAGGGTACAGCGGAGCAATACAAAAATAACCGAATAATTTTATTAAAAATTCTATGAAATTCGTGAGAAAACGGAGATAAATAACGATCGCTCGAATATAAGATTTTCACGTAACGTTTAGTGACCATCGTTCGGTGGTTTATCACCGCGGTGATCAAAAGACGGCCACTAATTGGAAAGTGGCAGACGTCTTCACTGCGAGTGTCACGAACGGAGTGCCCGTCTGCGACCTACTTTTCCCCTGTTTCGGATGCCTTATTGATTTTCCACGCCGCATAGTGCATTTCTGCAGCGCAAGAGAACGAATCAATTGCCGAGAGGAATTGCGTTCAATCCATCCGACGTCAAATCAAAGTGGACACATTGTCCACCGGAACCCCATCAGCATCTGGAGCATAAATCTTCCAGTTCCGTGTTTATGCGTATCATCGTGATCGTGACGCTGCGTAGCGAGGTCAAGAAGAAAAATAGATAGTCAACTTCTGATTTAGTACTCAACCCTTTCCGGTCCAGCGAGTCCAAATGGAATCATATTTTTGATTCTAGCATCCCTTTAGATCGCCCGCTGACTCCATTTTGGCTCATAGGCTGCAGTATGCAATTCCAGCTGCAGGTTTCACGAAGGTTCGCCTCTCAAGAAAAATTGTTATATTCATTTTTAGATGGAGATTGCTGCAATCTGCAACTTATCATTAGAGTGTATCGGTGGTGGTGTTTACGATATTGATGAACTGAGGTATGTGCAGTATTTTGGAGAATAAAAATTTAAAACTCTTTCAATAACGATCAACAATGTAGGTTTAATGGTTTAAGCAGTCGCCTCGAAAAATATCGTATATTATATAAATATTATAGTGAGGAAAATTCCCTGTGACTTGACAAAGAAAAATTTCTTGTTGCGGGAAAAGCTGACAGTGAAGGGAAAAGAATGCAAAATTACAGTAAAAAGTAAAGTAAGGCGAATATGGCTAAAGTTAATAAAAGTAAAAAGTGAAATTTAATAAGTAATAAAAATCACAATACGAAAACACAAGCGTTAAGAGGAAGACACAAGGGGAAAATGGTAATTAGAATACTGAGGTGCATTCTGAAAGGAAAACGTAACTGATGACAGAGAATAATAGAAACTCAAATATTAGGGAGCAGTTTATCACAGCTTGTGTAAATAGTGTTCTTTGTTCATTAAAAGGGACTGCAGAAGAGAATGAGAGATATAAATTAAATTGCAGGAGAACGATGAAAATAAAACGGAATAACTAATGAGGCCCTTCAAAAAGTAAAAGAACGAAATCCGTGGAAAACAGGAGTGAATCGTACTAGTGAAAGATGAGGAAATTCAATCAAGCGCATACTAATGCAATAGAGTCTGGAATATAGTAATGGAGTTATTGCATACTCAAGTTGCGTGTGATGGTAAGGATGAAGATGAGGCGAGTGGCAGGAAGAAGGGGAGCAGTAACACCCCCTGGACATGGAGAGATCGACGAAAATGTCCAACTACACTCCAACACGATTGATTATATAATTTGGAATTCGGAATAGCGAAAACGTCATGACAACTTCAAAATTATAAATAATTCTTAAAAATACAATGGGATACTCTCGAAGATCCCAACTTATGGGAACCAATACTCTAGACATATATGTACTAATGAAAGGTTCAATTGAATATCCTTTCTATAAGTAGCCATTCAATGATTAGCTTAAAATGACGGTTCCTCGAGCAGCAAAACAATGCTTACAGTCGACAGTCATTTTGGTACCTGTATCCATTACAACTGACATCTACATAGATACTGACATAGAAACGCTTTACAGATAATGTGTTAAACTATCTACACCTGCAAAAAAAATTGCAATTTCTAGAGATGTTAAATTACATCATAAACAAAAAGATACTCCGAATATGCAATCGAACACATTTTGGAGAACTAATCAATGAATCTAAATATAAAAATCCACTTCGGAAGAATATTTGGCGCTGCAGGCCAAGAGTCCAATCTGAAATTGAAACCGAAAACAAAATTAAAACTTCAAATGTAAAGCCTTTATTAACGGTTAATATCATTTTTATATAATATCTTTGATGCATGTTCCTGTTACCACATTCTGATGAATGAAATATTTTCATTTCTCATTTGATAGAGAAAATGTATCTTTCATTTATATTTGTCACAGTCTTGGCCATGATGAGACGAATGCTTCTGAGGTATGAGTGGATAATTGCACTGACCATGGTCTTTCCTTATTGACTGACAAGAAAATCGTTACTCGTAGAGTCATTGTGCTTCACTTGCGTGGACATGCTCCGCTTATAGCATTCTGGCTCAGTGAGGAAAGCAAGGGCAAACTAACTCACTCCTCATCCTTCTCAAACCTCATTCCTCTCTGCAAGAGAGGCTTATGTCAGAGGGGATGAGGCACCAAACGGCTTCCAGGCTGAATACAATACAGATATAATGTGACATAGAGATTTACTTTCTCCTTATAATGATAATGATCATTTAATTAATGGTATATTTTTATGATTGTCTGACAAAAAATCGTAGTTTATCATTAATTCAAATGAATTCTATGTAACACTTTTTTTTTATGCTCTACTCCAATCTTTTAAATCCAGCTATCTTCTCAGGATTTGAAGATAATTACCATAATCATCCCTATTGGTCGAAAGAATTTCATTGGTGAATCTATACCTGTGTGCAATGTGTGTGTTACGTTTCATTCTTGAAAATGATTATTTGCGTATTTGTGCACGAACATTCGAAGTAACGCAGATATTTTGTACCAACATTTTTAATATCAGAGTATATTTAGTAATAATCTGTATATGAGTATATCTAAAGTAATAATGAATGAAAAGAGAGGATTCAAGCTGAAAGGTTGATTCCACCTTTTTTATTATGAAAACGACACTCGCGTTCCCTTGAGGGGAGTTAGAAGTACCCCTCTTTTAAAGAGTATAACCCTATTATGTTATACAACTGTCAAACTACACAATCTAATTGGTTGTATTGTAACCATACTTTCTGTACACATTTACTGCGGCAGGATTCTTCGCTGAAGAGTATCAAGTATGCTATCTATCATCGCATACTTTATATCCTTTGATATTCAGTTTTGCTGCTAATTTAGAATTAAGCACATTTCTAACTACCAACAGCATTGCAATCAAGAAAGCTACTTTTAATTTCGAAAATAATTTTACGTAATGATGATCAACCTCATGCTAGCAGTAAAAAAATTCATAAATCCCATTTACTGTAGCTAAAGGCATATCCGAGGACTCAGCCGACCGCGTGGTTTGGGAAAAATCTTCGCCGGTCAAGTGATCAACTCAAAGTTGCAACTTCGATCGTTGCCTAGACAACATCAAAGAGCAAAGGTAAACTGAGGTATGTTCCACGGACTGAAGGCGTTCGTATTCGAAAATGTGGACCAGCGAAATGGCCATAAACGAGCAAAAAGGAAAAAAAAAATGTAAAGAGATGCGAGTGTAAGGGGGAGTCCCATTGAGCGGAATCGAGGCTAAAGAGGAGAGACATGGATGCCGGATAAGAGGACTTGTCCGGAAAAAAACAGCGAAGAGAAGAACTCGTTCGTTTAATACGGAGAAGCGTCTCTGCATTTGGTTTGCGATGTCTCTTTCGACCTTGATACAAAGCAACGGCCCACAAAAGGGAGCTTTAATAGTTCTTCATTAAAGTGCGGAGGGACAGCGTGGAACGAGGATTCCTCGAACGAACGAAAAAATCGATTCGGCAAAGTTTCCCACTTCAAAGCTCTTGGTTACGGAATTAATGAATCACTCTGTCGACGGAACAAAAAGGGATTTTCCGGAACCGACGGCCCATTTCGTCTAAAAACAATCGTGTTCTCAGCTGTGTTTTAATTCTGTCCGAAATGAATCCGTGGTCTTCACTTCAACACTCCGTAGAAATGTTATGAAAAAACATACATTAAAGCTAACATTTTATGGTGAGAATGAAAGGTGTTCGTGAATAAGTAACATGAAATCACGGTTTGGTTTTACAGAAAAGCAAAAATTAAGCCTGATAAAACCATACTCCCGTTATTAAAACTAATATTAATCTTAATTTGAAACACGGGAAACATTTTTCGCCAAAATTAAGAGGAAATAGATCTCTCAAGGCTAACGAATAAGAGTTTAAGAGGTGAAATGCACAAATATTCTCTTTCAATATAACATTACAATTTTAGCCTCTCCATCCAAATTAAGATTCCGTCCACAATTTCAACATTGTTATCAGTACTTTCCGCTAATTAATGTGCGGAATATTAACCAAGAAGAGATAGAATTAGAATAATAAAATCTTCAACGTTTACTCTGATCCAATTACGACAATCCTCATAAAGGTGTAAGAAAATTTAAGAAGAGAACACTATCTTAATTCGCTTAAAATGCTACCGCAAGAGTGTAATCTTAAAAAATAGAAGCTAAATATATTTATTACGAAATAATACTTAAAATATAGGCAAATTCTCTGTCACCTCGGGTCATTAAGTAAGTAGAGGCTCTCTAACTTCCAGCCTTAAAAAGGGTGTCATTTGAAGAGAAAATATTTTTAAAAAAAGCCTGGAGAGATATTTCGGTGGTATTTCTTAAAATTGTTAATGCCTTTTATTTCCATCGTGAGATAATGAGTGAGTTAGAACTCGAAGAAGAATAATCGGTGAGAAGACCGATTCAATGTTCCTGAATAATCCGCAAAATCTGAGAAACCATTTCTGGAAAATAAAAATGACTATAATGTGTGTTTCTTTCTTATTGTCTTGGTTTATTTTCTTGGCAAAACGTTTTGGGTGAAAAAATAACGAAAACATCGACATAGGCCGAAGAAATATCTTCTTCTGTCTTTTCAGGTAAATGACATCCGTGGTCAACCATCAAGAAATTACTCAAAAATATTGGTCATCAATTATGCAAATAGTGATATACCTGCTTGTATTTATTTCCATCTTTGTTTTCGCGGGTTTTTTCGCTCCCCTTCTTGTGTGAGCGTTTTCCCGCACAGTGGGTTTTTCTCCGAAAGCCTTCAGCCAAGGAGTTTTTCCCCACACCACAATTCTTTTATTTGTTTACCTCTTCTTTGTATTTTTTTTTATATACATATGTATTTGTATTGTTTTTCCTCCTTTTATGTAAGTAATATTAGTAATCCTTAATGGTTAGGTGTAAGAGAGGCCCTAATGGGCCTAACTTCGCCAAATAAAGAGTTTTTATTATTATTATTATTTCTTTTTTGATTTGTCTGCGATCGGAGAATGCACTCGAAGAAGCTGTTCCTAGTGTTTCTCATCTAAATAATGAAGCTAATGAGGACTAAGATTAAACATAAGGAATAGAATAAAAAATAACACGCGTATATAATGTATAACATTATATATTTTTATAATCAATACCAGGCCATCATCTACAGGGTTAATTAAATAAGGAGTAAAAGTAATACGAGAAAACATATGCAATTACCTAATTTATATTAGTAATTTACGAGCATCAATATTTATGCCGAAATTTCCTCACCGAAATAATAATCGAACGCTCACTTTTTTAAAACTCTATTTTCTATGAAAAGTATTGTATTTTTGCAAAACATTCTCATTCCAAATCTAATAATTATGTCAAGTAGTACGTGAAAGAGGGGAAAAGAGGAAGGGAATAAGATGGTTTGACGCAATAAAGAAGATTATAAGAATAAGAAACCTGGACTGGGACTAAATCAAGGAGGATGAATGGTGGAAGGATAGAGGAAGCGGGATTATGTACCATAAATACCCCGACCTGGCAAGACCTGGACAGGGGGAAATAATGACAAGTAGTACGTATAATTTAGAAGGTCATTGCTGCAGAACACACGCATCAAAGATATATTTTAACGGGATTTAAGTACTGCTTAGTGAAATTGTTATAACGCACACAGCAGTTCCCATTTACAGCTATAAAAGGCATTACTCCACTTCGGACTTGAAATTTTTTACCTCCTTTTTTATCTTCTCACGAATTTCCTTCCTCCGAAATTCTCTTCCACTCATTCACTGTATTTCATTCTGTAAGCGTTCTCCTCATTCGATCGAGTCTTCCTCAATACAATGGTAAGCGTTCCGTTAGGAGCATAAAACGATGACAGTGATGACGAGATCTTCAGTGGGGCATGACTGGCTCGCCTCGGAAAAAGTGACCAAATTAAAGATGAATCCGGAAGATTTTGAGGAAGGCAGCAGAAAAAGCTGTAAAGGATAACGTTCTTATTCGTGTTCATTACGGAACGAAAAAACGTATTCCATTGATGCACTTCCTTCGTGGAATTGGAGGACCATCAATTTTCTCACCAAACATAAAATCACTTCGGAGACTATTCGTAACGCGAAGAAGTAACGGAGTTATTTTTGATGGTCCACAATATCGATGCTGAAATTTTTTGATGTACCTAACGGAAAACTTTAACGGTTACAGAAAATGACATTTTCATTACTTAGAAGATTGGCGATCTCACGCATTCTCTCAGAAACGGAGTTCTTCGTGGGAGACAAAGCAGTGGTCTGCTTCCAAGTGAGATTCCAAAGTGCGAGGAATAAGAGTTCGCTGGGTTATTCCAATTCCGATCAATGGAAACGGACAAAACGACGACTTCAGATCTTAAGCGATTAACTACTACAGTATTCCTATATGCTCGGCGTGCAGCGGAAAGCGTTAATGATATCGAGATGTATTACTTTTATGGACTGCAATAAACCGAGTCAATAAAAGATCTTTTTCCTTAATGACGAAGAGTTGGAAAAATCGTGGTGAAGATTTAAAAAAATCGACAAATTGCATTCGGCAGTTGAAATATTGGCAGTTCACGTCGTATTTCTTCGTTTCGTTCTAAAATCGTCAAACGAAAATTCCTTCGAAAGGAAGGAACGGAGTTTGTACGCGAATCATGTACCGGGAGAACCAGTAATACTCGTAAAAAACCAGTTTTTCGTGTATAAATTACTTCATTGGATATCAGCGTCCGCAAAACATAAAAAAGTCCTTTACCTACTTAGTATCTCTCACCCTCAAAGAAAGCCGAGCTGTTCGCGGAATATCTTACATATCTAGCCACAAGCGTTCGCCGAGTAACGTTCTGGAAGCTTCCAGAACATCGTTTTCCATCGATGTCATCGGGGGACGTGCTAATTACGGCATACTTGTCTCCATGTCAACGTGAAATCAATACACGATCATACTGATTAATGAGAGACTTAAGAACTTATTTACGGCAAGAGTACATTAGTCGAAGTGTGGGAGAATAGTGTGCTATTGCGGAAATATTCTTAGAGACTTGAAAGACATTTCGCCAACAGTAAGACACCTTGGAAAATCTGGACGAGGTGGAAGATACACTTCTCAGAATGAATAATCGCTGGATAGCGTGGAATAATTAGGAAAATTCGTAAATACTAATTCGTAAAATTATATATGTATCTTTTTATTTATAGCTCAATTTTTATCGTTTGAGTAATCGTAGGATATGCTGAAATCGGATTTTACGTTTTAAAATAGAATTGATACGCTGAATTTATACGCTCTAAATCTGTCCCAGGGATAATGGGAGAATATTTTGGCAAAAAAGAAGCAGGAATGAAAATACAACTAATTTCTGAGAAATGGTCACTAAAAATTTATAACTCAAAGAATGCAGATGATTTAGATTTTAGAGAAGCAAATGTTGATCAATAAATGCAATCGATTAGAGTTGCGATTTCCTAATTGACAATAAGATCGATGGACAGTCGCTGCAAATAATTTATTCTACCATAAAATATATATTTAAGCTTAAAAAGGAATATTCTTACATCCGTAAAGCATTACCACAAGGAGAGATCCACCGAAGCAAATGCGTTGGCAATAGTGCAACTTATATGCATGGAAGACCTCAGAAAAATATAATATTAATTTCTTGCCCTTAAAATAGCATCGTTCTAAGAAATTTACAGAATCTCGAGAAGAAAATTAATTAAATTAGGGAAATAATTGTTGGATTTGTGATAAAGTGAGTGAAGGCCTCACAGAATATATACACAAACCTCATAAATATGTCTTAATACGAGAAACACTCTTACAGCATCATTTACATTTACAACCAAATGAGGCAAGCATATATTTAACATTCATCACATAATACTAACAGAAAAACAATGATTTGTTATAAAGTTTTCGTAGCTTCATAAGATTGTTTCTGCAGAAAAACAAACCTATAATGATGTTAATAATGTTTGTTTTTATGCGACTTATAAATATTACTCCATTAATAAACATGATTTTGATTAAGGAACGGAATCAAATATGCTTAAAATTTCTATTCTATCATAAAAAGTCAAACTATTCAGAGAAAATATACAGCGTAAGATATAACGAAGTGCAGCCTTTTTTTGATTGAAAAACCGTCTCTAAAAAATTTGGATTTTCATATTAATGTCGCAACGAAGAAATTTTTATCTCCATCAAAAAAATTGATATTTTTGCAGACAGCAAAAGTTTTGACAAAACATTCTTTGAGAGATAATGAGGCTCCAGAACCTAAAGCGGCTAGGAAGCTTTGATTTGTGCTTAATCATTTTTAAATCCCTTCAGTGGTATCCACAGCGCTTTCTTCATCGTCTTACGGTTATTTCAGTTACGACAGTCGAACCGGAATATCCGTACTCGATTCGGAGCCTTTACTTCCATGAAAACAAATCATCCGAAAAAGAGAAATGTTTCTCTGGAGTTGAGCCAAGATTAATTGCATTCCTTAACTCAAAGATAAATTTAAATTATCGTTAAATAACCATCGTATTAGACACTTGGGATCACTTGTTCAGGGGACAATTCGCTACATTGGACATTGTTTAATCGACGTGTCTTACGTTGCATAATTTATTCATAGCTCACTTTTTAACATCGAGCATAAAAGAAAGGAGTTAACTGATATGCGTCCTAATTATATTATCATTATCCACGAAGTAATTTTAATATTGGTTATAATAAGTCTTTCGTAACTGTTGAACCGTTTTAAATATTTTTATAACAAATAGTTGTCGTGATTACTCAAAGAGGAGTCAACCTTTTTTGAAACGCAATTAATTTTAAACTTGTTAAACTAACTTGTTATTTATCAAAGGTAAAGAGAGCACAAACGCAGTTTTCTATTTATGGACGAAAGAGAATTTAACAATATCAACACTGCTCAACTGTTCATACTTAATGGAATACATGAGGTCAACTCGCGTTATACGCTATAGAGTGGTTGACAATTTTATTGCTAACTTTTAAACTTTAAAACTGTGAAATTCAACGGAAAAATCGCAGTCGCCCAATGAAGGCGAATCGAGCGATCCGAACCGAAAGGCCCTCATTCGAGTCAGTATTTTCGGCAACGCGTCAAGAGAGTGTGATTGACTGATTTTTCTGCGTCGAGAACGTTCTCTCAGCGAATGGCTCCAATCTGCATGCAACGCAAACCCATGAGGTCAAAAGGTCAAACCCTACTCAGACATATCCCTGTGTCGCTCTTTGATTTTCTCCCTGATTAATGTCCCTGAGGCAACGGAGGGCAATGGTGTGCCGACCCACATACTCCGATGGAGTCGAATCGATGGGATAATGCGAATAAAAGTCAACGCACGGAGGCGGTGCATTTGGCGGACGAGAATTGGCGACAACTGAGCAGGGATCGCAGCACCCACAAATCGAAGTTTTGCTTCGGAAGTGTGAAGCAAATGCAGCACTGGCAAGAGACCGCCTGTCCTTCGCAGTTGTCGGCCTCGCCTTGATAATGGTCCACGAAATACGAATCGGCAAATGTAAGTCGCTCCTTGATGGTTTTTGGTGTTTCCTTATTTTGTCAACCATCAGCAGCCATCCCTCCTTTCATTACTTCATTTGAGTTATTCAAGTTTACAGCTCAGCGAAAATTGAAAAAAAACGTAAATAGATAACAGAGTCCAAAAATTATACAAAGCACTAATTAAATGGGAAGATGAAGAGAGAATGAAATAAAAATAAACTGCGATGGAACAAAAACATATGTAAAGAACAAAATTAAAATCTGAAGGCGAAATTTAAAAAATGCACATCGTACTTTTTCATCTCCTAAAACAGAACGTTTCATAGGAAACAGAATTTCTTCTCGAATCTCTTGAGGTCAACAACCTAAGTGCAGCAGACGACTGAAAATCGGAAAACATAATTCGAACAAATAAACGAGTTCCACAAATGGATCCGCGCATCGAATGAGAACGACCTTCCGAGGCAGAGCGGACGTTGCCGGAAGTGGTGTTGACATGAATGCCGTTCCTCCACGTACCTTAATTCGATCAAACTCCGATTATCCGTTTCAACGGTCCTTCTTATCGCACGTGCTGCCCTCATCGGAAACTTCTTTCGATTAATTTGACTAAAGAGACCAATGGATAGCCAATGTTAAGGTGACAACGATTGCGATCTCTCCAATTGGCTAATCGAATTAATAATCCGTGGAAATAATTTATGTGACCGCTGAAACACATGGCGATAATGCTCTCGTCGAAAGCAATTTCTTCTTTCGCATTTTTGCAAATAGGATCAAACGGAGCGGTAGTGGGCATCCACTAATACGCAAATCATGATTCCTTTATGCTGATGGAGCTGCCTCAATCTGATGTTCTGATTATCTGCATTCTCAGCATTAAAAGATATTTATGCGAGGACAAAGACTTTTCTTTAAATGAAGACTTTTCAAACATACGATTTCTAATTTCAAAGAGGTGGAGTAAAATGTCAATTACAAAGCGTGAATCCTTTAATATTTCTGATTTTTAGGAATTTTTAATTAAAATAATGGGGCAATAACCGCTAGAAATACTCTCAATTCAAAATCCACCTCTTGAGTTCATATTAAAGCTATCTTAACATAAAAATACATAGAAGAAAAAGAAAAACATAATTTCATTTTCCTCAAAGATGTATGTAAATTAATTACAGCTTGGTATAATTCCTATTTATAGCTATGATTATTTTCCTGATGAAGGGGAAGATTAGTCAGTCATATGTTTGTGCATTTTAAGTGCATTTTTATTTATATATCTGATATTTATTTTATACCTTGTTTGGTTAACCATGTAATAAATGAAAAATAAAAGGGAATTTCTAAATACTTTGGGTGATTTTTTCCACCGAAATCAAAGAAGTATCTAATTAACATATGATAACGGAGGAGTCTTAGGTGATTTGAGATAAGGGACTTCAGGGTGCAGTGGTCAAAACAGCACATCATCGATACTCTTAACTGTTCAATTTCATCTTACTTCTCCATCCCTCCACACATGAAAGTGATTTACAAGGCTCTTATTTACTGATATATTAATTTAAGAACCACGATAAATGAGATATAATTAATTTTAATCAAAACTTTCACGAATGACTAGAAGAAATTGCATGCTAATAGTAAGAATTCTCCTACTTAAATCGGTGCTTTCCTCAGGCTACTAACGTTACCAAGCGCCTCAGTTCCCTCAAGCCAAAAGAGAAAACTGCATCTTTCTTTTCTCGAAACATTTGATAGATTGACGGACTAATTGCTCATGATTATCGTTTCCAAACATAGGACTGATGATAATTCATTTCCGTACAAGTTACGAGTTATTGGGGTTATTACCACTCCCAGCTATGAAATAGTAATTCTTTTTTTTAACATCTACAGATCTTAAAGTGCAGCTAAAATAAGATGAGCAGAAATCTAAAATAGGATTTCTAGCAAACTTACTATTTCGTGAAACAAGGGAACATCTTTCTTGGACTGATATTTCTTCGACCTCATTAAAGGGAAATGAGAAGACGGAAGCAAAGAAAAGAAAACAAAAGAAAGCAGTCACATTAACGAGTAAATGAAGTAGAATGCGATAAAAAGTAAACGACTTGAGTTTGTCGGCCAAATTCGCTAAAAAAACGAAGTAAAGTGAAGTGAACAACTGATCAGATTCTGATTGACTGGTTTGATTCAGCACAAATTATTACGAAAAATGTATAAAATGCACTATTATTATCAAAAAAGTAGGACGCGAAATTATTCCTAAAAATCTTACTAAATGTTATAAATTAAAGTTTTTTTCGCTGATCTGATATTCCCACTTGTTGACCGTGCTACAGGATGAATTGATCGAGCTGTAAATTTTTTTTTCAAAGAATTGTATCGTAAAAAGACTATTGGGATATTCAAACATTATCGTTCTTTATAACACCACAGTATACGATTAAAACAAAGGATTTTAAGTCAAGATATATAAATATTTTACTGACTGTGGAGTCTGTTTGAGTGTAAACAGTAAAGAGATTACCGACCGCTATAAATATATCATAAAATGCTAATATGTAAATATCAATATAGAAATAGAAGTCAATTCTCAAAATTATCGGATGACGAATTCAACACTGTTTCATCCGCTGCCGTCTAATGTTGGTGTTTCGGAAGATAAGAAATCATTCTGAGAAAGAATGCGGAAACTATAAAGTATAGTTAAAGTATATACTAACATAAATTACAATATAAAATATTACGATAAAAGTGGGAAAAATAATAAAATATTGGATGAAGATTGAGCTGAATGTACGTCACTTTAATGAAAAGAAATGCGAAAGCATTAAAGACAATTAAAAACATTAGCGAAGATCTAGTTGCTAGAATTTGGAAAATAAGTCTTAAAATGGAAGCCGAGTTGATTACACGGAGTGAGACAGAGGAAAAATAGAGCTCTTCCTCGGAGAAGCACTTTGAGTGAGTGATGTCTTTCAGGAGTCCGGTTGCGATTTCAGACGAGCCAATTCTTCATCTCTAAATTGTAATCCCAAATACCACTTTACTCCTAATCCAAAATTACACTTGAGGAATCTGTGGCTAAAACAGTTGGGAGCATTCTTTTTACAGAAATATTTAATCAAAAATGTGTATTTTTATTAATTAATGAAGAAATCTGAATAAAAGTACAATATTACTAGTGATAAATGCTAAATCTCACGTCTTTTTTACCTTAATTTTTCAGGTGAGGTACAGAAAAGAATAATTTGTGATCAATTTACTAAAAGAAATTCAAATTATTTAGGGCATGAATCTGTTCCTAGTAGATAATTTTAGCAGCTTATTCCAAATATATATATATATATATATATATATATATATATATATATATATATATATATATATATATTATAATAATAATAAAACGGCTTTATTCGGGCGAGATTGAGACTAAAAGTCTCCTCTTCCATCTAACCCATCGTCATACAATACTTAAATAATTAATTAAAAGAGATAGTATGAAAAAGATATGAGAAGAAATTGTGGATGTAAAATATATATATGTATATATATACACAATAAAATATGATTTGTACAACAAGTGCGTATTGAGACCGTTTAAGAAGGCATAAATATGCTTTTTAATAAATTTAAATCTTTTACTTTTTCTGCACTAGCTTGGATTTAATAATAAATCCGTTTTAAGTACTAATAATAAAAGTGCAATCCCATGATGGTTCAAATTTCCCTCCAATTATAATTGCGGGATTGATGAAGTAATCCTATAGCCCCTGAATCTATCACGCCATCTGAAACCCACCAACAACTCCTATCCCTCAGTTTGAGTGAATTGCACGGACGAACGAGTGATTTATTTCCAAAGGCGTGCACATGCGTTCCTCAGGGACTCCACGACCCGGAGCTGTGTCCTGACCGCCATAAGAGCAGGTTGACCTACATCAGCGGAGAGACTTTCAGCGACCCCAGTCTGCATGGCAACCCACAATTTGTAAATAAGTTCATTCCGGAGAATTTAAGAAGCGTGAGATTTACATCCCGAGAAAAGCATTCGAGATTCTCGAATGGAAACTCCCCCCTCTCCCGGCGATACCGAACATTAACGCCTGCGGGTAATTGTGGGCTTCGTTTCGCACATCGAATCTGGAAGAAGCGGAATAGGAAATGGCGATTTCGAAACGAGGAAAGATGAATTAATTAAGCTTAGATCACGAATCATAAAGAAAAACGAGGACCGTGGGCAAATATGCGTGTCAGAAACATCGATTGGCCTCCAATCCGCTGATGGCGTCTGCATGAAGGCGGAGACGATCGTTTATTTGGATCCAGAAAAAGGTATTGTTTTCAAATACCTCTCCGTCACTCGGAGAATTTCGAAAGTATGTATAATTCTTCGGATATTGAGAGAACAGGGGTCTAATCTAATAGTCTGAATTAGGTGCCTAAGGTGTCTTATAAGTAAAAATATGTTTTCACATTTTCTGTGGGCACTCCACATGTTATGGATCCCTGCGATGTAATGATATTGGACGAGGTTACTTTGATTTGATTTGAACGTGTTCAAAAGTGTCCCTGGGTTCACTATCGATATTCTTCGATAAGAAAAGTATGAGAAACTGGGATTGCAGATCTGAAAGCGATGCTTGGAACTCATCTGAAACGGTTTCATGGCTCTTTCATGGTTAATTATTAGTACCCTCTGATGTGGGAAATAACGGAAAAATAAGTTCAGATTGGTTTTTGGATCGTTTTAGATGAGACCCTGACAAGGCCTTCAATTTATCAAATTATCCGTTTTCAAGGCCCCAAAGGGCCCCTAAAATTCAACATAGCCTCTAAGGTATGATCTTTCCTACGTCCTAAGGATAGATACCTAAGAAAGTACATTTCAGGAAACAATTTTCGGAGATTTGTGGAATGTTACTGTGCTATATTCAGACAAGTTTTACTCGTAATAGATAAATCCCATTTGAGCATAATAGATAACTCTGCAAATTTTCCGAAGTGAAAAATTCATGAGAAGGCAGCCATTCCCCAAGAACCCAAAAAAGAACATTAGAATAAAGACGAGCGATAACTCGTCTAGGATCGAAGGAGGGGTAGCGAACCTAAAGGAGGACGCCGAGTTCATCCTCGGGGTCGCCGTCTGTGAGAAATGGGTCCGCTGATGAAAGGCACACTTTTTTCAATCGCGATGGTACTAACCCCTGAAGCACTGCTCCAGGGTTCGATGGCCTTTCTATGATAGAACAACTCTTAAATTTAATTGGAAATGTGTAACGTAATTTTCAATCGAATGAACGCGTGTTTTCCCGGAAGGAGAACGGAGATTATTGTCTGACGCCTCTGGAAAGCGAAGCATATTTAGGAAACTGCGGAGAGGTCCGCAAATAAAATTCCCAACGCTTTAACGATCGCAGACACTTCAATAATGTATAGAAATTCCATGCCATTTAGTTGCCATTGTTAGAAAAAGTCAGCGAGGCCTGAGGAATGTTTGTGCCTCGGGCAATCGATGAAATAACTTACTCATCTCAACCTCCGTGTAAAAATTTTCCACGCAAAAATGAGTAAAGTTGAAAACAATCTACAAAACAGAATCGCAATGAAAAGTAATAATTGCTTTCTGAGAACGACAAATAGTATCTTTTAGTCCTTTTTGGTAGAATAATCTCTTGGATAGCTGATCCAGGATGAGTGAGTGAGCTTGTGCAAATATTTTCTTTGACAGCGAAAGAAAAAAGATAGTTTAATACTTTTTCCACAGTTTTACTAGTCAGTTTCTCTTGTTTCGTTGAGATGGAATTCCACAGCCCTCCTCCGTGGATTTTATTTTTTTATTTGACCTTTAAATAGTTTTGAATCGACATTTAAACGTCGAGCATTTTTTGATCACTTAGTGGAAGAAGCAGCAGATGAGTGGGAGCGATATTCAAAGAGCGGTCCGAAACGGTAACGATGACACTGACAGCGTTGCAGACTTTGCTTCTTTGTAGCGTTTTCTTAATGAGAAACTAGAAACGAGGAAATTTTGACTCATTTTTTTATTTTTATACACTGCCCCGTGTAGGCTTTTCACGGGAGAGAGGTGAAACATTGGGCATTCTAAAACTTGGCATGGATTCAAGAATGGTCAGAATGTAGCTATTTCTCGGATATCATTATTTCTTTACCAAAAGTGATATGAATGCCATATATGAAGCCAAATATGCTGTGTGCTAGCGAAAGAGATTTTCATGAGGAGCTTGAGATAAATTGAAAACATATGTAATTGTTTGTGATACAAGGTTCCAGTGGTGACGACCAACAACGAAGTTTGGTTGCCAACTTGATTGTTTTCTTATCAACATTTGTCGAGATAAGTATACAAAATTTACTAAACCGGGCGCTCCGGGCGAAACACATTCGAGATTTTCTTGTTGGTGGGGAAATAACTCTCTTCCAGTACCCAAACTCATTAGATAGCTTCAGTCGCGAAGCGTCGTGGTTCATAAAATTTTCAACGAAATTGAGTCAATAATTAATGGGCAATGAATTAATTTGGTCAGTGAGGTTAGGTTACTAGTATGACCTGTATGTATGCTCGGATATAAAGTGTGGATGGAATCAGCTAAAATGATGTATGTGAAGAATTTAATGATTTCAAAGAGGAGAAAGGATCGACAAAGCGGAGGATGCGGTGAAGGAGATAAAAAAGAGAAATGGACGGAGAGTAAATGAATAAAAGGAAGAATATAAAGAGACGTTTGAAGCGATAGATATGAGTATAAAAGGGGGCTATGAAGAAATATTGTTAAGAAACGGAAATAAATGTGAATAACGCAGAAAGTAACAATTTGAGAGGTGAGTACGTTCTGCGATAGAAGGAAAATTAAAGGCCACTAATTTATTCAACGTACTAATTAGCATTTTATTGTCACAATCAGTTGAAATTGTTTGAAACTCATACTGAGGTATCCATGGTCCAAAACCTGCTGGTAGTTGTGAATTACAAGGTGGCATAGAAACTCTTTCCGAAAATTTCTTGTATGCAACTTTTCACCAACTAAAGAAATTCCGAATTATTTGCCACGATGAACTTTCGAAAGATATGCAGAATTTTAATGTCTTAAAGGTCAGGTGTCTGTGTCCTAGATTTAAACCAGACAACTCCAAATAGATTTCTCCGGATAATTTAATTGACTCCGGAAATCGACTTCATGCGACGAAGTAATAATTGGGAAAGTGAAGTGGCCATATTGTAAAAGAACGTGATTTGGCCAACACGACAGATATTAGCGGCGCAAGTATAAATAAAGAAAGAAGAGTGAAGTGGGCGGAGACAGTGGGCAGTCGCCCACAGGAGAGCAACAGCTAATATCGCCCATAAACTACGTCATAGCACACCTAAGATCGAAAAGGAATTTTACGACTTTTCGCGCGGGGGAATAACAAAAAGCGGTCACCAGAAGTTAGTTAGTGACAGAATGGAACAAGGACGCTGGTTATTGAAATATAAAACATTAATTCGATGAATATATATATCGTGGACACATTTCGATTGGAACAATGTGAAATAAAATCGAGATGATGAAATGATTGCGTCACTCTCAGAGGCTGTTGAAAATAAGTGCGCAAAACATATTGAATTAAAAGATAGTTTAAGAATTCGTTGATTTAAGGAAAAGTAACCCTACCCGTTCTGTTGTACAAGTTGCATTCCTTATTGACTATAAACAATGCTCAAAAGAGGAAGCATACTAAATGCTTCCTAAACCCACATGGATTGTTGTAGGCAGAAAAAAATCCCTATTTTTATGAGTTATATGCACCAGAAGCACTTATATTTGCAGTATGATCTTATTATATTCAGACACATCGATTTATTTGGAAAGTATCTCTAGATGCGCCATGGCAGCTGAAAGTTCAGCTGGAAAAAACAATCGTAACAAAGCTGTTAAAAGTATAATGGCTCAAATTTCCTTAATATTATATGCAACCACTTTATTGAAAACTTTATGAAATGGCAATGCAATGAAATTGGCTCGATGAACATCTACTTGTACAGAGAAAAATAAATAAAAACATTTAAATAAGACACTAATTTGACTCCAGATTTAAGGTTAAGTATCGTGGAAAATATGTAAGAAACGGCTGTTAAAATGGTGAAAAAGCAATTCTTTTACTCCAACGAAAATTGCAACTTACACGCATAGGTGCAGGTTCATACTAGTCTTCTGGCAGACAAAGTACTCGAGTGAACACCTCGAAGTTGGCACTCCTGTCCAACCTCCCTCACACCTTTCAAGCAGACACATGTCAGTTACGCCTGGCCGAGCGTACCAATCAATTTGATGCCTCACATCAATATTTGCCCCTCCATTGTCTTTCGTCGCTACATTCGATGGATTCCCTGATTGAGTAGACATTCATTATCTGGAACGATATTCCTTTCTTCGGCAAACCTTATCTATTGGAGCTAATGTTGATCTTCCGAGATTTCATTAACTCCGAGGAAATGATTTGGTCCAGGGAACACCGAAGTAGATATTTGATGCGTTTGAGCGATTAACGCAGAAATTATGTCCCAACACCTTATGGCTCTTATTATTGGCCTCATTATTATTATTATCTCTTCTTATTAATAGCTTAAATTAAGATCAAATCAGCCTAAAATGATACTAATCTTCCATTTCGATTTCCATGAATACTGTATCACATTCTATCCGTCGATGATCTTTGTCACCTAAAACGTAGGATTATTCCAAAACTAACTCAAGCTCCGATAGCCGTTAATGATTACTTAAATGACCGAGCGATAAAAATCCATCCGCTGGGATCGATCGACAATCGCATCTATTTTCCTTACTTAAGAGTTAAGACTGATTATTTTACCCGTAGTGAATTGAGGAAGAGTACTTAATCTAATTCTCCATTCCACAAAACACATCTAAATAATTATATTAAAAATAAGTTTAAATATTTTTTATAAAAAGCAAACCAAAATCTTGAAGAAGTAATTCCACTGACGACAGTAATGAAAACTTAAAGGCAGTGCATACTTTCATTCAACTTCATAGTAGTAAGAATTTAAAGAGATATTAATCTATGTAGAGACGAACTAAGAAATGGAATTTTAAACGAGGCATCTCGTAGCGAAGTCTTTCAGTCTCTTTTGGCTTCAGAATATAGGGACCCTGAGATATCATCAGAACTGTATCATGTATGCTAGTATCACCAAGTTTCCTAATATCAGTAGCCTTTAACTGTGATTTCTTTCAATGATGAATCCAATTTTCCGACCCTCTCGATTTGCGATGTTTTGGGTGAATGCAAGAGGAGCGGAGAAAGCGTGTTCTCGGAAGGGAGGCGAAGGAAGTCACTGGAGGAAGAATGATGACAATGGGAAGACAATTGACAGTTGACAGCATAAGGAACGATGAGGAGAATACACTCGGCAGACGAATCACACACTCTTTCGATCGGTAAACTATACGAAGTGATTACTCGACGTGCTCAAAAACCTAGATGATAATTCATCCCTCGAGATGGAGAATGTCCATCATAACTCGCGTTCATGAAAGTGGAATCAGACGTCTTCAATTATGGACCAATTTCTCTTAATTTTGAATTCTCCATTGGTAACTTGAACTGCCCCTTAATATCAACAATTGTAAAATATTATATTTCTCTTAATAAAAGTTCAACTTCCCCTATTCCCCAAATAACTCCAACGAGTAAAATCTATTAACGATTGGACAGTAATTTGAAATTTAATTCACACTCCACGTACGAAAAAGCTTTCGGATTTGTAGATTTCATGAATAAAACCGGCCTTGGTGGGCGAGTGCATTCCAGCTACGCTACCGCTCCTACTCCAAGGTCCCAGGTTCGAATTCCGGACAACCATTCAACGGTATAGTTGTGTGTGTTTAATGTTGCTGTTGCCTCTGTGAAGCACCTCCTCACAAGTCCATCAGAGGGGAACTTCACCGATAAAGGGCAACAGAAGCAGAAATACAAGAAAACTCTCCCGAAAAACTGTTCTGAAATCGTTTTTTAATATTGTCACATCGAATACGCCGCTGTCTCCAACCACAAGAAGAAAGGGAAATAATACATTAGTGAATTGAGAAGGAGATATTTTGAGATCCAACAGGGTTTATGGCCAGGAAACCCAAATTTGTGAGAGACTCAATCCTAGCCTTTAAGTTTCAAGGAGAAAGGTCGCTGATTTCCCCTTCCGACGAAAATGTTTCCACAACAAGATTGGCTGCATCCGGATAATTAATTAAATCGAAATGTCAGCAACCGCATGTTAAGGACCTTGTATTTCACGAACCCTCTTGCATGCTATAGGTTTGTGCCTTTCCCTAGAATTTGAAAAATTTATTTCATGTCGCAGAATTTTTTGTGATTCGCTGCTGACGGTACAATAAAACTGTACCGATCCTTTAATCCGAAGTAATTTCTGTATCTATTCTCAAAACTCACCTGTACCGCAATTGTACTTATCTTTATGCCTTTCTTCGATTTATTTTAATTTCTCTTCGACTTATTTATCATTGTTTGTCTTTAATTTGGGTTTCGATTTTATTTTAACACTTTGATTCTTTTCTATCTATTATTAAATATTTATAGGCGTCAAATCAGGAAGTAGGCCGGATTCCAAATCTTAAGTCCTCGCAGAGTATTAAAGATGAGTAATTCCCGCATCGAGTCATAGAGAAGTATACAAAACGTAGACCCATTTCGAATCCGTGCCCTTCGGCGCAGATGTACTCTGCAAGGCACAGGGGAGTTCGTAACCGCCAAATAAATTGATTTGAAATGAAATTTCACGCAAATTTCTCGGTTATACCGTTTGATTTGGCTTGAAGGTTTGCTACGGTCCAAGCTCCCGCGTTTGAGTAAAAGCGAGACTTTGTAATCCGCGAGAGAATTTAAGGCTTTTTTGATTTTCAAGAGTGGGCCAACTAACTCGAGTGCCCATTGACTGGTTAAGTAGGGACAAAAGATAATTCGTTAAAAAGAACCATAACCATATTAAAGCAGACAATGGAACTGAGGGTTCAGCTCAAATTTTTCCACTGTTTCTCAAACAATATATATCTCTTTCACGGACAGAAATATTCTTAACTCCAACAGACATTCGCATTCAAGTAATTGAATGTGGAAATGGAAATACGAGGTCGAATGAGACGTATCCATTCATTTATTTTTCGATTGATTTTCTCGTTTCTAAAATACGATACGGTGAAAATCTACTCCAATATATATTCTATTTGAATATTTGTTAGATTCATAAATATTGCACTGCATTATGGGTAATAGCAAAATAATGGAAAACTATAGTTCAAAAATGGAAAGGGAACTCATGATGAATTTGTCAGAACACTGAGATTCGTCAAAGCCAATTCTAAAAACTTAACGTTCTACCTTTCTCATACTCCTACATACATTCATACATATATTCATAAGTTAATCAATAATACCTTTACAAACAAGAACTTTAACGGAAAGAGAGAGTTTACGCATAGAATAACACTGAAGGGATTTATTGTCTATGATACTTGTTATGTGTGTTAAACTTATTCTTGTTACAGTTTAGAACAATTGATCGTTTATGACATTAGAACGCAGATGTTATCTGTCTATATGAATGATCTTTCCCAGAAAAAGAGTAAAATAGTATTGACCTCGGACTATGGGAATGTTGACAGGTATGTTGAAGGGAGACGTTGCATCCGGGCGCAGGGCGTTGCCGAGGTGAAGAGCAAAACACACTCGCATCTTATTAACACTTATTAACGCTGCTACATATCCCTATTAACTCCGTCAACGAATCCCCTTGCATCTTAAATTCAATCAAATACCTTTCAATAAATAGTACGATCATTTTATATTAATTGACGCACAACTGGTGATAACGCAAAAGCTCAACATTCCTCTGGTCGGATAAAATCGCCACTTACATTATTTCTTTACGTATTTGATCATGCCGATGCAAGCACGTACACACAGAATGTACACGCATACATTCGTGAAAATTATCATTATACATAGATTAGAAGAGTTTGTTTTAAGCTTTTGCTTGCTATTTGTACTTATAAATTCTATTTCATTAATAACGACTCCCGTCCTTTGACTACAATGAAAATTACCATCTCGCAAGAACATATATTATAAATATCGAATTTTTTTCTTATACTTCGAAATAGTTTATATTAGTTAATATATGCATTGATTAAAAATTAAATGTAATTAAGTTAGATTAAACCGCAGCTCCCCAACACGTTTACATGGGTTCGTTTTACAATGAAACCAGCAAGCGGGAGCGAAATCTGGATGGCTAAAAGGAAAATAGAATCCAAACAGAAAAATAATGTTCCTCGGAAAAGTGTGGAAATGCACAAGAAAACATAGAATTCGAAATAAAGATATTAGGAATGATTATACATCCATAACTTGAAACACAAAATCACCGTTGAAGAGTAAATTGTAAGAAATATGTGTAGAAAATCCTAGCCTTAAGAACAAATTTAAATGATATGTTCCTCAAAAGAAACGCACGACATCTAAGGAAAGGAGTTTTAAAACAAGAAATTTGACGAATATGTGTAACGTGGAATAATCAGCAACCCACAGTATCGAAAGCATTTCTAACACGATTCGAAAGAATAAATAAATCTAGATCTAAAACATAACAGAACTTCTCGAGTTGTGTTTTCATCGCTTAGATGTTTATCTTTAAAGAACGCGTTACACAAGTTACACTTTGATGGAGAAGTGAGACGGGAAAAATAAAATAGTTCGGTAATAAAACGACTAAGAACGAAATTTATAAAACGACGATAGTTCCATGGAAAGACCAAAGGTGAAATGTCACATTGAAGTCTTATGGAGGAGATGCTAAACTAAAAACAAAAAGTAAAAGTTGACCATTGAGTTCAAGTATTTAATTTATCTTATGAATACAGTTACCGATATAATATTGAGTCGATAAAGAGAGTGCTACTAAATGTGAGCTAAGACATGGATTGAAACGGACTGTCATCGAAGTTCAGTTCTGAATAGAAAAAAGGTGTTCTTCAATTGTTTCACTGGTAGATGTTTGGAAGCGCGATATTTATTATTTATGGAAATACGAATTGTGGAAATAAAATAACTCAGTATCGAAATAGTTTGTATTTTAATATGTTATCTTCGCCATTATTATTTTTCCAGAAGCGTACCAGTCACGTTCAAAACGAGCGAGCATTAATTTCCGTTTAAATTCAGCGATGGAAATGGTGGAAAGAAAGAGCGGAGAGGCTTCTACTTTAGTTTCATTACAATCTAATGGAACACACTAAGCTGAAAAAGAATCACCTCTATATTCCCTCGACGAATGTCTTTTAATGTGATGCATTCCAACCAGACGCAGAAAAAAAATTCAATATATTTTTCTTCTAAATCTTAGCCAAAATGCATCAATGTTAATTAATTGCAGAAAAATTAATCCTAATCTAAGCACTTTTCATTAGCTTGTAAATTTATGAATATCATATATTACGTATTGTAAATTATGTGTTAACAAAAGGCCGTGATGACAAGAAAAGAACCTGTTCCTGAAATACAGAAGCTCTATATAGATTTCTTATACCTGATATTCTATAATTAAATTCTTAATATATTATATTCTAAACTATGTTCAGCTACCCCAGGGAAATTTTGTTTTACAAATTTTTTAACTAAATATTTTCACTCAAACGAACTCCGCAATACGTAAGAGATTCATTTAGATTCAAAACAAAATCCAAAATGGACTTTTCCTCCGCAAGAAATTCACGTAGAAGATATTCTATATCAACCTCAAACCATTCGAAATGTGACTATTAGGTTTAAGAAAAGTCCTACTCCTGCCATTCAATTCCATTCCGACTTATTTTTAGCAACCTACACACCCATGCTACTAATCATCACGAATATATAAATCTATTACCTCATCCATTTTAATTTGCCAACTCATTCTTTCATTTTCAGGGTCTTGTTCGCTGAGGAAGCTTTTATCCGTTTCCTTTCTTGTCGCCCCAATCGTAAAAAACATGTCGAGTGTTAAATGAGTGGTTTGAAATTTATCCAACTCTCGTTATAAATGTAGGCAACGATTGCGTTGGAGCATCAACAACGCAGAGCGCTGGGGATCAACTGCGGCAGTTCATCAGAATTCTTTTTCGAGGCTATGGGTCGGTGACGTAAATGACAACCACGGGAACTTCGGGTGCTATGGCAGAAGCGTAGCACTCGCTGTATTGTATTAACACTTTCGACGCGGATGTAAATTATGAAGTATCCTAAGATTCGGGTGATAAAAAATCAAAGGGATTGAACTGGAAATATGGTTTCCTGGTTTTGATAGTTCTCTTAGGCTCTAACTTTCTTTTACGAAACGACCACGGTGATTGTTGAATCCGATACATTTATTTTCCCACGAGAATAAACGGGGATTTTAAGTCCATACCGAATTAACGGTAGGAACTAATGTCGGAATTTATGAAGAGGAGGCAATTTACTGAGATTTCAGCGAACGTAAACTATGATATTTAAATAGCAGGAACAAAATTACGGCCATTTTGGAGTTTTTATTTATCAAACCGATTTACAAAAGGACGTTCGTTTGTGGTGATCAAGACGACGAAGAAATATTAGGTCGAGGAAGGGGAAGAATTTTGAGAAACAGAATTTTAACGCAAACTTGATTTTATAGCAGAGATTTTAAAGCCGTGCGTTTGTGTGATTCTCACGAACTGCACAATATTTAATAGTGTCGAATTCGTAATTAAACGATACAGATTCAGGATTTATTTTGCGGTACTTATTAACTTGAAAAAAATCCATGGTAAACAAACTTTTACTAGACCACTATTTATTTTCAGAATAACACGAGCTAGGTTTCGTAGCGTCGCTACATCTTCAGGTGACAAAACAAGAACACTTCCAAATATACTCATGAACGTCAAGAAATCAGCAAATAAGAAAGGAGGAGGTGGGAGGGGAAAGAAGGTAGCAAGTAACGGAAGGAAGAGCAAAGGGACCTAGGGGAAGGAATGTGGGAGGCGGGGTAAGGGATGAGGGAGGTTACACAGCAAAGGTTCTCAATGACAATTCTAAGAAAAGAGAGAGTTACAAAGTAAGGCAAGGACATTAAAATCACTAAAATCCATTCAAAAACCAAAGAAGACGCAACGATTTGGGAAGGTGAAGAACAAGGGGGGGCAATGGGCGGGATGCTAGGATGGGTGCGTGGGAATTAAGGAATGAGGGTTTTTAATATGGGAGAAGGGTTAGGAAACAGAAATTCGTTGGCAATAATTGACGAGGAGTTCCTCGTGATTTCTAAAGTCTCCAAAGTGTTAAGTCTCTCACTTTTGTCACATAGGTGGAGTACCGTCATATCAAATTCACTTGTATGCCCTCTGTCAAGCAATTCGTAATATTTCGGAATTTCGCTTATATTCTTAGCTTAATATTCCACGCTGATTAGTATTTATCAAAAGGATTAGGGTATTGATAATTTTTTAAATTAAGTTATCTATATATAAATGTTGCATATTTATTAAAAAATTGAAATTAAGACCCGTCACGGGTCAAAAATCCCTATCAAGCGTCATCTCCTTCATTTCCCTAAAGTTATCCCACCCCTTATGTCATCCAATAATTTCTGCCTTCCCCTCTGCTTTTTCCCCTGAATCCTACCTTCAATTACAACCTTTACAAATCCCTCTCCCTTCAATATTTGAGCCACCCGTTTCTTCTGACGATGCTTAATCACATCAATCAAAGCCCTCTCCTCCCCATTTCTAACACCCCCGTGTTTGTTTTCCTATCAACCCAACTAACTTTTTCCATTCGACGCTATACCCACATTTTGAAGGCCTCTAAATGTTTAACTTCTTCCTTTCTTAAAGTCCACGTTTCACACTCATTGAGCAACACACTCCAGACCAGGGATTTCACCAGTCTTTTCCTGAATAATTTGTCAAGACCTTTGGTCATTAATTCCCTTCGCTTCATAAAGGCTTCCTTTGCCAAGGCTATTATTTTACGATCCTCATCTTTACATCCTCCGTCCCAAGAGAGAGTACTTCCCAAATAAGAAAATTTATCTACCTGCTCTAGTTTTTCCCCATCCATCCTAGTAGTTAACTTAGCTTTCTTTCCCATAGTGAACCTCAATAATGCAGTTTTTATTAAGTTAATTTTCATTCAAAACTCGCTTGCTTTATCGTTAAGAGTCTTTACTAATGTATGCAAAACCTTTACAGAATCACACAATAGCTTTATCGTCTGCATACTTTACAGACTTCACTACTTCCCCACCAACCTTTACTCCCTTGTCTGTCTCTTCCCAGGCTTCTTTCAACATTTTATCTACATATATGTTAAAAAGCATTGGCGACATAGGACACTCCCCCCCACTACCCAATTCAATCCAATCCAATTCCCCATCTTATATCCTTACCCGGGCTGTATGATTCAGATACAGATTTTTAACTAAACGTATATCTTTACAGTCTAACTCATATTTCTTTAATATCCCCATCAGTTTTGGCCACTGGACTCTATCGAAAGACATTTAAAAATCTACAAAACATACACATAAGTCCCTCTTCCAGGCTTCTTTACTCTCATCACCCCAATTGCATCCCTCGTTCCTTTCCCTCTCTGAAAACCAAACTGAGCTTCTCCAATTTGCCCTTTAATTTTTCCCTCGACCTGTCTCTTCAGATAGTACTACTTTTGTTGCGTAAGAGATTAAGCTAATTATAATCCTGACATTTTGAAGCCTTTTTCTTTTTCTGTAAAGGAATCAAAATCCTTAAATCTTCTGGCCATTGCCTTTCATCAATTTTCCTTATTAAATCATACAAACATTTCTTGGCCTTATCCCCTAGGTTCTTAAGGAACTCCACTGGGATCTCGTCAACCCCCGTTGCTTTATTCCCTTTCATATCCCCCAATGCCCGTTCTATTTCACTATCAAGTAACCCAGGTCTAAACATCGTCTTCTTCAACTTCTTCCTCAGTTTCTATTTCTATGCTGGTGGGTTTCATGTTTTTCCCATTCAATTCCTCAACATATTTCTTCCATCATCATCTTATGGTGACTGGATCCCTTAATAGATTTCCCTTTCTGTCTTTAACCGTCACCACTCTATTGCTAATTTTTCCCCCTTCAGTTGCATTACTTTACTATACATTAGGTTGGCTCTTCCACTTTCCTCTAGCTTCATTAATTTCATTACACTGCCCCTTCCACCAATCTTCCCTATCCTTATTTGTTTCCCTTCTTAGTTTGATTAGTGCTCTGTACATTCTGCGCCCATGCTAGATGTTGATTCTTTTCCATTTCCTTCATTTTATTCAACAATTCTACAATTACCCATGGTTTTCTAATTTCGGTTTATTAAACCTTCCCCACAGTTTTTTCAGCAATATCACAATTCAGCTGAAGCAATATCATTGACACAATTTTTAAACTTTTCCCATTCCTCGTTAGTGGTTATTTCCCTTCCCCTACAATCAAGACCCTTGTTCCCTTACACTTGAAATTTTTTAGACTTCCCATCCCTTAGAGCTTCAAAAATTCAATTTTGGTGTTCGATTTTTTCCGAATTATCTTTTTAAACTTGCTCTACTAAACTTTAAATTCTCAGTTTTCAACATGACCAGGTTATGATCTGAATCAGCATCAGCACCTGGATAACTTCGCGAGGTTTTAACACTATTTCTAAACCTCTTTCTTACAAAAATGTATTCAATTTGGTACCTATCTGTATCCCTGGGCTTTTTCCATGTGTACCTCCGTCTGTTGTAATGCAGAAAGAGTATGTTTGAGATGCAGAAATTTTTTCTCTCGCAAAAGTCTATCAGTTTCTGCCCTCTGTCGTTCCTTTTCCCTTAACCGAATTCTCCCACCTCTTCCCCATCTTTGCCTTTCCCAACTACCTCGTTTAGTCTCCCATAATAACCTTAATTGCCCTTAACCCTTCCCATAACCTCTTCTACTTGTTCATAAACCATGTCTACATCATCTTCACTGTAATCACTAGTGGGCAAGTATAACCGTGTTTACTGGTTCAGACTTTACTTCTACCGACATATCCCAATGGCTTATTAGCTCGGTGGCTATCACGGATTCTCCTGCTTTCTTATCCAACACTACAGCTACTCCCCTCTGGCTAGTACTTCCCTCACTGAAAATGACTGTAACATCATCACTCTAGAAGTCTCCCTCGTCTTTCCACTGCACTTTGCATAACCCCAGTACATTAATGTTGGACCTTTTCATTTATAACTTTACATTTTCCAACTTCGCTTTTCTGAGGATTGTCCTAACAATCCAGGTCCCCCCACCCTTGTTTCCATCTTCTCTCTTCTTTTTGTGTCGTTCCTTGTGTAAGGGTTTCGTGGAATGATGACCGAGATGATCTTACTCCCATCACTGCCGGGCATGACACTCATCCTAGAAGGCTGAGTCCCTTTGCCAGTACCATTATTATTATAATTGTGCATTATGACATGGGATAAGTAGTCTAGGTGGTCTCCCGTTGCCTTCCTCAACAGTGTTTTTTACCATGACAACAACACTCATTATGGCTGCCCCACTGGGATACAGATGCCTTTGCAGCCACTTCACTGAGGTACAGATGCTGTGTGGACTACCTTTCGTCTGTCTCCTACCTATTGATCTTTCTGGCATGGGTGACTCTACCAGGAACTCTGTTCCTGCCAGTCTAGCTCTTTAGGTCATAGGAACACGCAAGTCCTTCCACCACGACAAGGTTGTAGTCCAGGGGAGGGCAAAAAGTAACATGGCAGAATAGAGTTAGTGTCATAGGAATACCCAGCTCATGCAGACCTCCACTACCCACTATAGAGTTTTTCTTGTTTGGATTCCATCAAAGAGGTCCTCTCATTCTATAAATTGGTTACGGTTAAGATTCCTCAAGGATAGGTGGTTCTAGCATACATGTGCGATAAAATTAGCTCAGCCTTCAACTCACCTTGCTTAATGATAGTCATTTGGTTTAATGGATTCCCTTTCGATTTAATTCCTTCAATTTTCATGTTTCTTGTCACACACATTTCTTGGCATTCATTCCTTGCTACTGTGGAAGACTATCCTAATCTTTGTTTATCTTGCAATATTTTTTTGATGATGGAACAACAAAATATATTTCCAAGATATTGCTTTGGCTAGTGTATTTTTATATGATTATTCCAACAGAGTATTTGTGAATTTTATTCCTAATAATTAGCATAGTTTTACTAAGGGTTTTGTTGTGTCATTTAGTGCGATGGGGTAGTACAATTTATGTTCTTGAAAGTATTGTAGTGTATGAATGAGCTTTTAAATGAGTAATTTACTTATTGGTGTAGGTATGTAATTTAGTATGATGGAGGTAGTGTGGTGATGGTGTGATGAAGGTGATGGAGGTGGCACATTCTTGAAAATATTATAGTGTGTGAGCTCTGCCTTGGGTTAGTGAGTATTTTTCATGTTTAGCACCACCTATGGTATTTTAAAAAGTGTAGATCGATTCTTGCTACTTCCGTTTTTTTGTTAACAGATTCAGCCATTAAAAAAATAACCTGCAAATTATAAATCATTCAACCCTTGTTATTCTGGATACATTATTTATGTAGCAGATGTAGAGGCTTAATGTTGAGCTTTGATGGTTGAACACAGGGGCACTAGGCATCGAGGCACTTGCCTAGGGTCCTCCACCATCTGGGGGCCTCCACCACTTGAGAATTTTTTTTTAATAATACGTAGTTGTTCTCATGTATAAAAACACAAGCTAGAGTTTCCCCAGTGTAATATTATACTCCCGTATAATATTATAATTATTGACTCAAGTAATATTTATACTATTTCCTAAATATTACTTCGTATTCTGATCATTTCAATACCGAGAAATAGATTTGACGTCCAAGAACAAATCCATGTATTTATCACACAACAATCATAACTAATAAACAACTTTAAAACATGACAACGCCAATATCCTAAACCCAGTATAGCAAAAAATGCGGCCGTAATTGCCATTTCAAATTTTGTGTGTACTATAAATAGGAAATGTTGGATTTCTCCGCCTTTAAGTGGGCTTCCACCAGTTATTTGCCTGTGGGCCCTCGCACCCCTTGATCCCCCCCTGGTTGAACATGTATTATACATTTTGACTTGAATGGTTCTGTTGTGTAGGAAGAGTTTAAGAAGTTTGAGGAAGTAAACTGAAAGTTTAATTTGAATTGATTTTAAAATGGGGCCATGATTTTATTGAAGGCAATTTCAATATACAAAAATACCACATGAGTGAAGTCTCTGTCATAGTTAGCATCTTGAGTGATTTTGTCAACCAAGGTTAATAGTTGGTATTGTAGATGTTTTTCCATAAAGCCTCCTGTTCATACACAGCTATAATATTTTGTTGGAGGAGGATTTTAATTCTTCTTATTACATTGAGTTCAAAGGTGTTTGAAAGTGTTGGGATGAGTGTCATTGGGCAACAGTTTTGTGTGTTGTGCAAGGTTTTTACGTGGTATGGGTAAGAATTAGACAAACTTTTCTATCCATCTGTAAAGGAACTTGGAATTATGAAGGCAGGCAATGACATTTTGTTATTAGTATAATGAAGAGAGGAATTGTGGAAAAAATTTTAAGCATGTGATTTGTAATATTGTGTTCTGGTGCTTTTTTTTAATGTTTCAATATGAGCAAAGACATCTGTGTGATATATTGTGTTGGGTTTGATGATCGGATGTTGGACTAAAATAGTGTTTTTGAAGAATTGTATTCATTTTTGTAGTATGGGTGTGGTGTTGAGCAAACAGGTTGGACTTTGTGAGTAGATCTGAGAGTCAGATGTTGTTTTCTAAGAATATTGCAAGTGGAAAAGTTGGGTACCAAAAGGTTTTGGATATAAAAAGACTCACGTTTCCAACATTGAGTGAACCTAATTTAATATTCCACTCTTTGTCTTGGAAGAGTTTATTGTAAGAGGAAATATCCTCTTCTGTTGATTTATATGGGTGGTAAAGATCATTATCTTCAGAATGTTTATGAATTGTCTGTGTTTGTGGCATAATTTATTCATCTCAAGTATGGATGGTTTGCAGTAGTATAGGATATTTTTACAGGGTGCGGCAACATAACTTCCTTTTTGTAAATGCTTTTTAATGCGAAAAAAGGAAGTTATGTACAATGCACAATGCCTACGGAATAAACCGCTTGATATTGAAGTGCTATTAAATGAAACAAGTCCCGACATCATTTGTTTGTGCGAACATTGGCTTAGTAAAGCTGAAGTGAACTTTTTAAACTTGTATGATTACTTCATAGGTGATATATTTTGCAGGACTATATTAAGAATGGTGGCATAGCAATTCTTTTGAGAAACAATTTAGTTTCCTTGCCTATACCATGTATTCCTGACAACCTTCTTTCTGAAAAGAACTTTGAGGTCAATATCTGTTCTATTATCATTGCTGACATGAATTGTGTTTTAATTTGTAAATTGAACTTTTTTTAAGAAATCTTGATATCTTGCTTGATTTTGTTTTTAATTGGAAACCAAATTTACTTGTAATACTTTCTGGCGACTTCAATTGCAATTTGCGTATACATGGCTCCAAACAGAATAATTTCCTTAATCTCCTTAATTCCTATCAGCTTAATGTTCACTCTAATGCAATCACCCGTATTTCTTCTTCAGCAGCTCTCGATCTAATTATCTCAAACATTGATATTACATATGTTAAATCACTTGTTATTCCCTCTGATATATCTGACCATTCTCCAGTCATGTCTCGTTTTCATATCAAACATAAATCTTTGCCAATTTATCGTCGGTTAAGAATTTTTTCTGACATTAACATTGCCCACTTCAATAACCTTTTAAGACAGGAAACCTGGTTGGATGTTTACACTCCTAATAAATTTTATTTTATGTTTCAGGCATTCTATGACAAATTTCTTTACTATTTCAATGTAGCCTTTTCTCTCACTACTAAAACACTCATGAAATCGCCTAGCAAACCTTGGGTTTCAAATTAAATTCGTGCTTACTCCACCTACCTCAAAGACCTTTATTTCCAGTACAATTCCACAAAAAATAAGGTCCTCCAAAATTGAATACAAGTCCATGAAGAAATTTTACAAATGTCTCTTCTCTTCAGCTAAAAGTACATACAATAATCACAGATTTTCCAATTGTTCTAAGAAATCCCGTGAAATTTGGAAGATTATAAATGAGTAAAGAAATCAAGTATACATCACATTATTGACTCACCCAATCCCAACATCCTGGCCTCCGATTTTAACCAACATTTTACCTCACATCCCTCACCTAAACAGCCTATTAATCTTTTTGATTACCTGAACATTACCAATCATGCTTCTTCCCTTTATCTTTCTCCCTGCCTTGAAAATGAATTAAAATCCCTAATCATGAATTTTGGCACTAAATTTAGCGCTGGCATTGATGATGTTCCAAACTTTCTTATCCAAAAATCTTTTATCCTAATTAAGGATCCTCTACTTCACCTTATTAATACTTCTTTCCTTACTGGCTCCTTCCCTTCTGCTCTTAAAACTTCCAAAGTTTTTCCTTTACATAAGAGAAAAGGTAATTCTAATGACTTCAACTCATACAGACCCATTGCCTTACAAACACAATTTTCCAAAATATTTGAAAAAGCCTTTCAGAAACGATTAGTTTCCTTTTTGGAAAATTGTAAAATATTATCTCCTTATCAACACGGTTTTCGCCATAACAAATCCACTACTTCTGCCATCCTTCAGACAATTAGGCATCTGCATTCAACTCTTGACAGCAAATTCAATGTTTGTGGTCTCTTTCTTGATTTCTCTAAGGCATTTGATCTTGGGAACCACCAACTACTGGGTCATAAATTTGACAGGATAGGTATTAGAGGCTCTCCAAAAAACTGACTGCTGTCTTACTTGAAAGACAGATCTCAGCAAGTAACTGTCTACAAAGACAGTGTAAAATACACTTCCCCTCCCAAAAAACTTAATCTTGGAGTTCCTCAGGGTTCTGTACTTGGTCCTACTCTATTCTTAATATACATAAATGATCTGCCTGATCATATAACTGGTACACTTGGTAGCATCCCTATTTTATATGCTGACGATACAAATATTCTTTTTTCTTCTTCAACCCATGAATCACTTTTCAACAAATGCAGTCTTGCTGCTGAGAAAATACATACGTGGTCACTCAATAATTCCCTTAAACTTAATCTCGATAAATCTTCAGTTATTCACTTCATTCCAAAAAATAAACCAACTCAAAAATTAGATATTTCTTTAGAAAGCAATGTTTTACCTCAGATTGACTACACGACTTATCTTGGCGTACACATAAACTCTCACCTTTACTGGGATTCTCACATC
This sequence comes from Sympetrum striolatum, assembly GCA_947579665.1. NCBI lineage: Eukaryota > Metazoa > Arthropoda > Insecta > Odonata > Libellulidae > Sympetrum > Sympetrum striolatum. The sequence goes on from OX388345.1 coordinate 90,889,916, forward strand.
GAATTTCTTTTAAAAAAACTCAATCCTGTTTGCTTCCTAATTCGCAACATTCATTTTACCGTTTCAATTGATGTCTTATTATCTATCTATTATGGTCTCTTTTATTCTCATATTGTTTACAACATTCTATTCTGGGGTTCCTCTTCCCATTCCATTAAATTATTCAACCCTCAAAAAATATTTTAAGACTAGTATTTAACACTAATCTTGATGCTCCCAGCCTTCCCCTCTTTCAACAATTTTTGATTTTACCTCTTCCTTGCATTTTTATTTTATTTTCAGTTATACATGTTAAATCAAATCTTAACAAATTCAAAACAAATGCTGACATTCAAACCCACAACACTCGCAAAAGTAACAATCTCCATATTTCCTATGTACGGACTACTCGATCCCTCAATTGTCCATTTCATCTTTCCATTATTTTATACAATGCACCTCCAGAACAAATAAAAAATATAGGCTCAATATCTTAAGATTGTTGTAAGAAACAATTGTTTTAAATTAAGAGTTAAGAACTTTCTATTTGGTAAAATGTTTTATTCTATTGATGCTTTTCTTTCTAATTATTGATTTTGTATTTATCTTTTGATTTTGACACCAGTGTATTTGATGAAGCCTAAGAGAGGTGGATTCTTGTCTAGTTTAAATATTAGGGATTTAAAGATTAGTATTGGTAAGTTGTCTGAGTGGAATACAAAGAGAACTGAAGGATTTAGAATTTCATTCAACTTTGCTAGTGATAGTGAAATTTGGAGTTTCTGCTGAGGCACTATTGTGAGAGCATTGCTCTGCTGAATGAGATGTTGCTTTTTGTCATTGAGATATCATTGTCATTAAATAAGCTTTCAGTTTTATTTTTGGTGTCATTTATAACTCTGAATTTATCATAGTTTTTATATTAATTTATTGTTTTTCAGTGATTTCACCTGTGTAAACTTACTCTGCAAATGGGGCAAGTTATGGTACAGAAATAAATTATTCGTTGAATTAAATTATAAATAATTTTAATAAATCATAAAATTTTTAAAAAAATGCGGCAGCGGCCTTTCTTAACCCTTCCCAGTCCAATTTCTGAAAAAGTAGCAAAGAAATGTATTGTTTCTACTGAAAGGACTTATACATACATGGTGCTATACATGCCCAGAAATTTCATGCTACGCAATCTAAAATTTTCTGTCTCTGATGTCTACCTGCGAACATTATATTTTGCCTTTTTCACACTCATATGTAATGTAAGAGTATGGGGACAATCTGCTCATGTTCACAGTATATTACTTCTTCGAGAAAAGACAATAAGATTAATAACTGGCTCCTCCATAAGAGACTATTGTAAGCCACTGTTTATTCAACAAAGGATTATGTTAGTATATTCCTGTTTTATTTTTGAATCACTCCTCTATGCCAAAAACAATTTTCATAAGTTTAACCTGCGTTCCAGTATCCACTGCACACACAATACTCGTCACTCTGAACTCATTGATATTCCTCAACATCGACTCAAGAAGACTGAAAATAGCCTAAACTACTCCCCAATTAAATTCTTTCATAAGCTACCCTCAAGAGTAAGAGATACACACCTTCCAAAGACTTTCATAAAGTCATTCATGACTAAATTTTACTAAATCCATTCTACTCCATTGACGAATTATTAAATATGAATATCAACATAGTTTAATTCTTTAGCCAATGTAACTAATATTATGTTCTCTCTAAATTATTATGCTGTATAATTTTTTTCTTTGAATTAATATGTCCATTTGTGTGATCTTTGTATGTTTTATAATGTTTCATTGCTTTGCCACTCCAATTTTGTTTTACATATCTACTGTATATCACCTAATCTGTTAATTCATTTGTTTGAGCATGTCTATACCTATTTGCTCTTTGGTAAAATAAATATGGTAAAGTTTCGGAAGAGGACCGTCAGGGTTTTATTTTTTTTTGCAATAAAATTGACCCTTTTTCGATGAAACTTCACAGGCACATATGTTTAATATTGCGCTTTATGTACATATATCTAACGTACGGCTACGTGCTATATTTACCGCGATAAGTAACTTTCAGTGACGGAGGTGCAGTAATGGCGTCCGGAGACCATTCTTAAACCGTTAGTTATGACGTTCTGACGCTAGATGTCGCAGCACACGCCCAGTTTCACATCTCTGAAACAGCGAATACGTAACACATTTCAAATCGCATAAAAATCGCACAAACGTCTAATTCACACATTTCTCGATGATTCCGGATGAATTTTACGACGAACGAATTTAAATGGAAAAATTGTTTTTTTTTGCCCTATTCGCTTTGTGTTATTAAAAAGATAGTCACCCTCTAGTTCGGTTTGCAAGCTTTAGTTGGTTTGCAAGCTCATTGGGTTTCCAAGGTTTTTTAAGAAAAATTATGACTTTGTTTTAATAAATATCATATAATAAAGGAACCTGGAACATCCAACTCAACCCATCCGCGATGAAACACTTTTTCATCATAATTCTGAATTGATAAATAAGTAAATTAAGTGATGTTAATAAGTATAAATAATACCTTGAAAGACATTGGAAACCCAATGAGCTTGCAAACCGAGCGAGAGGGTGACTATCTTTTTTATAACACAAAGCGAATTTTGCCGAAAAAGGAATTTTTTCCCTAGGAGTTCATTAGAGTTGAAATAAGTTACAATCGCCCTAGCGGAGACCCGAGGAAACATCAAAGATGGCGTCCAAGCAGACGAAAAACGACCAAAAATGGTCATATTTGGATGTAAATATCTCATAAACTATACGTACTAGGAATGTTTATAAAAATATAATTATAGCGCTATTCTTTATCTTTAATGTGCTCTAATGTTTTTATCATAATATCAACTTATAAGGGAGATATAGAATTTCTCCCTGACGGTCCTCTTCCGAAACTTTACCATAAATATTATTATTATTATGTGAAAATATGACAATAAAATAATGCAACAAGCAATAATTAGGTAAATTTGCAGTTTGGCACCATCAGCCATTATTTTTTTTACCCCAGTAGATTTAGCCTGATTCCGATGAAATTTTCAGGGATTATGCATCAAAGATGGCGGCTTATAGTTATATTTAATGCAAGTTAGTACCTACTATAGTGACTGAGATATCTCGATTTAAGTGACGGACGTACAGGAATGGCCTCCGGAGACCATGTTTGAAGTCTTAGTTATGGCGTTTTGACGCCAGATGTAGCGGTGATCGTCGAGTTTCATGCCTCAGGTGCCTCGGATAGCCTAAAATTCGTATATAATGACTAGCATACCGGCGCACTGACTAAACAGGGATGTTGGGTGGGAACACAGGGAGAGTCTACCGGGAGAAAAGTGAAGCCAAAAATAACGCAACCCGCAGAGCACTGGGTAGCACTTTTCTCCAGCTCCCCTTTAACTACATGTATTTTTGGGGTTTTATTTTCCTCTCATACGGGACTCAGGAGCTTGTCTATCCTATGAAATGGACTCAGATAGTTTAAATGAACCTTTCAGTTAACGATTATCTTCGATTTTTTTCTCTAAGTCCTCTTGATTCCTTTTATTATGGAAAATAAAACATGCCTGCAATGTAAACTTCTCGGATACCGGTGTCGTCTGCTAGAGAAATACAGAGAACCAGGGTTGTGCAAGTACTATCCTTGGCCAATAGAGGGGCCTGGAGCATATTAATCCCTTCCCCACCCGCTAGATGGTGCTGGTGGCGCTTTCCCGAACGACGTCGCTGATTCCTTCTTACAGTCGGTTTCCGTTGAAATGTTTTTTTTATTTTGAAAGTAAATTAATATTAAACGTAATATTCGCGTATTAGGTAAATTTCTAGAAGAGAAATTTACCGCGTATTATGTACTTTCTATAAAAAACGAAAACATTACATTTTCAAGTCATTATCACAATTAAATAGGCACGGCAATGAATTAAATCGCACAGAAAATTAATAGTTGCATCGAGTTCGCCTTCATTTGGTAGGTAACTGAAAGAAAAATAAAAGACGAAGAAAACCCCAGGAAATATGCTGTAAATACAAAATTTTATTGATGTAAATTCTTTTAAAACATAGACATACATACATAGATACATTCCTTTACAACTGCAAATGACAATGAAACATGTTTTCTATAGTTAAATACGAATGAAATCTGAACAAGTCTAAGAGAAGTAAAACAATTAGTTAAATTGAAAGTACAACCTATTCCCCATTCACTGATGAAAGAAGAAAAATGTATATTCACCATGAATAACGAATATTTTAGAGACTTCTTTTTACTACAAGTTGTTAGTACAGCTAGAGGAATAAAGTTCTTCTAATTACACTTCTCACTGTATTCAACAATCTATCTCGACCATGTATAGTTATCACATGCCTATAATCTGCATCAGGCTAGAAAAAACCATCAACCATCACTGGATAGACACAGATATTTAAAAAATTAAACAGCAAATATTCCCAATTCAAATCAGGAAAAAAAACTGCAAAAATTATTAGTAAATCCATCAGTCTAAACAAACATTTTCACCTCAAAAGGGAACAGAATACTAAATAAAATCAGTCAGACAACATCCATATATTTAGACTAAAAATTTCTCACCTTATATGCCAACATTCCCATAGATTTTAAGTAAATATTTATTAATTCACTGAATTGATCTGAAGGATGTTAATGTTAAGGATAATCATAGTGTTTAACTTCAACTATTGACAAATGCAATACTCTAAACTAATAATAGATTCTAATATAATAGAATAATAGTCAAAATATACATAAAAACACTTGGCGGCTTTAATTAAGTTGTCAATAATGAAGAGTAATGAAAAAAATAGTATTTATGCGGGGGAAATTTATGTCTATTTATGATAAAGGCTGAAAAAATATTTTAGCCTATGATAAATGATTGAAGCTACATAGTATATGTACGAGTAATATCCTCCGATGTTGTGTGAATAATTTTAGGGAAGTACATCACATTCAAAACCAAATAATGAAAAAAGTAACTTCTGCATAACCACCGGAAATTGTTCTAACAATATGACTCCTAATAATTCATAATATCTTTAGCTGTATATGAGGTGAGAATGAAAAACTGCCTCATACGGTATAATAGGAAAAGTATGAGAACATAATGAATGTATCTACAGCTAGTACAGCCTTAAAAATAGATTAAAATTCACGAATATGAAAAGATAATTCATTTAATTGCCTCGCAATACTTACAATATTAACAAATAGCTCAACATAAAGAAACCATTGCGGAAAATTCCTTATGATATCTGCTTTCGTCACTGTAGTTAAGGTCTTCCTCTTGTGTGATTTCTCAGGTGGAGCACTTTATCACAGGATAATCCTTCTAATAACCAATCTCTTTCTCTTCCTTAGAAGCTTTTTTATTCTAGCAATTTGTCTGCAATGAATCCATCAGATTTCTGACACATCTCCTTGTCTTGCTCTAAGAAATCAACAGAAACCGAATAATTAAAAATTTGCTTCTCACTACAAAACTATCCGTGTTAAGTAAAATGCAAAGAAACAAACGTGAGTGGCAAATAAAACTTTCAATGATAGTAGTGGTGAGTTTTAAGAAGACTAAGGTAAAATTCATTCAGATATAGGAAATTAAGTTGTTTGCGTAAAGTAAATAAACACAACCATAACAAATGTGGGAAAATTTAATCAGAAATGCTTCTTGTAAGCAAACTTAAATGTTAGGTTATTAAATACTAAAAAAAATTACAAAAGACGGTAAAAAGCTTCACTTACCTTTCCTTTACCGAGCTTAACAACAGCAGATAATCTCAGGACTTCCAACATTTTCGCGGCATGAATAGGTGTACGTGCAAGATTTAACCTAACCGAGACTTAACGTAGAACATGAAATACAATGTATAATAAAGGTCTCCGGAAGAAGAACCAATATCTTCGATAAATCATATGGATTCTCCTGTAAAACACAATTAAGAAATTATATCAAGGTGGAATTATGTTTGGAACGTATGATATAATAAAACAAAGCTAACTACATTTACTTACAATTCTGCTTCTTCCGAGAGTAAAAAGGTGGCATTAACTCACTACTTCTGTGCTGTTACAGTATATGGCGCAACATATCTCATGCTATATTTCCGAAACCGTTCTCAATAACTTCAAAACATTCCTAAACCCATCAACCGTTACTAAATAAAGATACTACCAAAGAAAAATAAGAACAGATTGAAATTAGTGCACTAGTGCTGCCATCTCTGCTCCCTGAAAGGGGAAGGGACTATTACCAGATTTGACAAATGACTGTGTTGCACAGAGTTGCAGAGAACGAATCGTCTGCCAATCTCCCGCAAACTCTATCAAAACCTCGTTGATTATTATAATGTTAATTTTACATATATTATAATGCATTAATTCGTCATAGTTTTTAATTGATCAATACCAAGTACGGCATAAAATTCCATAATAGTCGTTTACCGCAATGAAATAAAGCTACTCTATAATACATTATAATAGCTTATCAGGGTAATTAGAGATTTTTCCGCTTGTGAAAATGTTTGTTCTAATTCATAATTGGGGCTTAATGAAGTAAAAGTTGTCAAAATGACGAATACGAGAACTTGTATACCATGCAAGACCTACAGGTGCAGCCGAGAGCATAATGAAATGTTCATTGAAACGCCGTGGATTAATACTGACGTTCGTTCTGCTTCATAGATTTCAGATAATGAATGAAATAATTAAATTAAGGAAGATGCATAGATTCTAGTCCGGAACATTTTGTGGGGGCAGCTGTTCTGATGCACAGCAATTGACCATGGTGCAGGCAGAAACAGGCCCCTGCTTATTTACCTATAAAACCTTTGTAAAAGCGAAAATAACAAAATTGCTTCGTGTTACGCATTGCTCAAACTACATTTTGTGTTCCAAAACGTTCGACTTACTCGATCAAACCTTGATAACTCTGTATCAAAGCCGCAAAATCACGAAAAAACAATGTATTGGTAATGGGAGATACGAAAAGTGCAGCCCAGCATGGCTAAATGCGCTATCTGCCGCTTTACCCCTGGCTTCACTTTTGGGCGCTAGAGGGAGATAGTAATACTACCCCTGTGGGTGGGAAGGTACTGAAGTATGAAAATGTCGAAAAAAAAACACCAAATATTATCCAATGTAGCATGTAATACGCAGTATTTAAGATACCATAAAGAGTGATTATGCCGAAAATCAGTGAGCAATTATAATTCGAAGAAGTTTATTTAAGAATCATTTATGCTATGCAATCTTACGGGTCCATGGAGTGAAGCTGGGATGCTAGGGGGGGATGTTCGGAAAGAAATGCCATTTTTTGTAATTTTACTGTAAGAAAGGCCAATTTTCTTCATTATAACAAAGGAAACACTTACCACCTAACTCAACCCATCGGCACCGCGCATAATTCACGATTTTTAGCGGATATTGTGTGGAGGAGCTACGTAGTAATCGTTCATATTATACATTAAATGCAATATCTAAATATAACGAAAGGAACCCTACCTACCCAACTCAACCCATCGGCGCCGCGCATATTTCACGATTTGTAGCGGAGATTGGGTGGAGAAGCTACATAGTAGTCGTTCATATTATACAATATACGCAATATCTAAATTAAACGAAAGGAACCCTACCTACCCAACTCAACCCATCGGCGCCGCGCAAATTTCACGATTTGTAGCGGAGATTGGGTGGAGGAGCTACGTAGTAGTCGTCATAATAAATATCAGGCATAATAAAAACCTTTGATACCAAATAACCTTGCAAACCAACTGTAGCTTGCAATCCGGATGGGAGGGTGACTATCTTTTTAATAACACAAACACACTTTTGCGACAAAAACAATAATTTTACATAAACAAATTATGGAAGAAGGGATTCTACCGACCGTTGAAATATTCAGAAGGATGCTCTATTTAAAAAAAAGGTTTTGTCGCAATTGTTGCCTTTTGTTAAGAAAAAGATAGTAACCCTCACGTCTGGATTAATAATTACACAAGATCGTAACTATAGCAAAAGTTTATGAGTCGGAAAAGTTTTGCGATAAATTGCGACGAACAGCTCAAGGAATATACGTCGTTATAGGAATATACGTTATACGTCGAAAACGATCGCTCAACTTCACATGTTGTAATAGGAGCATATCGCAGCGTAGCCACTTCACTTAAGGTGAGTTTTTGTAAAACATTAGATGTCTGCCCCTTGACCTCTCCGTTGAGAATCTGAGCTATATCAGTCATTAACTTGAAGCCTTCGTTTTTATCCAAAACATTGCACAATTTGCCTTAAACACTTACGGCTTGTTCACCCTTTACACATTCAAGTTTCTTCTTCACATCCATTATTGTCATGCCTTAGGCCGGTCTTCCTTTGGAAGCGACTACGAGCGACCGAGCGACCAGCGTATTCGGGCGACGTCAGTTTGGGCGACCTACAGGCGATGGGGGTCTTCCACTGTAAGCGACTACCCGCTTCTCGGTCGCTGTAACGGTATTCTAGCTCCAGTGCTTGATTTCGGGACGCTTTCCGCAACGATAAATATTAATTCGTATTAAAAAAATCGCTGAGTTGTAGATATCGTTGATGATACCATTTGAAAACTATTTGCGAGAGCTTTATAACAACACCAATTTTACACTTTTACGTCCACCCATTACTGAAAAAAAGTTTTTTTATAATATCGATAACAACTTTTTATCTAACGATAAGAAGGCACTGAAAATTTTTATTTTAGTTTATAATATGTTCCTTAATGTCATCTAAAGGTTTTATTTTGATTGAAGTGATACTTTATGAGAAACAAAAGCTCAAAGTGAGCAATCCGTGAAAGAGCGCGAAAAAACTGGCACATTTTTCGTTCGTCCTTCAATTAGTAACAGAAATAATAGTAATAAAAATTTTTGGACAGTGTAGAACAACGCAAAATAAAATACGCAAAATTTTGGTGTATTTAGTTTTCCTGTGGGATCTCTACTTTAGTTTTTATTCAACTCCAAATTCGGGTATCCATAATAGAAAACCCGAGTATTGTATAGCAAACTAGCAGAAGCGCCCGATGATTCTCAACAAGGTGAAACTAGAGAATGAATAAAAACAGTGTAATTTTGTAAAGTAACGCCTGATCATCTGGATTTCATACGTGAAACTAGAGGTTTAAACGCAATAATTTCATAGCAATTTAAAATAGTAGGCAACGTCACGTGTATTATTTTTCTTTACGCAAGTGAAATATAATCGAAGTAATCGAATAGGAAATTAGATTAGCTGGAAATGCACCCCCTGCTATACGCCAACAGATACTCTGTAGAATACATATAATGCAGATATACTCAGCAAAAAGAAAATCAAGTATTTTCTGTAATTTGGTCCATCAGAGACCATTTTCAACATGGTAGGTCATACAGTTGCTTAAATCTTTGGTTAGGAATTTCTCAATTTTCTCCGAGTTCTGAGAGGGAGAGCAATGATAGGAAAGAGAGCAGCAGAACATCAGAGATACTTCGGAGTGGGAAATTCCACCTCGGCCTTCGTTAATCACCTCATGGACGAGGAGGATTTTAGCCCTTCGCAGCAAGACTCCGCAAGGGGTCCAAATGAAGAAAGGTGGAACTCTTGGAGACAATGGGGTTTCCTTTAACCCCAGGGCTAACCAAGGAGATCACACAATTTTTGCGGGAACGCTTGGGAAACTAAAACGTTTTAAGAAGAAGAAATTCCAACACTCAATTCAATAGCAAACCTTCTACTAATAGCACTTTGTACGCAGTGTCGTGGAGCTCCTCTATTGCTTCCCTTCAAACAAGTTTCTATTTCCTTGAAACTGAACCCTTGCTTTCACCTGGATTTCCCAGTCTATTCATATGGTTCTTCTATAGAGACATCCCTTCTCTTGAACCTCGAAATTGGGAGAATTTCTAGGACGAAAATAATGAAGGATTTTGGAATGGTAAAAGAAAGAAACAATTTCATCAAGATTTAACTATAAGATCAATATCTAAGATACAACATTTATGAATGAGTTAAGTTTTCATTTCTTTTTACGATTATATTCATATCGACGATTAATTTTCATACGAGTTCAGTCTTGATTTATTGATAAAAAAACAGTTCTACTTATATTCTCGCCCAATCTAGCCGTTGTATCAATGTGATTACTGTCCTCCTACCATTACTATAAAATTGCAATAGGTGGGGAAGTAATATTGTTTATTTTCCTGTTTCAACAAATTTCTTAATTTTACAAAGTCATTGATAACGTTATCGATAGAGCATTACGAAAGTTCGTTTACTTGTAGCCCTCAAAAGATACTTTATATTTTCTTCTAATGCACCGTTAATGCTCATAATTGTCCTTCGTTTATTTAAAAATGTTTCGTAAACCTTAGGTTTCAATATATTTTTTTCCGTTCAATTCTATTCATATTTCAATCAGTGCCAAAAGTATAACTTTTTGACAGTGATGTATGCAGTAGATATTTGAAATGACTGTAATTTGTCAATGAAACACTCAAAATAAGAGTTATTAATACTTAAAAATACAATTTGTGTAATATTTTGTACTGTTTAAAAATTTCAGTGAGCATATCTTTCCTAGCCATTCACTACGCAACTCTGCTTACGAGCGACTGATTCCAATTCTGTATCAAAGTAATTAAATCTTTGAGGAATTTGTCTATAATATTCTCAAGAGAAGAGAATTGAAAACTCATAACACATTTGCAATGGTATTTTGTTCGTGAAATACTCCTCAGTGCGTATACATCATTTTAAGTCATGCACTGCGTAGCGGCGACTACGAGCGACGGATCACATTTCTGTATCAAAGTAATTAAATATTTGAGGAATTTGTCTAAAATATCCTCGAAATAAGAGAATTGAATACTCATAACACATTTGGCATGTTATTTTTTTCTTGAAATACTCCTCAGTGCGTATATATCATTTTAAGTCATGCACTGCATAGCGGCGACTACGAGCGACGGATCCCATTTCAATGGGATCAGTCGCCGGTCGCCGGTGTACGCTCGAATCAAGTCGCCCATAGTCGCCTGCAGTGGACGACGCTCCGTTACTTTCTGTGTATTGGGATTAGTCGCCCGTATACGGCCGTATACGCGTCGCTCGTAGTCGCTTCCAAAGGAAGACCGGCCTTACTGTTGTTCAGTACTTGCATACGCGGCTTACTCGAATATATAGAATTGTGTTCATTCAATGTGTATACATTCACCAGTCCTTGTTGAGCCTTCATTTTTCCTCCTCCTCCTTTCCTAGGCTCATTTCGTAACCATCTACACTCAACGTGAGACATTCACTTCGTCGGAAATTCTAGATAACCTTTCATATATTTGTATCATTTTTCCACTAATCTCGTGCAAAAAAGCAGAGTGCTAGCATACAGTGTAGCGCTGTCCCCTTGTCAGCAGATCACCCGGGTTCAAATAAGTTGGTTCATAATGTCCCTTTGTGAAGTCTTTGGACACTCTTAGCAAAAAAAAGGCGGGGTGGCCCAGGGAAAGAAACAATATGTGAATTTAACATGCAATTGGATAAGTACGTGGTGAGCTCTACCCTCACATATCCAAACCACCTTCGAGTTGAAGCACTGCATGGGTTTACTTCATGAACGGTGGAGTAATCGAAAGAATTCATTGCAGTTTCCGGAGCTATCAATAAAATTCCGCATTAGCAATTGTCAGTAGCTTACATTTTACGGTAAATATCTGCTCCATGTAGTATGCACCGCATAAAAAACAAAATTTGTCCGACATAAAGTTGAACAAGTGTGGTCACAACAGCCAAATATTAACTTAGGCAGGTATTTTCAATAATAAGTCCCAGAAAAGTCTCCTTTCATCGAAAAAGTCCCGCCACAGCAAAAAAGTCCCAAAAAGTCTCTAAGAAAGTCATTAAAAACGGTTTTATTTGATGAGATTGGTGAAGATTTGTAATTAAAACCACAAAAGTCCCACTTTTACAAAAAGTCGAAAGACCTTTTTTCCGCGCTCTAGTTATACAATATATGCAATATCTTAATTCAACGAAAGGAACCCTACCTACCCAACTCAACCCATCGGCGCCGCGCAAATTTCACGATTTGTAGCGGAGATTGGGTGGAGGAGCTACGTAGTAGTCGTCATAATAAATATCAGGCGTAATAAAAACCTTTGAAACCGAATAACCTTGCAAACCGTCTGTAGCTTGCAATTCGGACGGGAGGGTGACTATCTTTTTCATAACACAAACCCACTTTTGCGACAAGAACAATAATTTTGCATAAAAAAATTATGGAAGAAGGGATTCTAGCGACCGTTTAAATATTCGGAACGGGCAGAAGAATGCCTTATTTTAGAAAAAGTTTTTGTCGCAAATGTTGCTTTGTGTTAAGAAAAAGATAGTAACCCTCATGTCTGGATCGCTAGCTTTAGCTGGTTTGCAAGCTAAATTTGTTTCCAAGGTCTTGGAACAGATATATTATTATTTATCGTAAAACTTTCTTCGGCATACTTTTAGTTCGTAAATATCTTCATATCAATGGCATTAAGGAACGTTTTATATTCGTAAATGCTCAATACTTCCGAAATTTCAGAAGATATTACGGCATAAATCTTACTTAATCTTATTTGAGGAAATATAATGATTTCGCTAAAGTTATTTTGCGTAAAGATAATGAAAGCAACCCTCTTCCCCCAACCCTCAACCCCTTCCCCAACTCTCCTCCCCCCAAACATCAACCCCCCCCCCCCTTCCGTCTACGTAATTTATCTGGATTATCGTTTTTCTGTTTTTTGTTTTTAAAAAACTGCGTTTCAGAATCTAGATATCCTAAAATTTACGAAATTTTGGATGAATTTCATCGAAAATAATTCATTATATTATACCCACCCAACACCCCTTTTTGCTCAAGGAGCCCGTAACTGAGTAGGGAAATGGGAACTTGGCATAAGAAATCATTCATTATTACACCCACTCAACTCCCCTTTTTGCTCAAGAAAGCCCGTAACCGAGTAGGTAATGGGAAATGCGCGCCTGTTAGAGTTGAAATAAGTTACAATCGCCCTAGCCGATTCCCGAGGAAACATAAAAAATGGCGGAAAAGCAGACGAAAAACTTCTTAAATTGGTCATTTTTGGATGCAATTTTCTACAAAACCGTCACTTAGGAATAAATGCTTATCATATTATTAAGCCGCACTCCCTTATCTTTAAAATGGTGTATGAATGGTTTCTGTAACTTTAATAGTAACTGAGATATAGAATTTCTCCCTGACGGTGCCAAACTGCAAATTTACCAATAATTAAAGAAAGGATAGCAGCAGAGCCTGCGCTGTTGGCTACGGAGGTTCTGCCACTATTTCACGAATTGAGTAAACCTTATCTCTCCACTTCCCTTTCTACGAATTTGGACGCATCCTTGAAGAGCGACCTCTTGTCGTCGATGCATTAGTCTGAGGGGGAGAACAATCAGCAAATCGAGGGGGCAGTTTTTTAGAGGCGATCTCTTCAATTTTCGATAAAAACGTTTAAATAAAATTCAATTTAATGTATAACGGAACGCTTCGATGGCGAATATGGAATTTTAAACTAACAAAAGTATCGTTCAATCGCTCAAGAAAATTGATTGGTGTTTCGAATATTTTTAACAGAAAGGAATATAGAAGAAGCGTTTACAATTATCATGCAGAGTAAAATAAGGGTGGAGGTTTAAATTAGAGGAAATCCGAGGTTTCGAAAAGAAGTATCGTTGAGAGACAGAAAGAGTTTGTTTACTAAGTCTTTACCTAGTTCCATTAGAACTGAGTTAGCAATTAAAAGTGACCTTTCATTCGAACTAAGGCAAAAGTAATGGCTATGAATATTACTTCCTTCGGAAACGAGCCTTCGAGGTGGTCATTTTTCAACTACTTTCCAAACGAACCAACTCCCAATTCTAATTCGTGCATACTCATATTAAGATTCCAATGCTTCTCTAATGTTTTATCTTTTAAAACCTCGAGAAATTCGTATGCCTTGTTGGACAACTTCAAAACCTGCGATGATTAATTACAGGCTATGAAATTGCCTTTCATTCATTTTCATTCATTCGAAGAGCGGGAATTTGAAAAAAAATTAAAAATAATAAATTGCTTTTCTTTGCACAGCTTTATAGGGTAAGTTGTTCAATATACAATTTTTTATTTCTTCGCTCGCAAAAAAGAATTTTATGCCTTCCAGTTAAAAATACGAATGAACAAACTGAAATGTATCAACTTGTTAAGAAATAATGAATATTTAATAAGTTATACATTTATCCCTTACTAGGACAAATTCGAGAAGATTCTGGTTTCGAAGGACAGAAATTCCAAGTGCATTTAAAGGAGACCCTCTAAAATGTACGATACCTATCTAAAAATGGACTCTATTCTCACTTTAGTCAACATCAGTGTCTGCAACAGCAATTAATAGAGTCGTTTTTGTCGATCTTAACTGCGTGACCGAGATGCAATTTCGATATTTGCATTGACTGAATTTCGTTTGAGCGAATGAAACTGCATTAGACGCTAAGTACATATATCTGACTAGGTACGCGTGGGCGAGGTCTTACTGTAAATCCGCCCAATATCCAAAGTATTAAAGTGCGAAATAGCCGCACCAAAAGTGTGCGACTCCAGGCGCTACACATTACGTCATAAAAGGCTTCAAAATGAGCACGGGCGTGGGTTCGACAACCACCGACTTATCAGCTTTATTTCGTTCTGCAAAAATTTTATGGATGCGACTGTGTAACTTTGCGTGATATTCAGTTTTAAATAGATTTTCTTTATGTAAAGAAGTTCATACTTTCAACCTTCAGTCACTGAGAGACATTCAAGCTTCAGTAAAATATCACTCTCAAAGAATACCCAATCACTTGCACGAAATTTGGCATGTGCGCTGCCTAATTTGGCATTTTAGATTACATTATGATATACGTGAAGGTTATAATTCCATAATGTTTTTGCGGATACTTCTTTCCCTCCACTTTTCCGATAAAAAGTCGCATGAGAAATACGCATTGCTTTCGGTTCCTGCTCAGACTGAATATAACGAGACTCGTGGCCGCGCCTACGTAGGGTGCAGCCACCGTACCGCACCTGAGCGCCAAATGAGGGGCCTTTAGAGTAGCTAGTAATACTAAAAACACGAAACGAATCTAAGTATAATACATGCCAGGATTTTCCCAAATTTCTTGTAATTTTCTACAATACACCTCCGAGGAGATATTCCTGAGGGTGGTGGTCGCTCTTGGACTGCGGTTGAATTGGGTGAGACGGAGAGGCTTCAGTGAACATGTTTTTGAACAAATTTTTCCATTTTCACGTATCTTCTATCTATTTCCGACTCGCTTTGCATGATACAATCAGAATTTTTATGAATCCATCCATTCATCAATCCATTTTAAATGGTATGCCGCACATTAATAAGCAGAAGGATAAGCATCGTATTCCGGCAATCTCTCTCAACGTGTGCATTCCAGAGACCTCTTTGGGAACCCCCGCACCAAAGGATATGACGGTTTTATAACATTCTTTGTAACGCGTTTAGGGACAATCTCACAAAACTATCTCCAATGTGACAGTGAAATGCAAGAATCGGTTAAAGTCACAATTTTCACACATCGAGTACTCATGTTTCTTAGCACTGTCGCCTTCTCACTAAGTCGAATTCAAATTCATTAGGAGTGTCTGAGCTCGGATTCATGTTTCTCCTCGCTCCCAAAATTCCTAAATCCCCATTTCATACCGATTCCCTTCTCCGTTCCGAGACCCGTTCGACTCCTTCGAGTGAACCTTCCTCACGAAGAATAATAAGCTAGGGAGTGGGATGGAGGAGGACGTACTCCACTATTCAAATCCAAATCTTTAAACTAACTTATTCGCCCGTTGAGGTCTCTATTATGCAACTAAATAAGATTCTGACAAAATGGCATTTGCGAAGATTGAATTGCACGCTTGCGGAAGAACAGTGTAAAAATACCCAACCGTAAACTGGTCTAAGCGTGTTTTCTAATACTTTGTGAATAAATAAATACTTTATATAACATTTAATTAGGATCACTCGTTCAGTTTAACTCTAAAACACTTATCAAATCATAAATGGCATTGTCGATGGAATTTCTACGAATTTTGGTTGGATTTCGACGTTCTTAATGTTCTCGAAGGACTTCAGTTATTACGACGAAAGAAGGAACATAATTCATTTAGAAATTTAGTTGAATGATAATTTCTAGTAATGTATACAATGAAAGGAATTACAATTGTAACTTAGCTATCTAATTGAAGCTATCGCTTTCTCCAGTGAGAATTTCGAAAACACCACCGAAAAGTACTAAGAACATACGCATATGTATAAAAAATTGGCTCCAACAATTTAATTACTTTGAACATTTTCTTGCTCAACTTTCGATAAATTTATCTAAAAATGAAAAAATACGTATAGGAGAACGATGTGAAATGAACGAGCGATACGATCCCCATTCCAACGAATCCGTCAGAGCGACAGGCGAGCCCCTCTTCCCCTCCCCGACCTTCCAGCGCACTACCCTTCTCCCTCACGTTTCCCTATATAAATCCTGAGCTATTAGCGCTCGTTCCATTCTGCAACTAGATGTGAGAACAACGAGAAGTCGAACCGAGACCTCTCGAGAGCGAACACCTGAAGCCGAATTACTTGAGACTCTCCGGTGGCGACCTTCCATTGCCTCATTACTTCAGAAGAGGTTTCTTACGCAGTTTCACCTTCTGGCGTTGACGTGGAAGATTGCCCTCCTGCTTTAGACTGTTTTTCGGGAGAATGACTTTGAGGCAGTTGCAACGAAAGAAATATCCAACACTTCGCCGAGGACGCCAGTCACCGGAGGAATCTGGTCATCTCAGTCCAGTCAAAATCCACGCCGTTTTCCTGCAGTTGGAAATATCTGGACCATTCGACCAATGATGGAGAGTTAAATTGTGGAGATGACCTATCGAACTCTTTTCTGAAAGTCCACGTTTTGACCACCGAAAATTGCCAGCCAAATTCCCTGGGTTCCAAGAACATTTCCGACAAAATCGACGACGAAAAAACGATTCCGCTACGGACCGAAGCTTCTCCTGCGCATCAGAATATCCAGCCTCCAGTTAGGAAGACCGAGAAGAGAGTGTTTTTGGTGTTGTGAGCTATGGTCATTTTAGTGCATAATAGTGAAAATAGTGAAGTGACTTCAAGAGGAGGCTCAGTACGCCGATGGAACGCAGAGCACGGCCACCGCTGGAGGATTCCCGCAGCACAAGGTAAGGATCGACGTCTTTCAGGTGTAAAGGTGGTAGGTTCTTTAGAAAAGGGCCCGAAAAAGGGCGTTAGTGAATAGGTCTGCATTAGAGTTTGGGGGGAGTGGGAAACTTGGTTAAGTAGGGCCCACTTGATGGGCGATAGTGAAATTTGAATTGCATTGTTTGGGGGGAGAGGGAAATTGAAGTGGCAGGTATTACACACACAATGACAGACAGGCTTTTTAGCCATTAGCGAATAAATTCACTTAGTCTTCTAAAAGTCTCTCTCTCTATCTTTTCCGTGGCAGTGGTTTTCATGCCATTGTCACACCATGGTTTTATAGGGCTGGTTAATTGCAACTGTCGCGTGCGTCCCAATCCCCCGAAATGTTTAACAGTTGCAGTTTTCTGGCGAACCTCTCCATTAAAAAAAAGAGGAAACGAGCTGGGCACGATACGTCTTTGCGTGGCTTGGAAACTCGTGCAAGATCTCTATTTAAATTTCTTGAGAATTACTTAAAATCAGATTTTTTAAAATTAATTTTGAAAAATTGAATGATAGACACGTATATATACCTGCAGGGTGATATTTTAATAAGATTTAATAATTTTTATCATTTCTAGAAGCCTGGGAACATTGTCAACGAGCGACATGAAATTCAATCGCCTGGAGAACATTTTTCCAAAGAAACGTCTGGGTAAGTAAATTCTACTTTCTTGAAGTTTGTTCAAAATCTACCGTAAGCTTAGATGTTGAAGCTATTTTTTTAATTGAATTATCTAGTAATATTTTTAGAATGAATTTTCCGTAGTCCTTGAGGTTCATCTCGTTAAAGCGTTCTTTACTTAATGTTGTTTTCGTAACTTTTAATAGAAAAGTTATATTCAGAACGGCTATTGCAATGAAGAACTTAATATATTTTGTAATCTATTTATCAAGAAAAAAATTCAGATTCGAAATTCTTTGGAACTTAAATTTACCGATAGAAAACTTTCCTTTTTTTATTCCTTAAACCTCTCTTGATGAGATGAAAACAGCATGTTGAGCCTCACTATTTTTATTCCAAATTCTCTTGGTTGATGTTTTCAGAATTTGGATAGTTATGAATTTTATATCGAGCCAATAACTTTTAAAAAGTAAGGTGATATATGTCTGCCAGTAAAGATTTTTCTTTCTTTTAAGATGTCTGGGAATTTCAAACTAACGTAGAATTGACAATTTTCTAAATTGCATGGTGACAATATGTAATAAAGGCTTTTTTTTCTTCCAGAAATTATTCCAGCTTGGTGAGCTTCTTGTCCTCGAAGTGGAATTCCAAGATTTTATGTAAAGCTTATGATATATTTTGATTGTATTTTTTGTTGTTAATAATAAAATTTTATATATTATCTGCTTCAAATTATTCATAACGGAAACAGGGCTCCCAATATTTCTGTAACTAAACTTTGGCTATATTCCTTGCGACCTTTCTTGGTGTTTCCTTGAAAATCACAGTTATTGAGGATTGATCCAACATATTGCTAACTTTTTACGAGGAAGAACGAGGAAATTAGAGTGTATAGTAGATCGTGTGGGGCACGAGAGCCCGAAAGCTTGAGGGCGGAACCTCGAGCAGCCGCTGCTCGAGGTTCCGAAGCCGGCCAAGCGATCGAGGTTTTAGTCGGCAGGGGTATTGGATGCCAAGGAGCATCGGCCTCCGCGGCCGTAAGAAACAGTTACAGGGTTGACGCAGGATGACGTGGAAGACAGCGCTTGACGCTGGGCTATACCAATATTTATATCCAGTTATTTGAGTGCTATGATTTATAAAATGAACGATGACACGAACTATCGAAACAGTAGAAAGACAATGTCGCAGATATTTAACAGTTCGAACGATCGCGGCCGGCCTTGCGTAATGAGTTACCCTCGTAAGAAAAATCGTTTTTATTAAGCTATTTGTAAACATATAGGGTTCAGATTTGAACAGAAAATAAAGTCACCATTTTCTTAAACTTTCCCGCTAGATGATTTTTTCTGCGCAAATTGGACGAAAAATAGCAAGCGACTAATTTATACAAGGCCTATCGCAAAAAAAATCTCCAATTTTCCATTCATTCCTGTTGGCAATTTCCTTCAAATTTTCACCTACCATAGTAATAGAAAAAACGAAAATAGAAAGAGTTGAATCAGATTTTTATGTTAAAAATACCACGTTTCTTGAATTAGAGGATTAATGGCACCCGTTCCCAAAAAAATTGAACAGAATCCCGCATTTCTTCGAAACAACTCCTTCGTTTTCTTACGAAGGGGAAAACAGCATTGGTCAAAATGACGCTGCATTCCCTAAAATATTCAGCATCCCACCCAAGCAGCATTTTGATGTTGGCCCGATGTCGGGCCAACGTCGTTTAATGTCGGCTTTAGGTTGGCCCAACATCGGCTGCCGATGTTGGCCCAACGTCGGAATGATAACGTTTGCCGGTGGTAAAACGACATTGGCTTCCAACGTTGGCCCAACATCGGTACGATGTCGGCTAGAGTCGGCCCAGTGTCGGGTTGACGTCGGTTTGGTGTTGGCCTACTGGCGGGTTGACGTTGGCCCAGTGTCGGCCCAACATCTGATGCCGATGTTGGCCCAGCGACGGAATGATAACGCTTGCCAGAGGTAAACGACATAAGCTTACAATTTGGCCCAACACCGGTAAGATGTCGGCCTATTGTCGGGTTGATGTCGGATTGACAACCTATGTCTATACAATACTCGAAGTTGCGGCCAGTTGCCATCCACACAATATCCAAGTCGGACATTCGCTGCAAAAAGGGTCCTTGTCAGCTCTTTCATATCTTTTTGCTATTATTCTACTTTTGTGATGACATTTCCTCTTTGAAGATAAGTTACCAGTTTGAAAAAGTATTTCATTCCCTTGGAAAAGGAATTAATTGAATAAAAAACATTTATCTAAGTACAGCGTTTTGCATTGCAGTTTAAATTACTAAAAGGTTGACACTGATTGATGATTTACTATAGTAGTCACCTAAAGTACTTTTAGTCACCAATGATCAGGTGGAATAAATCTTGGCAGTTGGCAAAAGTAATGTTAGATTAACTAAACCTACATCATTTTTATTAACTGAAATTGAAAAGTTTTTGAATGACAGTAAAATGAATACTGCAACTTCGATGTAAACATACTATTTATTGAATAGTAGCAAAATACAATTAATTAATATTTAATTTTATTTGTTAATTTTCTTATGATGCCTAAATTTGGTGTGGTGTAACCAATCCTTCACATAATTTTCCAAGTCTTTTGAAGCAATACTTTCCCACTTGGAATGCCGAACAGCATCTACAAGAAGATAACAAAGCCCATTACATGCTATTGACAGCAAGTACATACACATTACCATTTAATTAGTCTTTACCCTAGGAATAAGACAAGCTAAAATGAAGTAATTTAAATAATATTAATGGTAAACTCATTGTGAAGAACAAATGAAGTGCTGTGACAATAGGACACAGAATGCCAATTCTTCTATGAACAGTAAGTATAGTTTGATACAAATAAATAAAGATCACCCTGAAAATTACTGCAACAGTTTTCATAAATTAGTGATTTCTGAAATTTCATTAATATGTGGAGTATTTCATCTATACATTATATACAATCTAACCTAATTCTAATAAATTTCTGCATGTATTCTTAGTACATACTATGAAAATGTACACATTTTCACACACACCATGGATGTTTAAATTCTTTTTTGCAAATCCCTACATTTGTAAACCCTTAAAAATTTTAGACGGCTACTTGACAAACCAATCTCAAATTTTAAGAAATTTTTTGATTCCCCACTAAGAATACTACTTATGAATTTTAAAGCAATGCATACCAAAAATCGCAGTCTTCAAGCCAAGTTCAGAGAATACTTTTTTCTTTTTATACCCAATCCAACTACAACTGGCAGCCAGGTTGTCTGTCATGACATGCTAGTCAATATGCACAATCATGTCCTTTGCAGTGTTCCCTCAAATGAGGGACAACTCAGACACCTGCAATTAAATTGATAAAGTACACATTAATCAGACTTTTCCAGTTGATTTATATATTATCTAGCTATATTTTATGAACATTCACCTTACCAATATCTTTCTAAATCCCACATCTTTCTAAATTCCTCTGCTGTATCCAACTCCTCTTGGGTTCCCAGGGGAAATTCCTATCCACCATATTTTTCTTCCTCCTCATAGTTCTGGGGTCTGTTACCTTTTGCTATTGTAACTTTCTCTTCTATTGAGGCTAGCCTCTGTTCTATGTCTACAACAGCTCTCATCTTTAAGAGCGTTGTCCTTTTATTTCCTGCAATTCTGAAAGTGATAAATCAAACCTCACATAATTGTCAATCAATAGCTCCCTTGTTTTAGTAGCAGAAAACTAGTGATATTCACTCACTCAACTCCGCCCTGTCCTCCTCTGTTCTTACATTGCTCCTTAGATTTCCCTAGGAAAAGAAGTCACCATTTCTCTTGTCCCA
Source organism: Sympetrum striolatum (assembly GCA_947579665.1). Taxonomy (NCBI): domain Eukaryota; kingdom Metazoa; phylum Arthropoda; class Insecta; order Odonata; family Libellulidae; genus Sympetrum; species Sympetrum striolatum. The sequence continues at coordinate 90,911,728 of OX388345.1, forward strand.
GCACCATGTTCATTTGAATCACTATCTGATGACAATGGGTGGACAGGAATGTGTCTTCTTTCCCCCTTTCCATTTTCAGGGTCAGAACTTATGTCCGATGTTTTCTCAGCTGTAGCTAGCTTCTGCCTACCATCCTTCATGGAGCCTAAAAAGTAATGATAATAAGTTAGGTAAGGTTAGATAATAAATTAGCCAAAGTAATGATATACAGAATGTATAACTTAAAAAATAGCAACAAACAATGCAAATCACTTCACCTAAGTGTATGAAGAAGATGAACACTTACTGTAAGCCTTTTTACCAATTTGTTTTGCTGAGAAAGTATTCCACCCATCTTCAGGTAGCACTTCACTGAATAGCTTCCTGTTATTATTCATTCTGAGTGAATTTCATCCACAAATGTATGACGAAGCTATAAGCGAACCTGAAGAAAACGAGCGAAATATAATATTGGACAAGTTGTTAACATTGGATGTTTTTGTAAATGTCTACAATCAGTACGTTTACGAGTTTTACTCACCAAATTTGCGTTCTAAGCATCACGATTACGAATCCAAATTCGCTCGCAGCAGCATGATCCACACCACACGCACGTTGAACGTTTGTATATTCGATCGTGAAAATGGCTGCGCCAGGCTGCGCGCGCTGCGCGCCCCCCGCGTGTCTCCCCGCGAAATTTGAATTCGAATTTTGAGCAGGGGAGAGAATCTCCGTTTGGAATAGAAAGCCCGGAAAGCATTCCGATGGGATATCCGCCTCCGCTTCACGATGTCATTTTGACTTTGCAAATATAAACAATTTTACCATTTAATTTTAGAATTTAAAATTCGAAATCAAATTTCGCATGGAGACTTCTTTCGCCGGATGGAGTTTAGTGAACATATTCAATATTCATTCCAGAAGACATAGATAGTTTCACTAATATTATTATCATATTTAAAATAATATGGTCTAATATAATGGAATCGGACCCATTATAATTGGCAGCATTTCCACCTTATAAGGGAACAAACCGAATAATTGGAATGTTAGACGATCTCGAAACATGCGTAGAAACACATTTCCTTTGCTATATTCTAACTCGCCACTCCGGAATTGATTATTGAAATATTAAGTCCAGAAACCGGCTTAGTGTCTAAAATACACTTGCCGTAGAAAGGTGTTCAATCGCCTCAGACGACTGCCAAACTCGTTTTTTTTTCTTTCTGGCCACTCCGGATTTAGTTATTGAGATAAGGGCCGCGGACCGATATTTTTTCTCAAGTCCTTAAACCGGCTTAGTGTCTAAAGAAACACTTTCCATAGAAACGTGTTCAATCGCTTCAGACGACCACGAAACACATTCAGAAAGTATATTTTCCTATGGTTTTTTCACCCTTCAACATTATTGCAACTTTCTGTAGTTACTGTGTTAATATCCATGTATAATATCTATACAACATTAAATGTGGACATGAAGCTTTTTGGATATTGGTAAACCTTTATGGATTTTGTATAAATATTACTTTCTACTAGGGGTACACATTTTTTCAGGACATTTTTATTACATACCATAATGTATGGTATGTAATAAATGTATAAAATACACTTAACAGTACTTATATTACTCAAAGTGGAGAAATTTATTGTACTCCAAAAAAAGACATCGGGCCAATGTCGGCAAGTGATGTCGGCTATTCCACCCAATGCCAATGTTGGCCCAATGTCGGCTTCGAGTCGGCAAGTGATGTCGGCTATTCTACCCAAAGCCAATGTTGGCCCAATGTCGGCTCTGCGTCGGCTTAGGTCGGCCGACATTGCCGACACAAAACTGACATTGGGCCAACGTTGGCCCGATAAAGGATGCTGCCTGGGCAGTATCAATGTTTATTTTGATGTAATAAGAACGAACTTTGTCACAGGTATAAAAACATTTCAATGGTTTCCATTAAGTTGACAATCAAAGCATCTTGTGGATAGCATTTTCTTAACCATAGAAGCATGATGAAGTAGTGATTGTATCATTTTGGAAATGCAAAAGACCGCATGTACAATACTTTTTTGTGTTTTTACTGAAGTTTCTCTCATCTTCATGTTGTAAGTTCATATTGATTTTGATGATTTCATGGACATGGACATGATTGCAAGACCTTATAGCTCTAAACTAATAGCCAATATAAGATTCTCAAGTTAAGATAGCTTACTGACTTTAAACATTACAGATGACACCATTATTGTATTATGGATAGATTAGTGTAGTTTTGGAAATTATTTTCCTTTGAGAACAAAATTTTCCTGCTAACAAATAAAGAATCCTACAGCAAATGATAACAAATTCAATGAGTTGAGTGGGTGATTTTTTGTCTCATCTATGGTAATGTAAGTCCATATGTAGTGCAATAATTCTCCATTTACTTCATATTGTATCCAATATTTTATTTAGAAAAAAATACTTCAGTTTGCATATACATGAATTTTCTGTTGCATGTGGATCTTCAACAGATGCTCTATGCAAGATCCATTCATTAATAATTATTCTAATTAATGAGTGTTTTTGTAGAGGAGAAAGTGGTGTTATATTCAACAGTTAAGTGTTTGAAGTAATATGGATGATTAAAAAATTAAATGATACTTGATAGCTAAATTGATGAGTCAATTATGATTGAAATAAAATATCTTTTGAATTGAGGGGGCCCCAAATTACAGCTACCTTACATACTACCAAACGTAAATTGATTGAAAGCATCTATTATGATGGTGATCTATCCTACTATAATACTAAACAACGTACAACTATAGATTTAAATAATTCATATAATGTCATTCATTTTAGAAAAGTTGCTTAAATAGAAATATATCAGCAATCATTTGGAGAATTCCTCATTTAAGATTTAATCTATCTCATATACCACTTTTATCTATACATTGATAAGCATATTTCCTGCTTCTTAGTTTAATGAAATCACAAAAACTATGAAAAACTCCAACAATTTGATCATTCAACTGTGCACTTGCACAATTGTGAAAAAGTGCACTGATTCCTTCGAGCAGTATCAGTACTGTTATCATCAGTATCTGGTAGCACATATCCATCCATTGGATAGTTGATTTTAAATTTCCATTATCTCAATACATATGCTTCACTAAAATTACTTTCAATAACTATGATTGAGCAGAGCTATCTTCACCGAATAACCGGAATCACCGAAATCCACAGTCACAGTGATTATTTAGTCACCGGCAGTGACTGCTATTTTTCAATAACGGTGATTCAATCAATCACAGTTAGCGATATATCGCTCATCACTAGTTATTAACTAGTAGTTAATACTAGTTGCGCAGCAGATGGGAAATGAGCCTACCCACCCCAAGTAGAATAATAAGCTTATATCGTTCATTGCTCAGATATGGACAACAGCTTAAGTATACCGATAAAGTATATTTTAAGAAGCGAATAAGGAAAGAATTTAAAAGAAATAAAACATTGCCCGATTCTGACGTTCAGTTCCAATACGAGGTGATTTTTTGATGTGATGTTCTTGTTCGAAAACTCCGTTTGAATTTTAACTCTTAATTAGTACGGGTCATTTTGATTTTTTTCAGAGAGGAGTTGCTCTGCTTCGTAATAAAAGAGTGATTTAACTTCAGCTGTAAGTACTGAAGACTAGGAGGATACCTAATGTTAAGAATTGCCCTATATTTTAGCAGTATCGTATCCAGATGTTGTTTCCGAAGTATTGCATTGCCGCTTAGCAATCATATTCGTTATAAGCATACTGTTGATTATTCCAAGGTTCCTGAAATTAACGAAAAAGAGTTGAAGGAGCAATTTGTACGAGGTAGTGGGCCGGGCGGCCAGTCCGTCAACAAAACTTCCAATTGTGTTGTTTTAACACATGTTCCAACAGGTGATGTGCATGATTAAGTACTCTAGCGTTATTTCATTTCTCTAATATCTTATAGTTCGATTCATAGTGACATTGAAGGCTAAATTACTTAAAAGAATTAAACGTTTTGTTCCTTTAGGAATCGTTGTAAGATGTCACCAAACCAGGTCACTGGATCAAAATAGGAAGAAGGCCAGAGAATTGCTGATTCGGAGGTTAGACAATCTGTTCAATGGTCCTAAAAGTGTCGAAGCACAAATGAAAGCCATCTCTGAATCCAAAAGTAAGAAAAGCGAGCAGAAGAAGAGAAAACTTGCAGCTTTGAAATCTCAACAGAAAGAAGAAAATGTTGAATCCGATTGATTTTCAGAGGCTGAATGGCTCATCAACAGTGAAGATACTAGACTACTAGTCGACTGAGTATTTTATTTATGCAGAGGTAATTTGTAAAGCAATGTACAATATCCTAGGTAATAAATTTAAATACATTATATAAATTTTGGGACTTGACATGATTTTTTATTGCAACCATAGATTGATTTCAATTATGAGGAGTTATGGGTGTCAGAACAAACTGTATTCTGGTTTGAAATTTCCGTTGAGGTATTGATCTGCTTCTCCCTGCCATTCTAACTCCACAATGAATCCTCAAAAAGCAAAAGTATCTTTCCCTCAAGATGAGATGTTTACTTCTTGATAAGTATCCTAATGAATATTTCCGGCTACTGCATGTTATCTCATGTCTTCTATATACTCTTCATTCAACTCAAGTTAAAACAAAAAGAAAGTTATTATACAACTGGATTTTAGTAACTACATACATCTCTGAACTTAATGTTGTTAGCAAAATATCTAACTGCATGGATGTTTGCTCTGCCTTAAGGAGTCTTAAGAAACTAAAATAAACTCCACTTCAGTAACTCTTTTTAATATATTGCCATTTTTACAGAATCAAATGAGGAGAAAACTAGTAGCTTCAAAACCTTTTTTTATGTAAGATCGTTTTTTGGCATTCTCTTCTTGCTTAATTCTATCTTTGGAGAGGCATACTTACGATGAAGAATCCTATCTTCAGGCTAAAATTCGGACCTTTTTCCACAGCATTATTTGATCACTTTACTTCAAGGTAATGATGTAGGTTGGCATCCATATTCACAGACAATCTTCTGGATGTAAAAACACTATTTCCACATGATAATATATTTATAAGTTATAAATATCTTAATGTTATAAGTTATCTCTTAATAAGTTCTAGATGATACGTTCTGCCACTGACTAGATAATTTTAAGTTTCTGAGTTGTATCCAAAACACTATCATTGCTTGTGATGGCTTTCCAATAAAATCCAGGATGAAATCCGAGTTTTTGATTCCAGGCATTTAACTGTCGGCTCTCTGGTCATTAGTATGCAATAATAGAACATGTTACGCTGCCATTTCACATTGGGTGAATATTCATTGTCATGAACTCTGGGATGGTTCTAGCTCATTTCCTCCAATTCTTTAAAAACTTTACTTTCACCAAACCAAATTGTGATTTGCATGTTTCCATGGCGTTCCTCAGTTTTAGAGGCAATCTGGTTAGAGTTGATCCTCAATGATAGAAAACCACTTCAACGAGAAAATCACCCAAATTCTTATCTGGCCTAAATTTTTCTGTACATTTTGGAGTGATATTTCTTACAGGAAGTCCTTAAAGTAAACCAGCCATTCCCTGGAGTAAGGAATTTCATAATTCAAGAAAATGTCAAATTATCTATATAAAGTAAAAATCTGATATTAAATATTCTAGGCAGGGTCAACTTCTGGTGGGCAGACATGTCACGAGGGAACTTGCAAGTAATCTGATCCACGGTTAAATTTTATTTTGTCATTTTGCCAGAAAGTAGGAGGTGGTAGTAGTTCAGTAAATTCTGCATTGGAGTTACCTGCTTGCTAACCTTGAGTCCTAAATGTTTGCCACACCTTAGAATTTCGGGGGTCAAATTTTGAGCAAGAAGAAATATATATACATAGTATACACACTGGAAGAAATAGAAATATACACAATATCACATTATATAAGTCATAGAAAAAAACTCAGCTTTTGCAAAGATTTTGTTATTTATTAGAAAACAAAAAAAATCATACAAAAATAATTATCTTTTAAATTTCAGCCTTTCTTTTGTGTTATTTGAGAGATAACAAAAATTTCATACAAAATTAAATGTTTCATAAGTTGGCAAGCTTAGCCTTTCTCTTTTTCATACCCTTTTTGGCTTCTTGCCATTCTGATGCTTTTCTTTTGCTAACAGTATTTTCAGCTCCCATTTTAGAAGCAACTGATTTTTCTGGATAAATCTTTGACAAAACGCTGGCTTCTATCGAGTCATTTACCGAAAATATAACAGGCATGTCTTTAGGAGAACTGTTTACAACCCTTGGCTTACTGGATTCTGCAATTTCCAGAGAATACTGAATATCAATTTGATCACTCTTTTCAACCATAGAGTAATGTGCCTCATTTTGCTCTTTTGAAGAAATCTTCTTATCTGGAGATGAAAGAAACGAAGGTCTCTTGAAGGAGAAGCTTGACCTTGGGGAAGAGACTTCAGCACTTATTTTTGGAAAATCACAATTTATATTTATTTCTTCACGCATTTCATCCTCTATATATTTCACTTTTGTTTCCTTTTTCTCATTTTTCATCCGAAAACAGCTCAACTTTTGTTTTATATCTGGGCCTCCTTTTCGATTCACTTCTGAAGAATTGAGTTGATTTTTAGATGTTGAGGCTGCCTCAGTTGCACCCTTCGAAGAAAGCACAGTATTAGAAATCCCTGCAGCCCTTAAGATTTAGCTACAAAGTATTAAATTTAATACATAAATAAAGTTTTTATTTAAATCTTTGTTTAAAATAATGCATTTTGAAAAGATATGCAAAAATACATATACATACTGAAGAACAAAATGCTTAGTGAATAGTATATCTTAAGATAAAATTTGACTTTTCCAAACTTCATATAAAACTAATGTACGAAATCGTGAAACTATAAAATGAATATAATACTGACATGTAGTTTAGAGTTAATTTCCTACCATGGCAACTTCAGAGGTCAAGGGTTTGAATCCTGTTTATAGCAAATTTGTTTGTGTAAGTTAATACCTGGTTAATAGTAATACTGGTCTTAATAAGAGTAAAATTCTCCTATAAATACAGGACTATTATAATTAACACAACTCTGACTCATCCATATTCCTTTACATGCCTCAAAAATGGTTGCTTTGGGCATTTTTTCTTAAAAATATAATGATAATTAAGAAACACGCGTCAACTGGACAATTATAATTTTCAACAGAATATGACTAACAATTCCCTATGATGCTTCCTAAATTTGTATTAACACTAATTCTTTTACACATTATTTACCTGAAATAAAGTCTTCAGTTTTTCCTGAAAAGCAGTTGAATCGGCCATCTTTCCCTTTAAGATAAGGATTGCAGAAGCAAGCCGCACTTCACTCCAAGATATTTCTTGCGGACAAAAATTCTTCAATCCAGTTATCTTATTCAAATCAGCTGCAAATATTTTTCAGAATGTTAGGGGTCACAATTATTTTTGTCCACAATATGATAAAATGCAAGGACAGTTATAGAAATAATGCTAACAAAAATCCAGCAATGCATAAATTTGCAACTGATTTTACAATATAAATCATTACATCAAAACTACGATTACATAGGTTTCCAAAAAAAAAAACATTGGTTCCTTACTTATGATCACAGATTTTGAGATTACGATGTTTTCTATAGATTTGAATAAATTGTATGTAAAGCCAAGGCGATGGAGATCCACATGAAATCCTACAGCTATTGCCCCAGCAAGATGTGAAATTAAAGTTGATTCTTTTAAGCCTCTGAAAGGAAAATATAAATACTCTAATAATAGCAGGTTCATGTAAATAAAATTGCTAATATTTTTATTCTAATCATATGAATTTGATATATAGGTAAATCAAAGGAATAACCTTCATTTCATAACATTTTGCGCTGTACAGAGTGTAACACAATACTTAATACACAGGATTTTCTTCATCAATCACACTGGAGCAAGGCATTTCCAGTCAATATCCTCACTTCATGGAGACAAACAACTCATCCTAGTGTTGATGGTGAAGGTTGCTGAACCACGTTATGAGATATAACCTATATGTTCTGCTCCCTGCTGAGTTTATGATGTTTTTGACCAGCCCCCATTAAAAGAATTCCTATTTCGAATTCAAGACAATACAGGAAGAAATCTTTACATTCTTTGTACAGAAGCACATCTATTAACAATATATAGATGCTCAATTATCTGCTACCCAAGGAAGAACTCCAAAAAAATTTCCAAACTTCCGCAAAAAGCTTTCTTATGGAAAAAAATTCAATACTTATGGCCTTCTAGGCTCTAACCTATGATAGATAGGTACAATATTTTACTCTTTCTAAGGATTTCCTCTTGGGGCCCATGTGACATGAAAAAAATTAGTTTAGGCTGAGAAGTTGTCACAATATATAAGGGTGAAGTACATGAATGACAGGGTTGCCTGAGTCTCACTTGCAAATTTTTTATAAACGTTGGCATGGTGGCAGCAAGTTTTGTATTTGAATCAATTATTTTTGCACAAGGAATATGCTCTCAAAGCCTCAAGCAAATACGTGTATTCCACCCCTGGAGTTCCCTTTTCAAGTTCATTGTAATAATGTATGCGCTGGCAGGACGAGAGTGCGCATTTACCATTGTTTTATTCACTTACCTAATATTTTTCTACAAATATCCACTACTTTACTAATATTATTTGACAATACTATATTACGTAGACATATATATGCAAGGAAATTGCTTTGTTCTCTTAGTCACATATGTTGCAGAGTGCCAAAGGCTAAGTTCAGATGCAGAGCAAAATATTCTAATGGGAACTGTTTTCTCTATTCATCTTTATCGAATTAGGATAAACACTATCAGGATATGGTGGGAGTAAACATATCTGCACACATGCATGCTTGTATTAATACATCAAACATTATGTTATGCTAAATTTTACTCACTGTATTGCGGCTCACAATACCTAACCCCTGATTTCCCACCTAAATAATGGTTCCCCAACCATGATTTTGCCAAACATGGTGTTTTCCAGACACCTAAGCCCAGTAGTTTGCAAGGGATACCTGGAGTACTGAGCATCAAAACGTTAAATCAATAACTCAATATATCTCCATTTAAAACCCATTCATATTTAAACACTAATTTCCAACCACCATTTAAATTTACTGTCATAATCATCAATGGGTACATATTTGTCAATCCAATGTCAGTAACTCTCCATAAATAAGCAATTCGAAAAAAAACATTTCATGCAATCCCGATGGGAAAGTATCACCGACACTAAGGGGTTCACTAGAAAGGGTATGCCAATGGAATATGGCATATACTTTCACCTATTCTTGGTTCGAATCCAGATGTCTTGTAACACTTTCATGAGAAATGCAATTTCTGTTATGCAAGTTCTTTTTACAATTTGCAAGCCTCATTTTATTTGCAACACTAAATTAGAAATAATGATCCTATGAAATTGAGACAAAAACACAAAGGAAAGATACTGAATAGAGATTATATTACATTATTACCTTTGTTGTAGAAAGTAATTTGCTAATTCAAAATTGCAAGAATTTGGCCGAATTCTAGGGTTATAAACAGCCCATCCCCTTGAAGATGAAATGGATTTTTAAAACCTATCTCAAATGTTTTCCCATAAGAATCTATTTAGAATGTAGGCCCATATGAAAGTAATGGCAATAAGATTTTTATTTTTGAAGAGGAAGCAAATCCCTGTTATTCGAGGATTTGCTGCTATGATAAACAATTTGCAGAGACAAGGTTATCTTTATATGAATAAGTCATACATTTAATTACTAAATTAATTTGCGTCAAGCTTGACAGGGAGTTCAGTGGTAAGTGTAGTCAGTCCGCAAAATAGAGGTGGATGATACCACGCTGGAGAGGGAAAAAGTGGAGAAGTAGCCTGGCATGTGTCATGCACAGTAACTGATTTTGGTTTGGAGCAATACTTAATTTGCCCTTGTCACCCTTCTCTGTAAGTGCTTATTTAAATAACAACATTTTTGAAAAAATCAATACGGGGAGATAATACACTAATAATAAAGGAGAAATAATCGACTATATTGAGGAGATAAAAACTATTGTTCACCTTTAAGAAAAGAAATTGAATTAAATAGGACATGCACAGCTGACAAACAAAAACAATCTCAATTCCTATACATCCATCTGGAAGCAACATCTAGTGAGTAAAATCTGTATTTAACAACCAGGGGAAGTTACATTACAAGCATATTCACAACTTGCAGTTTCTTCTACATTGCAACAAATATAGAATTTTTTTTTTATAGAATTCACAAAAGTTTCAATTGGAGAGAGTGGTCTCATCTCAAAGGTCTGATATGTGATCATCAATCAAGATGCAGATATTAACACTACATCTATACTTAAATTTTTTGTTGTTGGCAGCATGCAATTCATTTAAGTAGAAATAACCCAATGACAGTAATTTTTGCCATTTTAGTTTGCAAAACAATATGTAAATAATTTATTTGCAACATCAACATGAAAAAAATAAATGGCATCCATGGACTAATTACCTGGAAAATAGAGGACTACATAATAGTCTTAACAATTAAACAAAATCAAGTGAGGTTTGAGTTATAAAATATCATGACTATAATGTTGTATCTAAAAACAAAAAATATAAACAAGTATGTAAATAGCAGCATTATAATTTGAATTTGTGACTTGTAGTTACATGCTACTTTTTAATTTTTTCCTAAAGAATTCGTCAATTAAATAATAAAATATCCATATTCCAATATCACATACATACTGAAAATACGTTAATAATGAATCATACCAGTAAATAAAACCCGATAAAAGGGATTATGAAATGAGTTCTAATTAAATGAGATTGTTTCATGACGGACAATCAATACACTAACATTTACCTAAGTTTCTCAATTTCCTTCAAGTCTCTTTGCTGTAACTGATATGCTATATAGGTGGACTGTACGGTTTCTGTTAGGCAGGACATCATTTCTTTATCCTCAATACTAACAGCTGCTTTTGTCTGGACAGAACTGATGGAAGATCCACCTTCTTGACAGTCCAGTTGAAGACTGTTTTGTTCACAAAACTTAACAAGTTTATCAACAAAAGCATTACCAAATTTCTGTATCTTAGCTTCATTGAGGCCATCCACTAAAATTCAAGAAAATTCTATTAATATGAATAAATTTGATAATTGCCAATCCTCAGATTAAAATGTTTTGTGCTATGAGAAATATAATTGTATTACATTGCTTGATTTTACAGCAGAGTTCATATTAAATGTATAGCAGTATAATAAAAAGAATAAACTGAAAATAAAATATACCTTTCTTTAAATTTTCAAGGCTAGAGGGTCGTAATTTAGCCATTCCCAACAGAGAAGTGTCAGGGGCCACCATGTAAGGCATGCAGTCATTCACAACAGCTAAGGCATTTCGTAGTTTTATCAATTCTGCATACAATTTATGCTATAGAATACAACAAAAGAGAAAAAGATAAGTATTTTAAAAACATGTTTATGCAAAAAAAGGTCTTACGTTCTCTCTATTATGCCTGTTTACTATAATCACATTAGCAGCATCTTTAAATTTATAACTGGATGTAATCTCAAAAGAGTTTTTCTATGATAAAAATCATAGCAGATTGTGAAAGAAGATTCAAACAGTGTATGATAAACAGGGCAATAAACATGAAATAATTCACTATGTGTGAGATGTCATGTTTGAGAGTAAAATAAACCAATCATCCAATTTTATTTTATAGAAATCAATAGATATGTTAAACAATACAAGGAATCATTAAAGTACAATTTCTTATCTTTGATATTATTGAAAACTAAATTCAAATAACCCATAAAAAATCAAGGAAGGTTAGACTAAAATAAACTCTCTAAAGAATTCATAATTAAACTTTGTAGCATAAACCATTCCATCGAGAGGAGAATTTTGATAAGTATAAAGTACACCCTCCCCTGGACTACAACCTTGTTGTGGTGGAAGGGCTTGCGTGTTCCTATGACCGAAAGAGCAAGACTGGCTGGAACATAGTTCCTGGTAGGCTCACCCATGCCAGAATGATCAATAGATAGGGGCCAGACGAAAGATAGTCCACGCAGCGTCTGTAACTTAGTGAGACTGCTGCAAAGACGTCTGTTCCCCAGTGGGGAGGCCATAATGAGTGTTGGTGTCACGGTAAGAAACACCGTTGAGGAAAGCAACGGGAGACCACCTAGACTACTTATCCCATGTCATGATGCAAAAATATAATAATATTGGTACTGGCAAAGGGACTCAGCCTTCTAGGATGAGTGTCATGCCCGGCAGTGATGGGAGTAAGATCATCTCGGTCGTCATTCCACGAAACCCTTACACAAGGAACGACAACAAAAGAAGAGAGAAGATGGAAACAAGGGTGGAGGAACTGGATTGTTAGGACAATCCTCAGAAAAGGGAAGTTGGAAAATGTAAAGTTATAAATGAAAAGGTCCAAAATTAATGTACTGGGGTTATGCGAAGTGCGGTGGAAAGACGAGGGAGACTTCTGGAGCGATGATGTTAGAGTCATTTTCAGTGGGGGAAATACTAGCCAGAGGGGAGTAGCTGTAGTGTTGGATAAGAAAGCGGGAGAATCCGTGATAGCCACCGAGCTAATAAGCCATTGGGTTATGTTGGTAAAGTGAAGTCTGAACCAGTAAACACGGTTATACTTGCCCACTAGTGATTACAGTGAAGATGATGTAGACATGGTTTATGAACAAGTAGAAGAGGTTATGGGAAGGGTTAAGGGCAATTAAGGTTATTATGGGAGACTGAACGAGGTAGTTGGGAAAGGCAAAGATGGGGAAGAGGTGGGAGAATTCAGTCTAGAGAATAAAAACGACAAAGTACAAAAACTGATAGACTTTTGCAAGAGAAATAATCTCTGCATCTCAAACATACTCTTTCTGCATTACAACAGACAGAGGTACACATGGAAAAAGCCCAGGGATACAGATAGGTACCAAATTGAATACATTTTGGTAAGAAAGAGGTTTAGAAATAGTGTTAAATTCTCGCGAAGTTATCCTGGTGCTGATGCTGATTCAGATCATAACCTGGTCATGTTGAAAACTGAGCATTTTAAAGTTTAGTAGAGCAAGTTTAAAGAGATAATTCGGCAAAATCGAACACCAAAATTGAATTTTTGAAGCTCTAAGGGATGGGAAGTCTAAAAAATTTCAAGTGTAAGGGAACAAGGGTCTTGATTGTAGGGGAAGGGAAATAACGAGGAATGGGAAAAGTTTAAAAATTGTGTCAATGATATTGCTTCAACTGAATTGTGATATTGCTGAAAAAACTGTGGGGAAGGTTTAATAAACCGAAATTAGAAAACCATGGGTAACTGTAGAATTGTTAAATAAAATGAAGGAAATGGAAAAGAGTCAACATCTAGCATGGGCGCAGAATGTACAGAGTACTAAACAAACTAAGAAGGGAAACAAATAAGGATAGGGAACATTGGTGGAAGGGGCAGTGTAATGAAATAAAGAAGCTGGAGGAAAGTGGAAGAGCCGACCTAATGTATAGTAAAGTAATGCAACTGAAGGGGGAAAAAAATAGCAATAGAGTGGTGACGGTTAAAGACAGCAAGGGAAATCTATTAAGGGATCCAGTCACCATAAGATGATGATGGAAGAAATATGTTTGAGGAATTGAATGGGAAAAACATGAAACCCACCAGCATAGAAATAGAAACTGAGGAAGAAGTTGAAGAAGACTATGTTTAGACCTGGGTTACTTGATAGTTAAATAGAACAGGCAATGCAGGATATGAAAGGGAATAAAGCAACGGGGGTTGACAAGATCCCAGTGGAGTTCCTTAAGAACCTGGGGGATAAGGCCAAGAAATGTTTCTATGATATGCTATGAAGGGCAATGGCCAGAGGATTTTACCAAAACTATCTTGATTCCTTTACAGAAAAATAAAAAGGCCTCAGAATGTCAGGATTATAATTAGCTTAATCTCTTACGCGACAAAAGTAGTACTATCTGAAGAGACGGGTCGAGGGAAAAATTAAAGGGAAAATTGGAGAAAACCAGTTTGGTTTTCAGAGAGGGAAAGGAATGAGGGATGCAATTGGAGTGATGAGAGTAAAGAAGCCTGGAAGAGGGACTTATGTGTATGTTTTGTAGATTTTTAAATGTCTTTCGATAGAGTCCAGTGGCCAAAACTGATGGGGATATTAAAGAAATATGAGTTAGACTGAAAAGATAGACATTTAGTTAAAAATCTGTATCTGAATCAAACAGCCCGGGTAAGGATAGCTGATGGGGAATCGGATTGAATTGGGTAGTGGGGGGGAGTGTCCTATGTCGCCAATGCTTTTTAATATATATGTAGAGAAAATGTTGAAAGAAGCCTGGGAAGAGACAGACAAGGGAGTAAAGGTTGGTGGGGAAGTAGTGAAGTCTGTAAGATACATAGACGGTATAGCTATTGTGTGATTCTGTAAAGGTTTTGCATACATCAGTAAAGACTCTTAACGATAAAGCAAGCGAGTTTGGAATGAAAATTAACTTAATAAAAACTGCATTATTGAGGTTCACTATGGGAAAGAAAGCTAAGTTAACTATTAGGGTGGATGGGGAAAAACTAGAGCAGGTAGATAAATTTTCTTACTTGGGAAGTAAGACGGAAGACGTAAAGATGAGGTTCGTAATAGAATAGCCTTGGCAAAGGAAGCCTTTATGAAGCGAAGGGATGACCAAAGGTCTTGACAAATTATTCAGGAAAAGATTGGTGAAATCCCTGGTCTGGAGTGTGTTGCTCAATGAGTGCAAAACGTGGACTTTAAGAAAGGAAGAAGTTAAACATTTAGAGGCCTTCGAAATGTGGGTATGGCGTCGAATGGGAAAAGTTAGTTGGGTTGATAGGAAAACAAACACGGGGGTGTTAGAAATGGGGAGGAGAGGGCTTTGATTGATGTGATTAAGCATCGTCAGAAGAAACGGGTGGCTCAAATATTGAGGTGAGAGGGATTGATAAAGGTTGTAATTGAGGTCAGGATTCAGGGGAAAAAGCAGAGGGGAAGGCAGAAATTATTGGATGACATAAGGGGTGGGATAACTATAGGGAAATGAAGGAGATGACGCTTGATAGGGATTTTTGATTGTGTAAGAACCCACGGAAAGGTAGAACACTCATGATGATGATTAAGTACAAAAGTACATTAGTTTGAGCAATCAAAATTATGAAAATGAAACATAAAAACTATACTGAGCACTGATTTTTGCCACTCAATTTTTCTTGATATTGAAAATCCAAAAATATATTAATTGGATTCTTTGTCTTAGGAATTGCTGAGTTCTGATGGAGATCATTTAGACCAAGCATAATTTAAAGTAGCTAATATAGCAAAACTTACCCATTGGCCAATTTAATTCATTATCATAACTTATATCAAAAATACTACCAGAGATTGTAAGTCAATTTAATTATGTAAGTTGGCTTACCAGAACAGGTAAATCACTTTTAATTTCAGAAGAAGTTGGACCTCCTAACTCTCTGGAAGAAAATAAACCAGGAAGAGAAGGTAGTAACCTGCAATTAAAACAAAATCTATGTTTACTACAGATTGCAAAATAGGTAAAAAAATTAAGAGTTTAAAAAAATAAAATATAAATAGGGTACAGTTGAAAATATAAATGGGATGTTAAGCATCTAGTTCAATCACAGAGGTCGTTTCTAGTTGCATACATGGTTATTAACATATCAGAGTGAAGATGAACCCTTAACTAATGGAGGATGTACTGCATTTTTCCAAACATAAGCTCCCCTTTTTGTCAAAATAATGGCTATGAATAGCGATTGGGGTATTTCCAGGCACTAAAAAAGTTATCACCAACATTTATTGAGTATTTCCATTAAAAACGATAAGAAATTTGCAAAATAATACATAAATATAATCTATAGCAATGAATAGAATGATACAAATTTTATGCTTTGAAATATTACTGCTATTCCATTATTTCCTCTCGAATAATTAGTTTGACATTCCTTAAATATTCAGGAAAAAACAAAAGACACTATAAAACCACCGTACTTTTCCATCTTTGGTACCTAAACTTACCTAAAGAAACAAAGAACCTGAAGTATATAAAATAGATAAATTCAACGGAAATAAGCAAAAACTTACATTATTTCTTTCATATCATGGTAAAGTCTGTCCCATAAAATCGCATCTTTAAAAATATACTTTCACTGTGCCAATAAATGCCATATAAATTCCATCAAATAGCTGTTCCTTAGGCCTGTAATCACATTATACGAAAGCATATGGGTTAATGTCTGTAAGGTATTCAGCCCAAAGGCCGGTTGGAACTTCATTCCCTCTGCGATAAGCTACTAAGAGCTTGCAGAGAGGAATGAGGTTCACTAGCCAGGATGAGGAATGAGGTAGTTTGCCAATCACTTCATGAATGAATAGATTGACTAAGTTATAGTTCTACTAAAAGGCCATGATTCATACAAGTTGTACACAATACAATGATACACAATGGATTTTAAGCAGAACACGCACTCATACCTGGTCATTAGAGACTGTTTGCTCTTCACATTAATACATTCTGCCCTCTTTATTTAAATACAGTAGAAGTCCATTATAACGAGTACGGCATATAACAAAGAGTTGCGTTATAGCTAGAGACAAGACAATCAATTGAAAAAAACAATCGAATAGTTAATCCATTGTTTTGTCATTTATTTGATTGTTTTCATTCGAATGAATTTACTCGCTTTCATGGGCTGGACAGGATGCAATATCTGGTAGGGGCAGCAACACCTGGCTGCTGGGATATCGGATCAGATATACATACACACACATATGATATGTATATGATTCATATTTCATCAGTATCACCACACTTCCACTAAATGGGATCACGCAACGAGCCACTTCTATCCTATTCAACGCGTATCAAGTAAACGAGTGAAAAATCGAATAAATCTATTCGATTTTTCACTCACTTCCTCTGAACGAGTGAATCACTCACTAAAAACAATCAAATAGATTTATTCGATTTCTTCCACTCACTAAAAATAGTCGAATAAATTCCCTCGGTTAGGATTGAGTGAAAAATAGAAACGTTTTATTCGAATAATTCGATTGAAGCAAACAACCGAATTATTCGATTGTTTTCAATCGATTGTTCCCACCTCTAGTTATAGCGAGTGATCTTTTGGCTGTTTTCGGTCTCATTGCAAAAAAGATAGGGAGTTACGTCCATTATAACGAGTGGTCATGTATGACGTGTCGTTATAACGAGTGCCTTGTTTCTAAGTTTGTCTTGCAGGAGGCATATCTCGGAATCGCCAAATGACGTGAGAGACTAAGTCGGACAAGCTAACGGTAATCTGAGGTAATCAGAAAAATGATACGAACGTACTTCTTTTACGCATTATAAAGCATTAATCTAAGAATTAAAAACCCTACAGTTCCAATCTGCTGCACTCCCTGCTCTTGGATTCAAGAGGAAGGACGTTTAGCATGAAAAATCAGCTATAACGAGTACTTTTACGATTTTTGTCAGCTCTCGATACAACGGACTTCTACTGTACAAGCTAAATATTAAATGGGAAAATTACGATAAATCAGAATCATAACTAAGACATTGAATATAAATAACATGGGTGCAAAAACTGGTGTGAGTAAGTATGTTTAGTTATATTTCATTCTCTTGCTTAGATATTTTTCAAAAAATTCAAGTGAAACTGTGCTTATGTCCATAATTCAGGAATATTTTTCACCCGAAAAAGAAGATAAAAATGGTAGATATTAATTTTTTTCCAAAAATGAGACTTTAAAGTTGGGAGGGACTATATTTGGACATTTACAGTAATATCAGTGCCAGAGAGTTGTTCCTTTCTTTTCCCCGATCCTTCTACAATAATTGGCAAGATGCTTCAATATCTCAGTTAATACAGAGCATTATCTAATCTTCAAGTTCAACATGATTCGTAGTTAACCCAAAAAAGTAAGATATTCATGAAAATTTTCTAACTTTGGATAAAGACTCACATATGAGCACCACCACAAGATCTTGAGATTTCTTTCCTTTGCTTCTTCAGTAAGTCAACCATTTTGGTCGGTGGAATCAGCAATATTTTTGGTTTCTCTAATTTTGCATTTTCACTCCAGGAATTCAGGAACTTCCTACCCTTAGCAGAAACACGAACTGTAACCATGGGGAAATGTTTCTTTCCAAAATTTATCGATGGGTTTTTGCTGTTTTCTTCAATGTAGCCCTCTCTCAGCAAAAGGCGACCTGTGAAAGAATCAATCTTGTATATTATGAAACCTAAAATATCATGAGTTAATAAATGCAAAATAAAGAAATTCCTGCTCTGAATTACTAAAATGATTTCAATATACATCATTCTGAACAATTATGAGAATCTGAAGCACCATTACTTTGGATATTTAAAACAAACATATACACAATAAAGAAACTTAATGGAAGTGCACACATAAACTAACCCAAACCTTTTTTAATTTGAAATTATATTAATCCTTACCAAAAACTTTAGATTTGGTATCAACTGTCCTAAAGATAATTTATGCATTTAAAGGAAAACTTTTCATTCAATTGGGGTTTCATGGCCCTTAGAATACCAAGCAGGCACAACACTCAAAAAACAATTTGCAATTCAAACTACTCAGATTTCATAATTTGTATCTCAAATAGAATTCAATTATAAAGGAGAAAAACTTTTAAGAAATTATAGAAGATATCTTCTAAAAATGTATAGAGTTTAATATAATCTCAAAATTTCAATTTTCCAATTGATAAGCAAGCTTTACATGACAAGTGCTTTCCAAATTAAGTATGTAGAACCAAATTTCAAAATTTCTTCCATGAGAGTTTCATCTAAATTGAACAATGATTCATAGTCTTTCTATATTAAGGTACACTGATAAGATTAGTTTACCAATAAAGTCGCAGTATTTTTCAAAGAACACTTCAGGATAAACAGTAAAATTTGGAAAGGCTATCCAAAATTTATAGATGAATATTGAAGTAGACAACCAAAATATATTCAATTTGATTGTATCCTTCAATAATAAGGCTTGATTCCAATAATACAAAAAGACACAATGATTAATGAGCAAACTTTATCTTTGAAGCATAACATACCCAAATTTTTCCAATATTCATCTGATTTGTCTTTGCCCTTTCCATATAAAGGATTACTAGCAAGATCACCCTTCACTTTGTCAGATTTTGACCCTCTGAGAAACAGGATTGGAATCCCAAATCCATAATGACCTCCAAGAATGTCAATTGCTCCAATTATCAATCTAGCATCTTCTGTAAAATCGTACCTCCCAAGAGAATCCAAGCCAATAACTTTATGCTCTTTAATACCTGCATTTTTCATAGCCAATCTGAAATTTGAGGAAGAAAATAAATGGCAATTTCATTACTAATACCTAATTACTAATACAACGCTAATTACTGAAGGTGGAGACTTTAAAATTATACTGAGAATGGAGTAAGGGTATTTTTATATAGCATATGTGTATTTAAGTAGAATGTTTCCAACAAGATATATGCAAAATAAAGGCTATTTGAAATATGAATTATATCACAAATTTGGTTATTAAAATAATGTGGTCTTTCAAAGAAGAAACTAAATTTCATTATTGCACTTTAAATAATAGGTGGAATACTGTCATAAAGGTAGAATACAAACAAAGAAGTATACTGCAAGTTCAACTTCTCAGTAAAAATGTCCATCCTGTGACTTGCAACAAATTAAAGAATGAGCATACGCTAATTCTCTTCTCAAGTTGTATTGTTCACTGCTAACTTTCAACTTCTCCACTAGCTAATATACAATATATTAATATTATAAGGAATTTCTTTTTAAAAAACTACTCTTAGAAGTATATATTTCGATCTGTATGCTTTCCTTCGTAATATAGCCATCTTCATTTTCTAGACAACAAAAAAATTCTCTTAACTATAAAATACTTTATATACACTGATGCTCATTCATTCTTGAGTTAGTAGAGGATCTCAGTATCAAGCAAAAGCTTTCACCATCATTTGAGACCATATTTATGGCATCTTAAAATATTGCAATATTTCTAAAACAATGCTGATCTTGGAGCTGTTTCATCTTTAATTCAGTTCCTTCAGGTAAAACAGTCAAGGAAGTGAAAACCACTCTCCAATCAGTAATGTAAACACAATAAGGAAAATCTCCATACTTGCGAGTACAGTTATCACAGCAGGTCGAAGTGAATGTTCCATCTCCAACATCTACTTCATCTTTAAAATGGCTGAGGAGAAGTTTCCTCCGACATTCACTTGTTTCCAGATAGGATTCCATCAAATTACTCATTTCTTCTTTGTGTTTCCTGAACTGCGCATTAACTATGGTGGATGAGAAAGATCTGCAAAGACAAAAAAAATATATTAGAAATATAATAATAACGTAAAGATTTCATTAATAAAAATTTCTTGAGCAAAATACATCATAATTGGAGATAAAATTTACAATATTATAAAATTGAAAAAGTTACATTGAAATCCATATTGAGAAATATTTAGATTTTCAATCTAAGCCGAAGTATGGATCATAAAAAGAAAGTGTACAATTTGAATTAACATGAAAAGAAAACTTAGCTGAATGAAGATATTTCTAAAAGGGAAGGACATAATTTATTCATCTATTCAACGGGATGTATCCTTTTGTTACAAAATATGTCACAGCACCAATATCACATAGCGGAATTTAAAAGTATAAAATGCAATAAACAATAGGATTTTATAAGTATAAAATATCACAAATATGGAAATTTATATCACAAATTATTCAACTTTAAGCATAAATATCACTAACATCATAATAAATACAAATAATAAACATAAACAGCATTTGCAAAAAGAATAATTATTAAAAGCTTTTATGAAAAATAAATAGAAACAGAATGCCAAATAAATTTTAACATATATGATATAAAATATAAAAAAATACATATGAATGATACAATAATATATTTTATGTATTGTTTACAGTGAGTGATGAATAATTCTTTTTTAAATTATGTTTAGTATTCAGTGGGGCTTACATTTTTAATTGTATGTAAACTAGTGTGGAATATGTCTATATTTTTAGGGTGAGTGAAGTGAGATAATAGCAACCTGTTCAATAAGAAATCTGAGCTTGAATAGAATATTAAACAGGAGGCAGGCAATCCATCTCTACCAGCTCTACCAATTTCTTGGTAATAAGACTCTATGTCCTTTGGGACTCCATAGTGAATTATGAAACGGACATCTGTAATTAGAAAAAAGCATTCTTTAGAAAAATAATGGATATAATTGTTATTTTTAAAAGAAATAATTTTAACTGATGTTATGCAGTAAATCAGAAGGTGGAAATTAAATTCATCTCAAAATAAAAGCACAGCTCAGATGGAAATTCCATAATGTAAACAAAATATTTTTAACACATTCAACGTCCTTATCAGAGAAATTAAGAGGAGTATCCAAATTCTATACAAATAAAGTACTTTTTCTGAAAATATATCACAGTTAAATGGTTCTTTAATTCACCTGGTTTGTCTATTCCCATTCCAAAAGCAACAGTGGCAACTATAACTTTGATTATATCTCTGACAAATTCTTCATGAACTCTCTTCCGAACTTCATGTTTTAAGCCAGCATGATATTCATCACAGAATAAACCAAAGCCTGTGAAAATGAGAATGACATCAATTTATATACACTTTCAATGAGTAAAATTATGAGTATTCCATTATAATTATTCTTAAATTACTCTCAAATTTAAGTTAGGGTCTCTCAATGTCACATTTTGTAAAGAAGAAAACCAAAATTTATTTGTGAATAAAGAAGGAATTCCAACTGTAACGTAAATCATCTGACCCTCATATACAACAATTTGGTAGCAGCAAGAGATCATACAAAGAAATAAGTAGTTTAAAGATGGACACCATTCTGGAAGGAATAAATTATATAAAGAAAAAGGTATGTATTTTTGGCTGCCATTACTAACTCTGTAATGAAAACAATTAATATTGAAGATATAGAAGCAGATCAGCCAATAAATGCAACAAGAGACAAAGAGGTATTTTTTATAACTCTTGCAATTACGTAGAATTTTATATTTGAGACTAACTAATTCATTTGACAAAATTTGTAACTTATGGCTGATACTTTTTATTCAAAGATGCACACACAGATTTGATACTATTTTATAGTGAATACAAACAACAAAAAAAGAATATAACAAATATAAAATACATATACATGATTGCTCAAACTAAAAATAGAAGCAAAATAAACTAATTCAGGAGAATCAACATGGGAGTTAATTATATTATAAATAAATGAAAGATCAGCTTTCATTAAGATTTCTTTCAGGGATCTCAAGGAGAGGAGTTTTAATACTGATTCTGTAGAGATATTCCGTAGATGGGGAATCCGATATTTTACAATAAAAGTAAAAAAGTAAAGATATGATTGAGGGAGGAAATATTAGTACCAAACATGAACCAGACAGAAGAGCAATATGAAAAGACTGGGATTACAATGGAAGTGAAATATAGTTTTAATGTTTGGGTGCTTCATCTTAGTGAAACAATATAGGATTCCTAATAAATAAAGCACCTTTATTTTGACACACTGGGTATGGTCAAGAAAGTTTAACTTAGTGCCAACTACTATTCCTAAATATTTTTGGGAGCTGATCCTTTTCAGAGTGGAGTTTAACAGTAATCAAAAGGGACTTACATAGGGAAATAGACATGACAGAATATTTCTGAGGATTTAGATAAAGCCTCCATGTTTCACACCATTTATTAGTTTCGTTTAATGCCTCCTGGAAATGGTAACAATCATCAATGTTATCGATTTTACTGGCTGAGGTGGTAGTGGTTAGCGTGCTAGCACTCCAAACGCTAAGGTCCTGGGTTCGAATCTCAGCTAGTAGGATTTTTCTGGCTTGGGAATGGTTGTGTCCCCTTGTAAATTGTATTAATTACTGAAATGGATCTAATTGGGATCTTCCTGTTTCCATTAGAGAAGTTATTATTTTTGGTGAATGGTTTACAGTCATCCACAAAAATGGATTTTAGTAGAATAGAAAAGTGTAGAAGGCATATACATCATCTACATAGAGTAAAAAGATATGGACTGAGCACGCTGCCTCAGGGAACTCCTGAAGAAATTACAGACAATTCAGATTTAACGTTATTAGTTACAACTGATTCAGTGTGATAGTTGTTTATCAGAGTTTGAAAGTTACCATTAATTCAAAAGTGGTGTTCTAGTTTACAAAGAAGGAGGGCATGATCGAATGCCTTTGATAAGTCTAAGAATACAGAGTCTAACTGGGATTTATTTATAATAGCTTTGGAAAATAACAAGGTTAGTTAATGAAGACAATGAGGTAAGAATCAACAGATGACAGATAGGGATAAGTTAAGTAAAATAAAAGATTTAGTGATAGAAATGAAGTTTTTCTTAGCACAGGAGAGTGTGTTATTTAACCCAAGGTTATACAATAAGTGAAAAATAGTGACTTGTCTGGGACTCGACATGTCTAGGATCCTGTCGGTCCATCATTTAAAGGAGGACAGACTAGTCCAGGTAATCTAACCACTGAACTACCGAGCCACATCCTTTTAACTTCTGTAAATCGGGGCGCTTTTATGTTCAAGGTAATGGTGCTCCATTATCTTTTCGTAGATCAAGGTAAATATGAAATAATTTCAAATTACAGCATTAAAAGATGCAATATAATAACCTTTTTGGTAACAGTGGACCACACATACCTTTCAAGATTTTAGATACCTCTGATGTCTTCTTTTTAGTTTGACAATATATGATAGTGGATCCTTTGAATGTCCATCGGCCCTCCTCTTTCACCATGAAAGGGCGGAGATCTTCGAATACAGAAATGCCTTTTGGAATGACTTTTAAATACAGATTTGGACGGTCAAATCCAGTACAGATTAAATTTGGGTTTCTTTATTACGTCAAAACATGAAAGAAAAATATAAGATATTATGATAAAATTTTTAAAGAAACTTTCAATTTTAAGTATAAATTTTTCCTGAAAACTGAATTATAATTGGTTTAAGTAATTTGATTTTTTATATTTAACTAATTTTGGGCCAATCCTTGTGAATAATTTATGTAAATATAAATATTTAAATACCATCTCTTCCTAATGGTTGGTGGATATTTAATCACATGAGCTTTTCCTATATAAAATTTCACTACTATTTTGTTGATAACTTTATTTTAATGCTATAATATTTCACTTTAAAACTTTCTTTAACATATTGTTACATATTCAAAAGTAAAGCCATTAAATAAAATCAATAGCACTAACCAGCATTGACAAATTACAATGAGGAAGATAACAATTAATAAAAATTCACTAACACGCACATTTAACCATGCTCAAACCAGAAAAGACTCAAACCCAGATAGTACGAACTTCAAAGTGAATGCCTCAGCAGTGTGTGATTTTATCTTATAAACTCCCACAGCCAAGATATGCTTACGTATCCCATTTGAGCATATTATGAATAACATAGCTCATTCAATTTACTAATGCATTCATACTAATGCGTTCATACTAATGCATTGTAATTGATTAATTTTGAACCCAAATAATGGGTATGAAATAAATTCAGAACCTACTATACATTAAATTTGGTGCGTAAAAACTGAAAATGTAAGCAAATTTGCATGGTTGACCTAAACACAAGAGCAAAAAGTGTATAAATAGTGCACTCATTGTTCAGTCAACTGCTTGGCTTTAAATCTCTCCTAAATAAATATCTTACAATCAGATATCTGACTAAAGAGATATTGTCATGAATCAGAACGCATACATCCAGAGCGATAACATCAGTCTTCTCCTCCTAAATTCACCAAATTAATCAAGTTATCGTTATTAATTATTATCAATTAATTAGGTTACCAATTCTCTTGAATGGATAAAAATTGAGGAAAAGCACAAAATAAATTTAAGCATATTAGACGTTTTCTTTGGCAATGTGAGCCGCCAAACACAAAATTGAGGGAAATACCTAAGATGGAGAGATTTGATAATGTCACTCCTAACTTCAGGAGTGGCTGTGGCAGTGACTGCAAGAAATGGCACTTTCGGTAACCCATCTCTGACTTTCCCAAGTTTCCTGTAAGATAAAATAAATATTCAGAATAAAAAGATATATTGAATACAGATTCAAAAAGATTTTATATTTAAACATAAAAGTATATTTAAATAATAAAGGTGAAAAAGAGATAAACTGATGTTAGAGACAAAATGCAGTTAGAATTTGTAATGATCCTGCTGGCTACTACTAGTATCCAGCAAGTGCCATGAAAAAAAGAGGAAATATCATAAATATACTGCATTTCCCTTCAAGGATTAAATCTGCCCTAACTTTAAACTATCTAACCTAAAGGTGATAATTCAAAAGACAAAAATGTGAATTTCACTCCAGGGAAATAAAAGGACTTAATTACCGAAAGAAAATTATAAATCAAACTTGATCATAAGTAAATCAGTTAGCAAAATGATTCCTTCTGTCATGAAATCAACTATTCAAAGGCATGATTTCATAGAAAGACATTGCAGAATGAAAAAATTGTATTTTTCAGGGACCTTCTTTCATGTTAACAAACAAGTCTTCCCTAATTTAAATACTAGGGAATTGGATAGGATCAAATATATGTTTATAGATGTTTAACAAATATTAGCTGTACAACAAATATTACAAATTCTAAACAAAGTTTCATCAGGTTAAATCATGATTTCCAATGTATTCACAGGACACCAACATGAGGACAAAATATAGGAATAATGTATTAACTTGCACAGTAGTTATAGCTGAAGAGCTTTATTACAATAAGCAAAGTTTAGATTCAAGTTCCCTTGAATTCACGATAAAAAATGAGATTAGCTCTTCATACAGTCAGCAAAAATAATCTAAACTTGTAATGAAACTATATATAATTATTAAAAATGTATTTATTTCAATATCTATCTTTCTATCACTTACCTGTAAGAACTTCTGAAGTCATGACCCCACTGACTGACACAGTGTGCTTCATCAATTGCCACCAATGTCAGATTAACTTCATTTTGCAACATGTCAATTAACAAATTCTCTCCACTTGGACCAGTAATAAATTCTGGAGTCACATAGACGATTCTATATTTTCCTTCCATCACATTTTTCATCACTTCAGCTTTATGACATTGCGCGGATCCTAGGAAGCAAGAACTGATGTTAGCTACCTGTAAAAGAGCAATAAGCGTGCAATAAAGAGATTATAAGCATTTAAATGCCAGGAAAAACATACATGAAAAGCATATACCCCGGAAACGCCAAACATTATTTACCTCAAGTGAAAGCACTTGGTCTTGCATGAGGGAAATCAGAGGAGAAACAACAACAGTAACCCCTTTCACAAATACAGCAGGATATTGATAACACAAACTCTTGCCATATCCTGTAGCCATTATTACGCAGTTGTCTTCCTTTTTCTGAAGGAAAAGGGAAATGATATTAAAAAATAATCGTAAAAAATGGGACTTAAATGGAGATCGAAATGAATTAGTACCTCGATGATAGAATGAATGATCTTCCATTGCATTGGCCGAAAATTAGAATGACCAAAATTGGTTTTTAATGCATCTAAGTGCTCTTTGGACGGTGAAGGGGCTGTAAAATCAGGAAAATAACAGTGAAGATGTCAGGAGTAAATCAATAACAAACAAATTAACTAATGATACCTTTGCTTGTCATATTATCCTTGTATTTTTTTTCCTTAACTGGTGTATGTTCAATTAAATTATCATGAAACGAAGTTTCACTATCTGTGCAAACTTCTTTCTCCCACTCGCTTCCACTGTCATCGCATAGCAGAGCGTTCACAGCTTCATCTATGTCCTCCATTATAACTAAGAAAGTAACTTGAAGTTACTCAATTATCATAAAACTCGAAAGTTAACATCCAGTTAATGCCAAAGTATAAACCCTTCCATAAATACGTATTCCTAACAAAGCTGTTCAGCTTTTCAACGTTGACACGCAACAACCCAACAACTAAACCCATTCGATCCACCGACATTAACGCGGGATCGCCGTATGATTTCATTGGCTGAAGGCCGATTCGATAGTCCTCGTTCATTTGCAAATTCCTGTAAATAACTATGCAGATGAATTGGAATTATATCGGTGGTGAATGAAGGAGAGGTTGATATTACTTTAATATTAATCTAATGATAAAGTGGTGATTATATTATGTCACTTCTTTCCATTTTATTGAGCTACACGAAGTTCCTAGCAGAGCAACAAGAATGTTCTTGTCAAATTTATCGGATAGCATCCCGATAAAGGAGTCTCATAGATAACATAATATTCAGTTTGGTATTATAATTCTCTAGACAAGTTGTTCCAACGTTGATTGCTTTTGTATCCCAAGAATGAAAATAAGTTCCAATTCAATTAACATTCCGAGCAAAGATGCTCTTTGCATAGTTTAAATTCGTGCGGTTTTCTCACTTATATATCCCAGTACCCAATTCTAACATAAAATATTGTATCCCTCAAACTTCAGAAACATTTCCACAACTATGATGTTACTGTTACTGACGTCACTGACATTCAATGAAAAATGAATCTCGATACTCAGCGACTACAGCGCTAGCCATTTCCTGTGATCAATCTAACAGTCTCGGGACTCCTTCCTGTGTACGTCGCCAACGTGAGTAACTCGAAAATTTTGAGCTTTTTAATCTGTAGCCATCCATCTGTAGCTTTAATTATTGGTAGAAACTCTAAAGGATCTTAGGCTATTACATATCTGCTCGTAATTATTATTGCTTACTTTTCTCCTTCCTCTTATTTGTATGTTTTATTGAAATTATTCTCTTCTGCCATGCTGCGGGATGTTATGCGTTTGCCGATAGTTAATATTCTTGTGCTTTGCAATTAAACGTGAACTGTTTGTTTCCTCTATGTGGTAGAAGTTATTGTTCTTATGAAATGAACAATTTATGATTTGCTTATTCTGATTCAATTTAATTGACTTCTCTATCTTAGACTAAAATGGGGAAGATTATGAAACCTGGGAAAGTCGTATTGGTCCTAAGTGGCCGATACGCAGGGAAAAAAGCTATAATAATCAAGCACCACGACGAAGGCTCCGGTGACAAACAATATGGGCATGCACTAGTTGCTGGAATCGACAGGTACCCAAGGAAAGTTACGAAAAGGATGGGGAAAGCCAAAATTCACAAGAGGTCCAAGATTAAGCCCTTCATCAAGGTAAAGTCTTATTATGTGTTTGAAGAAGTTAGCCAAGAGTTGGTTATTTTATACTAAACCTATCCTTTCCCCTAGGTTTTAAATTATAATCATCTCATGCCAACACGGTATACCATGGCTGACATCGGCTTGGAAAAGACTTCCATTAAGGATATCAAAGACCCCATGAAGAGGAAGAAAGCCCGCTACCAAGCTAAAGTTAAATTCGAAGAAAGGTGAGCTTATACTTCTAAGAGAATATTAAATGACCCGATTTTACGTCGTATCTTGCTTCTTGTCCTAACATCAACGTTCAGTTGCTTCGTTGAATTGTAATTATTAACTTAGGGACGCGCCACCCGTTGAAATGGCGAATTTATTCTATGAATAGCTTTCTGCACCGCTAACATAGATAATGGAAATTCTTGGTTAATAGTCTAGCTCGAAGTTAATGTCGCTACCTTTTTGCTTGTTTTACTGTAATTTGGTGTATTATCTATTTATTCCTGCTAGCTGTAGTGAAAATAAAATCTTACGAATACCCACGCGATATAAGATTTTGTTGGTCATAATTAAAGTCGTGGTAGCTCAGCGTTTTGTTACAATAGTTATTGTTGTGTACCCCCTGGCATAAACCTCTGGCGGCTCGCCGGGTGTATATCTAAATTTAAAATCTGTAGTTACATATAATAGGGAATTGGGTAGCTAGTGAAGAGTACATACTGGGTCAATGTAGGTTTCGATAAAATCGATTTGAACTGACTTTACTTGGTAGAACGCCATTTATGAAATTGAACAGCGGACTTTCCACAAGAAATATTTTCTTGCGGAAAATACTAAGTCTGCTTAGTTTCACCATATTTATGTGGCAAAGTTTATGGAGAAAGGAGTTGATTTAACCTGCTGGCAATGAGGAGGTAGGCCTATGCCCTTACCGAATTATGTTTGCCCATGGTTAGATAGCCTAGAAATTGTATAAATGGAAATATTATCTCTGCCTTTTGTTTGCACCTGTCAAAATGTTAATGTTATTTTATTCTTTGGTTGGAAATTGGTTTGTCTGCTAAGTGATTAAGTAAGCTTATCATGAATTATCCAGTTATCATAAGCAAATATTGACTCATTATTTAAAGCTCTTCTCATGTTCTTAGTACAAATTAATGGCTGGTTCTTACTCCTCAATTGATGTTATGCTTGGAAAACTTTTTGGGCTCATGAGTTATTAACAACCGCTTAACTTTTTAGTAAATAGTATTAAGTAAGTTAAATTCTTACCACAACTGAGTAAATTGCCAATTTCATTAAGTCTTCATCTCATCTAATAACTTCATTAGTTATTCTACATGATAATGACATCAAATAGGTATATTAATTATTTTAATTGAATTATTTAGTACTAAAACAAATTTTAAGGACTAAAGTTCTATGGATGCAGTTGTAAACATAGTTAAAGAAACTGAATCTTAAAGGTCTTATTACCTTACTCTTAGAGAGTAAATGTCCGTTAAACTTGTCATTCAAAGTACTTAATCTCATTATCTTTTCAGGTACAAGCTCGGGAAAAACCCATGGTTCTTCCAGAAGCTCCGGTTCTAAGTTGTATAAAATTTTGGTAAAATAAAAAAAACCATAATGTTACAATTGTTTTCATTTATAATTAGAAAAGCGAAGAAACATACACGGCCATATTAATATAAATAACAAGGAGGACTTAACATTTTGTGCTGGATGAACTGCGAGTGAAGCCCTTAAAATTTAAAGCTTGAACACTATATTGTAAATGTTAACGACAGAATTGTGATTAAATTATTTTTTAAGGGCAGAGATCCTAGTCTCCAAGCTGGTCATGTTCTTTTTGATGGTTTCCAAATTTTGGGTAAAGCTGCCTTTCACTTCTGCCAGTATTGCTTCATTATTTCCTATGCCTGCTGTCATGTTCTCTTGAAGACTGTCCAACTTCGCCAATGTTGAGCTAAATTGCAGCGCTGTTTGGATTAAAATTTCATGATATATGAGTATGACAGAAGGAGAGAGATCACAGCTTAAGATTATTTTCATAATTAACTGGAGTACTAGAAACTACATTTTTGCACAAATCATGCGAATAAAATGTTTTTTGATAGATATGGGTAATGAGCTTGTAAATCAAATGCATTTACATCTGACGCAGCAAAAGCTTTCACAGTCTAGGACAATATATTTTTTAATTCAAATTCGTGCACTTGAGTTTATGATGATATTTGCATCTAAGATTCTAAATTCAATTCTATTGATTGGTAATTATCACCAATTTAAAAAATATGGCTTAATTTCACATTATTTAATCATAGTTCAATAAAGCAAAGTCATGAGCAACCTTGGTATTCATCTTCTCTTTCATATCATGACAAAAGTAGAGACTCAAAATACCATGGAATTCCAACTCCAACATAATTCTAGTTAAAATGGCAAATGAAAAGAAAGATAGAAAATTTGTTCTTTGGAATCACACACTTTTTTATACTATCAGATAGGTACCTATTATTTAGTAGATAATTTAATAAATATCCTGTTGGATTAAAATTAAAATTTAGTTCTTTCAAACCTGCTAAAAATTAGCCATATCAAACAATTTTCAATCTTACTTTTTAAATCCCAAAAGATTAAGATATTTTAATTTGTAAAACTAAGAAAGTGGCATTTAGTATAAAGGCTTGATTACATCGTGAGATTTCACTAGTTACAAGCAACGAGTACACTTGAGTGATGAAAAGGGACTTTCCACTCATTAAGTACATTTTGTAGACACTGAAACCATTGGGACACTTGCAGCTTCTTAGCTAAGAAGCCCACACACCGGAGTAGAGTAGCCCAGCTTAAAACCTTCTCGATTTCTTCATTTGCTAGATAGCAGATTGTAAAGTATCTGCTAGTTTAATATGATTACACTGGTACCATACGAGTTTTCTAGCCGCTAACGAATTCACCAGCTAGTAAAATTGAAATTAAGAGTTATGGGGAATCGGAAAAGTTTGATAGTTAACAGTATACAAGATTTTAAAAGGAGGTCATCTATCTGCCACAAGGTTGTAGCAATTATGAGAATTAATGATTAGTTTTCAATGAATAATAATTTAAAATGGTAATATGAGCACTTTTGATAATTTTACAATAACATTCATAATCATTAAGATGCAAACATGTATTAAACCCTCAGCGGTAGAGATCTATTTAAACCCATATCCTTGAGTCAACAGCCAAGAACTCCGCAATAGCAAGTAGAGTCAAAATATTTTTGACTGTTATTTTGTATATTTCTTAAATTATACATGATATTAGGACAATTATGCATAGATCTTTTATTGCAGAAAAGAAAAATATGCAGTTAGAGATCAGGGACATCTTTTACAAGGGGGAAACCCCAAGTGTATAGCACAGATTTGCTTGAGGGTATCAGTTCATTCATTCCTCTAAAATAAGAGAAATACACCCTACTATTGACACTACTAGAACTTAGTTAATGCACAATTTGAGTCAGGCAGCCAAACCACATGCATGTATTGTCGTATGATTGTGGGTTTGATGAAGAATAAAAGTAGCTACAGGATTGAAAGAGGCAAGAAAGCAAAGCATTAGTGATAATTATTAGTTGACTAAAGTCAGAGTAAAAACTGTAAAAGAATTGATTAGGTTTACCATATCTGCTCGAGAGAGTAATTTATACCACAATTAAATGATTCCACGGCCACAATTTATTTTCATTAGATTTTATTCTTTACTTCTCAGAAAAGAAGATTCAATTGCTCATTTAATTTAAAATAGAATGCCCTTATTTACAGTTCATTGAGCACTCACTACCTCTACCTAAATTTTTCATTTATATACCACTTGATTTAACCAAGTTCATTGACATTTCAACATAGATAGGGAATTTTTACTAATATGTTAAAAACATCATGAATGTTTGCTTCTACGTAATTCAACATCCTGTAAACCAACTCTTCTACATACCTTGTTCATGCAGGCTGTTGAGGGCCTCCATCCGATCCAATATCTCTGGAAGCACAACTGACATAGCTTCTGATTTTTTCACAAGCTCGTAAAGTGTGGATACTTTAGCTTCCAACTCTGGATTAACCTGCGCCTCAGCAATTCCTTTGTCACCACCCACGCTGCTCATCTTTTCCCCAAGAGCAATCAAACGTCCTTCTATGTGGTCTAACTGGGCTGGATCGAATAAACTTGTTCTAGCACCAAGTAACTCAACGGCACCTACAAGTCCCATGCCGGAGGCCCCTCCTCTTAGAGACCCACTGTCAGCATACAGTCTTGACTGCAAAAATATATCGTTACTTAACATAACTTTATTACAATGGATGTAATTGGTAACCTGCATCCATTGAAAAGGTCATAATACTAAAAAGCTACTCCATGTTAACTTATGAAATCAATACACTAAACTCAAGATACTTTAACTGATCTATAACTAATAATATTTTATACTACTCATATAATTTGAACTGGCTGAATAGTTGCTGGACATTTCTTACATGGCAAATTCCTATCAATGTTATGAAATGCTTATGAGCACAAATGCATAAAGTACAGTCAATGGACTACAGCATAAAGCAACTTGTTTGGCTACCCTCTGTACAAATGCATAAACTCACTCTACTCTTTCTCTCCTTTCAGTCACTTCTGGTTTGGTTCCCTCAGACTTCACATAATATTGTAAAAAGGATATAAGCCTTAATTCGATTTCTAATTTTAGAAAAAACCTTTTATAATAATAATAAATCGTAAATTTGGGCGAGATTGAGACTTAAAAGTCTCTTCTTCCATCTAACCCATTGTCATTAATTATAAAATTAGAAGTAGAAACAATTAGAAGAATTGTGGATGTAAAAAACCTAAGAGATTCTTAGGGAAAAAAATCCACTGCAGGAAAACACCCACAAGGAAGGGGAGTGTGAAAAACCTGTGCAAACCTACCGATAGTAATAGCTAAAAGATAAAAAGAGAGAAAACCATTCAAAAATAAATAAATACACTACCAATAAGTACTTACATGTAATACATAAATAAGAATCAGTTCACATTAAAAAAAAGATAGCAATATACAAAATAACATAAAACAAACAAAAGGAAAAATAAGGACAACGTACGTGGATTTTCATCCATAAAGTACATTATGAAGAAAAATAAAAGATTGTTATAAAAAAACAGTATCAAAATAATACATACAGTATATACTAGTCAAAATTGTATATAACATAGGCATTTAGGTAACTCTTAGTAAGAAAAAAAACGAAACATGAGAATTAAAGACAATAATTACATACAAAGACAAAGAAAGCATCTTATGCATTGAGAGCAGGTGCAAAATCAGTTAAGTATTTATAGGATAAAGGAGATTTCTTTTCATTGCTTATGTCAGGGAATTTTTTTGTGATTTGGAGAAACAAAATTTCTGAGAGTTGATTTATTTTCTTATTGTATTCAAATGGATTCTATTTTATTCTTAACATCATCCAACTGAAGCAAATTGAAGAAGGTGAGATACATGCTTATTGCAGACATGCAAAACTTCCATATATTTTCTTGATTGTACCATTACTCATCAAACCAAGGAACTACCTTCTAAAATGTTTAGCTTCTGCAAAGAATGGATTAATATGCCACATGGATGAATAATAGCATACCAGTTTCTCTGGATTTGGTCCCACAACAGCTTCCAAGTTGTGCAAACGCTGCTCTAACATAGCAAGACGCTCAGTTCTGGAGAAATGCTCCCTCTCTGGATGACAATACAATTCATAAGTAACTAATGAACTTTGGCCACCAGCAACATCCTTAGCAGTGCCTTTGGAAGAAGCTTCTTTACTTTCCTCCTGACTGCCTTTCTTGAAAGCTTCCAACTGAGCTAACAGCATCCTATAGGATCAAATCATTAGTAAAATGACTTAAAAGGTGTATATTTTACAAATGCCATAAAACCAATATCAGAATTCAGA
Organism: Sympetrum striolatum; assembly: GCA_947579665.1. Lineage (NCBI taxonomy): Eukaryota > Metazoa > Arthropoda > Insecta > Odonata > Libellulidae > Sympetrum > Sympetrum striolatum. The sequence goes on from OX388345.1 coordinate 90,946,065, forward strand.
CATTAAGTATGGCATATATGAATGGACAAGAGATTAGCCAAGACTCCCAGATAGGCCGATATCCTTGGCATCAATGGTTCCATTTCTGGGTCATGCAAATCAATACATTGGGTTTAAAGCCACATAACAATAGTTGAAAACGATGATGTAAATATAGCATACACGTACCATGATTACTACAACAGCACTGTGACCTGTTTTTCTATTATTTCATGACACAATCGAATAAAAAATCATAAGAATTAATTTCCTATACTAACAGGATGGAGTACAAGTAAAAGAGCAGCCAATAGCATTTCAATCAAAGAATGAGTAATAGTGTTCAACATTAATTGATCAATGGGTTCCCTAAGTGTGTTTCCTTAATGAACTAATTTCTATGTAAAATTCCTCTTGAGCTGCTTGTATGTTTACAATTTAAAATGAATTCCATTGCTAATGACACTAAACTAACATATATTTTACTTTACAGAAGTTCTAATGTAGCCACCAATTTTGGTCAATGTAGCCATCATAATGGCATCATCAACTCACATCTATTATACATAGACGTTTCTCCTGATATACCTATATATAAATACATACATAGATATTATACTCACATCTATTATATATAATTCCTTCTCCGGATTCATTCATATATATAGATAGATGGATAGGATACAAACTCAGGGGCAAAACCAAAAGCATCGTTGACTTGAAATTTATACGGTGTGAATGCCCTAACGTGAAACCTCCAGGAAAAGTGAGAAATTGATCATTCTGACCAAGGGTTTGATCCCAGAATGCCCCATAATCCCGATTTATCCCATTTAAATCTATTACTTTGATTTTCAGGGATTTCTAAAAAATACTTCCCGGATATGTAGAGAATTACAACTCAAGGATATACATGGTCATGATCTATCGAAAGCTTGAATGACTTTTAAAGTAAATGTCCTGGGTTCGATGCTAGGACGATGCAAAAATCTCTCATTTAAAATACATTGGGGTAGTTTTTCATTTTTTTAACGCACTTATTGAATGATAGGAAAAAGTTGCTTAGCTAGAAGATGTATATTAAGACTCGATTTAAGAAAAATATTTAGATAAGACCATTCTGTTACTGGGTTTGATGCCAGACTACATTAAAATTTCTCACATAAGGAATATAAGGGAAAAGTAGGACATCATTTGAGGCAGTACTCCTCCTCAGTATCATGGGTTCGATGCCAGAAGGCCCAAATGTCACGATTTTCTCCATAAAGATATAGACTTCAAACTTAGCATTAAATAAGATCAAGTCCTAACATGCCATACTGTGTATTCACATGCTGCCAATAGGTCCTGGGTTCGACACCCGGCATCTCTAAAATTAGTAACTGAAACTATTTTTAAGATTTTTTGAACCCCTTCCTGATAACATAGAAACTTAATACTTGGCATATGAATAAAGATCATGGATATATTTCATATGCAGTGTTTTAGGTTTCACTGATCATCCTTGGCTCGATCCCAGAGAGCCATTTACATTACCCTATGCATTTCAGATGGGGATAACGGAGTCTTAATTTTGGACCTTCCCGGTATGATATCAACTTTAAAATTTGAATCAAATAAGTTATATTTATATCAGGGCATTATATGTATTCACATTTCTGAAAGATTCTGGTTTCGACACCAGGCATCTCTACTATTTAAAATCGTATGGCAGGAATTTCTAATTATTTATGATCCGGTTTCGAAAATATTTTAAGCTACATCCCGGTAGGATAGGGAATACAAAATCATAGGGGTCACTGGAAACACGCTCCACTTTATTATATCTATGAAACTGACAGCAAATGTGCGTGAGTTTTTCGCCAGGTGGATGCAAATTTCTCCTGTTTAAAATAAATTTCTTTGATTTTTAAGAATATTTTCAATCCCTTCTTTTTCTTTAGAGGACCTTCTCGAATTGATGTCGACTTCAAATTTGTATTATCAATATGCTTGCGGAATGCAAGCAACTTTTATTAATGTGTATACAAATATATCATCATCATCAGCCATTTTCAATCCGAAGTCGGATGTAGGCCCAAGTACTTTCCAATTTTCTCTGTCCTGAGCTTCTCATTCCCACATTACACCTAAGTACTTGATGATGTCTCTATTCAACCTGTCCATTGGTCTTCTTCTTGTCTTATCAAGAAGAAGAACGCATTATTAACACGTGAAACGTAAGCTTAATAACTATGTCTATAACAATAAACTTAGTTATACTGAGGTACACAACCGTAAACGTTTACCTGCATTTACCCAATTTCCAGGCTTCCTGTCCACATAAGGCTCCAACTTATCCGGCCCTTATATTCAAATAATAAAACTACAAATGAGGTAAAATTATAAAAGCCTCATCTACCTTAATGACTAAATTTAAGACACTTTCCTTTCCATTTTTCTTTCTTTGGCTAATTTTGATTTAAATTCTTATTTTACATGAATGAGATGCTTTGTGTTGACGAAACCTTTTTATACGAATGTGTAGGAAAGGGATACGAATAAATTAGATAAAGTTATACAAAAATTATACTGACTTTAGTTGGGCTCCTTGGGGATCTGTTAATTCACTTAAGCAATCACCAAAAGTCTCTTCAAGTCGAAGCTCATTTAGCTGCTTGCGAAGGCGCTCAGCTTCCTTTGCCAAAGTCACAGGGGAAGCATCAGATCCTTCCTCATTGAGTGATTTAGCTGCTTCGATTTCATCCAAGAGCTCCTTGACTTCACAGTTTAGTCTTCTGAATTTTTGCACGATGGTCTCTTTCTCTCCTTCTCCCGCCAGTTCCCAGTCATTCGACCTGAAAATAACGCTTTTACTTAAAATATTGGTCTATATTTCATTGTAAAAATGTAATGCTATTGGATTCGCTCAACTGACTTGGTCAATCCTTAAACTGACCAACGAAAAATTAGCACAAGCGATACATAACAACACTTGCCTGGCATCATATCCAGTTCTGATAGATTTGCTGATTTTATCTGAGAAGTCAACTTTTGTGGAGGACAATGACTTTCCCTTGAAATTATTAAATGCATCATTCGCGCTGATGTGAAGCCTTTCTATGCCTTCTGACTCTTCCTGAAAATATCGAAGGTGAAATAATGCTCATGAAGCGAAATAAGAGTCATTATCAATCATCAGTCTTAGCTAGAGCTTACTTCAATGTATTCATAATTCTGATCTGCTTCGGGGAGATCGCTTGTCTCGTAAATGTCAGGTTGATCATACGCCTAAAGAAAAAGTATCCATTTGATTACGCAAAGTTATACTTATACTGAAGAGGATTGAGAGTAAACAGAAATAAAAGAATCTATCAACTATTTTCTCACTGCCAGAATACATCGAGTTATCATGAAAACACAGAAAATTTTATTGTATTGACTTACAATTCCAGGTAGATCGGCATACTTAGGATCAGCCATTTTTCCGTCTGGTGGCAAATACGCATTCAGATGCTCCTCAATTTATCTAGTCAAACAGTTAAGAATCGTAAAGGCATTATTCCACATCAAAAATGGACTCCTACGAAAGTGTGTTGTTGGTGAAATCAGAAGTATTTGTTTTCAAAATTCCCCCGAGAACTACCAGTCGGGGACATAGGTAGTTAAGAAGATGATTTTTTAAATTAAGATTTGGCCCATTTTTATTGCTGCAAATTGTTGGGAAATGCTATTTCTTATTGAAGCAATAGACCTGAAATCATCGCAACGTGGAAAGATGAAACAAATGCATCCACTCTTCATGTCATTGTGTTTTACTTCATTGCAGAGCTGCTGATTGGAATCTTCAAGAGCCTGACTGGACAGGAAGATTGAGATTAGTCTCTAAAGGGAAAGAATGTGTACTAAAACTGGAAGATAAAAACTCTGGTGAGCTGTTTGCTAAATGTCCTATCGAGACGTACCCAGGAGTTGCCGTAGAAGCTGTCACCGATTCATCTCGGTACTTCGTTCTCAGAATACAAGATGACAATGGTAATTACCCTTAAACTTCCTACTTTATATTCATAAATTTCGTTTCCTTTCATCTTTTCAATTATAAATATTTGGTTACCGATTACATAGTCTACTTACGCCGTTTACATGATTTCATATATACAATTAGAGTGTTTAAAGAGTAAAATATCTTTCTACTTTAACAGGTCGATCAGCCTTCATTGGTGTTGGATTTTCCGATCGTTCTGATAGCTTCGATCTTAATGTGGCTCTCCAAGATCATTTCAAATGGGTCAAGAAATCACAAGAAATAGAAAAGGAGAAAGAAGAACCTAAACAAGAACTTGATTTACGCTTCAAAGAGGGGGAGACCATAAAAATTAACATGAAAATTACGGTAATTGTAACATGAATTTTATCGTCAGTATCGCAAGGAATTTCGATGAGCCAGCTGTATTTGAGATCTACTAAAATAATTCGCAACGAATGCTAGGTCAGGTCTAGTGCACATTACTAAGTAAATAATACTACCTATTAACTCTCTGTATGGCTGGGTACATGTGTATTGTTCAGACTTCTCCAGTTTCAGGCCAACTTCACAGGGAGTGGACATTGGTTTACAGTTCTCCATACCAAATTTCTTGAGCACGTTGTGAATGTAGTTTTTTTATGTCATTTTAGTACCTTTTTATCACTCTCTCTTTCAGTGTCCATACCTAAGAATTTACTCACTGGTTGTAACTAATCATCTCAAATTGTTTCCCTAACTTGCATTTTAAGTCCTCTATTCTCTCTTTGTTGTCACTGATTAGAAGAATATCGTCCACATACAGGAAAATGTAAATTTTAGATTCTTTCACTTCATTTATATAAAAGCAACTATCAAAACTTGAGCACTTAAAACCACTATCTGTCATGAAGATGTGAAAAGTATCATTCCAGCAATGTGGACTCTGCTTCAGTCCGTAAATAGACGCATTGAGCTTGCACACATACTCAAGTTGTTGTTCTCCAGGTGGACTCTACTTTCATATTGACTGGCCTCTCTACAACAGCCAATTTATGTTTTTTTGTGAGATTTTAGTTCTTCTCTCATTGCTTTCCTCCAGCATTCCTTTTCAGGTGAATTTAACGCTTCAGTTAGGTCCTTCCGTTCATCATTGATAGAAATTTGAGATAAGAGAGCACAATGATATGTTTCATAGTCATTCAACCAACTAGGTGGCTTCCTTGTTCTCTTACCTTGCTGTGGATAGGGAACAGATTCTTCATCGTTTTCTTTGTGATTTTCAGATCTTTCTGGTGACTTCTCACATCTTTCTTGTGGTGTTTTCTGTTGTTCTGGTGATACCTGTTTTTTTGGTAACATTTCTTGGTTGATTTTATCATTGACTTGTTTAGGTATTTCTAGGTTATCTTCTTTCTCAGTTTCTGTGTTTTCTGAGTATGTTGTTCTTGTGATCGATGATTCTTCAAAAATCACATCTCTTGATTTTACTATTCTCCTTCCTTGTGGATCCCATAGACGGTATCCATTATCACAATATCCAACGAATAAGTATCTTCTTGACTTCTTGTCAAACTTTGTTCCGTTTTCTTTTGGTACGTGCATGTAGGTAACAAACCTAAACAGTTTCAATTGTCATACCTTGGAGTGAAACCATACTATAACTATGCAGGTATTATACCTTGAACTGTTGGTAATAAACAGCTCCACTCCACATTTCTTTGCTCAATTCTGCACTTGCAATGAGTGTTCTTGCCTTTTCTATTATAGTTCTGCTGAGTCTTTTAGCTTTACCATTTTGTAGGTCATGGCAGTTTCCTTTAAGATCCCTTTTCTGTTACATAATTTTTAAAGCTGTTGTTATAATATTCTGTTCCATTATCACTTCTGAATCTACTTATTCTTGAACTGAATTTTGCCTCTTCCAGTTCTATGTACTTTCTGAAACTATCAATCAGCTCAGATTTCTTCTCAATCAGGTAAACCCATGCAAAATGAGTATAATTATCCAAGAAGGTGCTTCCTCCTGTTGTGGGTAGCTGTAGTCACAGCTCCATATACATCTGTGTGGATGAATTCTAATGCTCTTCTGCTTCTTGGATATTCCGTGTGAAATGGAGATCCTGTATGTCTTCCTTTAATGCATGGTTCACACATATTGCTTTCTTTACTATTGTTATCATATTCAATGAGGTGCCTTCTTCGTAACTCTGACAGTTTTTCTTCTGAAGCATGGCCTTAACACTCGTGCCATATCCTCGCACTCTCTTTTATTCTGGAAGCTTTTAGTGCTTCCACTTCTCTGTGCACATTAAATGTAATTCTATATAAATCTTTCCTCTAATCATGATGTTTTTTCTATTGATGGTAACATTTTCATTCTTAAATTTTACTTCAAATCCTACTGTCTCTGCTTTATTGATTGACAATAAATTGCATTTAAGTTCTGGAACCACTAGCTCGTTAAACAAAGTTCATTTTATTTTCTTGATACCATCAGTTTCACAGGCTAATATAGCTTCCCCTTCTTTAGCAACACTTATTTTTATTGTAGTTCTCGGCTCTTTGATATTAGTCATATACTTCTTTTGTTCTTCATTTACCAGGTGGTCCATTGAGCCTGAGTCAGCTACAAATTCTTTGATAGCCACAAAACCATGTGAATTGTCCTCTTGTTCTTCATCTACTTCGTATGCCCTTCTTGTAGATTTATTGTAATTTCTGAACTTTAACTCTCAGTGTCCCTTCTTTCCACAATTATATAATTGTTTTTGAAACTTTGTTCTCTTGGGTAGCCACTTGGACGTTGACATTTTCCTTTTTATTTCTATTCACTGTTTTGAAAGCTGTTATCATTTATTCTTCTTCTTGTATTCTTCATCTTTCAACCTGTTCTTTATGAAATAAATCTTTAGGTGTACAGTTTCTATGACTGACCGATGATACAGCTTCTATGACACTACATTATCATAACTTGAGGGCATCGACATGAGCAGATCATTTCAGGCTCTTCAGGTTTTGCACCGAATTCTCTTATCATCTTATCAAAAGTTATGAAGTGTTCTTCTAAGGAATCTTCTACCTTGTACTTTAAGATCAACAGCTTCTTTCTTAATTGAGTATTTGACATGCTATACCCTTCTTCCTGTACGTATTTTAAAGTTTTTCGTACATTTCTTTTGCTGCTTCGTATCTTATGATAGTTTCTAATCGGCTGTCTGCTTTGTGCAATAAAGGGTTTGGCCTTCCTCTGCTTCTGTTCATTCTTTTCTTCATTCTTTTCTACTGCTTCTTCAGAGTCCGCACCAGACAGGGCTCTCTTCAATCGAAACTCCCTATTTCCAAAGTTCTTCATGGCAAACAAGGGGACAACGTGTTTATTTATAATTTCTTCCACCAACTTACTATTGCTTTGTAGCATTCTGCAGTTTGTTTCTAGTCTTTTCTGTCTCTGTTTCTGTCTTTTCATTCTTAGCGCTCACAGTCCCACTGTTTCTTTCTAATAACTAACTTCTTGATGTTCCTAGGCCCATAACCTCTTGATTTAGGGAGCAGAAAAACTTAACCTTTTTTACTTTCTCCCTATACGTAGTATAGAGAAAGTATTGTATTTTTATTATATTTGTAAATACAGGATTGCTGAGACAGCAACACATTTAAAAGAAAAAATGTGTTAACTAATGGAGCATGGTAGCCCGCCAAAAACTTTCATAGATAGGCATTCCCTGAACCGCATCTCAAGATGATATTTGAAATATTTTTAGTTCATTTAAAAAGAGAATAGGCTATAGATCTATTTAGGATCTAGAAATATTGTATTAAGATTATTCTGCAGAAGTTAATGTTAACATTTTCATTGTAGAAAAAGGATGGTAGTGAAGTGTCAAGCAGACCAAAAGCTAAGACTGCATCCAGCACAGGAATTCTACCCCCACCTCCTGGAGGCATGAAGATCGCCCCTCCCCCTGGGGGAATGAGGGTCACGCCCACTTCATCTCCCTCTCATGCACCGCAGAAGCCAGTTGGCAGCTCTGCTAGTAATGTAGATTTGCTCTTGGATGTTGGTGGTGGATCATCTCAGCAAGGAACAGCATCCAAAAAGGCTCCCTCTAATGAGACGTGGGGAGAATTCGCCAGTGCCAGTCAACCTAGGTAAGGACAGCTCTATGGAACTTGTCAGCAGGTGCTTCACCAAGGCAACAGCAAACATAGACAAGCACATACATCCATCCGTGATCAGAAAAATCCGATCAGCCGGGATTCAAACCCGGGACCTTTGGTTATGTAAAGCTTTTGGCATGATAAGAAAGTACTCAGAAATTCATTCTTTTTTCATATTGGCTTAATAGAGATGAAAAAAATACATTCATAATTCAGTCACCTTTGAGAGGTGTTTGTTTGAATAAATTTATTAAGTCAATTGATTTCAGCCATGAAATAATTCCACACTTAACTGTATGTGCATACATTAGTCCAAGAAAAAAATAATTTCTATTCTTAGAGAAAATAAATGAATTATTTGATCCATGTTTGAAGTCTGTCGCTTCAGAATTGCATCTTGTTTGCTATAATGCAATAAGAAATGTCATTGCCTATTTTTTTCATTTTAAAGTTCCATATTTTTTTTTAATGAAAAATTGCTATCAAAGATTCTGTAGTTGAGGCCAAAACTTCAGTTAACTGTGAAATTTCACACTTCATCTTTCTCACTTTACCGATTCATATTTTCTCCCTAATATCAATTTAGAAACATCTGAACTTTGGATGATTATGTTTATTAAATCAAATACCTACTCATAGAACAACATTTATAGTAAGTTATACTTTAAAGGACACTTAAATATTCTATCTAAATATTTGTAAGGATGGGTTGTTCGTTATTTGATTTTAAAATACTGTGCCAACTTGATGGTGAAACCAATTAATTATGGAATAATCTTTGAGTTATTTTTATTCATCATAATATCCTCAATTTTTGTATTTTTGCAAATACTTAATCCCTCCTCAGGAAAGTGAACTTTATCAATATTTTTATTTTTGACAAAAGTATTTCATGTCTTTAATTTTAAATAAACTATAACTGAAGTATAGAGTTTCAAGCACGGTGTAAGAATATAATTTCAAACTGTTGGTTTTTCAAAAAAGTAGAACAAATTAAGAATTTAATGAGCGTAATTCTTCTCCAACAAGAATCAAAAACTAAATCTCTTTTCAAGCAGTAACTGATGGACCAATTCTTCATCTTCCATTCGTCTTGCAAGCTGCATCTAAGTGTTTGTATTCACAATGCAGTTTTCCTACTTCTTTAGTTGGTTACTATTATGTTTCATTTGTGTAAAGAATGAATTTTGTAAACCCTATATACCTGCATCTTATATCATACTTGCTGTTTTTCATACTGGACTTTTTGTATAAAATGAGAATTTAATTTGTCCTTGGTCATAAATATTTCCATGATGCTTATCTTTTGTCAGAATTTTACTTAATATTGTGATCTCTGCTCCTTTTGTAGTTTTCATTAGTGTACGCTAATTTGATGTCTCTGAGTTGTGTGACTGATGATTTCTTTTGTCTTAATTTTCAGTTCTGCCCAACCTGCAGGTAATTCTAGCTGGGTTCAGTTTTGAATGTTAGAGAGATATTTTATATCCTGCTGGCTGTCATGACATACAAATAGAATTGGATTATATTATGAATAGCTATTCTATAAATGCTGACGCATATCCGTGAGTGTAAATTTTAGCACATTGTTGCATACATGTGTGAAGTTGTAAGTATATGTTACTCATTTGCACCAAGTCAGCAGAACTCATTGCAGTTAAGTTAGTATGAACACAGAGAAGCTTGAAGTGCTTGCATATACTGTTACTGTTGATAGATAATGACATCTATTATGTATTGCGTTTGTATATAGATATGGTGATAAATCTTTTTGAAATAAATATGCTGAAGGTAATTAAAATGGAATGGATCTCTGTTATTTGAGCAGGGACTTACTAAGGTGGATCTTTTAGTCCACTGAAGTCAATGTTTAAAATTGTTATATGAAATGTTCCTCTATTTATCTAAACTCAAAGTATTTTGAGAAAAATTAAAATTATTTGTACTTGTGATTTTAGTAGAGGACTGTACCTCTCTAATACTTAATTTTTCTTTCACTCTGTGCTACATGTTTATATAAAGGTTGATGTACTTTCATAGCATTTATTTCTTATATATATATATAATATGTGTGTGTTAACATATCATTATAGTTCTTTATTCAGAGGTCAAATAGAATTTCGAAATATTATAGTTTACCAAAGAGATCATCATTCCATGTTGAAACTTATGGCCGCTGTACTAACTAAGATATTCTGGAGGAATCTCCAATTTGAAAGTAATATGAATCAGGTGCATTTGTTAATCTAAATGACCAAAGATTACTCTGAGAACTGCCCTTTAACTGGCTCTTGTGTTGAGTGTTAAATAGATAAAATATGAGCAATGACGTATCAATTTTGAAATTATATATCACTGTGTATTCCTCATTATTTATGATTTATCTTTATGTCAACTTCTTGTTTTTCTCATATGTCTGTAAATTTTGTGAACTATATAAAGGGCAGTGTATACTTCAATTTATTCTAAATAACTCAAATAAAACATTCCAGTATTATTTGTGCTTGCTTGATTCACGCATTAATGAAGAAAACATTCCCACCAACTAAAATAGGGCTGAACCAAAGAAATAAAAGACATGTGCAGATTCCTGACGGTAAGTTTAATAAATAAAAAGTAACAGTAAAAGAATTGAGAGAAATTGTATACATCCACTAACATTTGCAGTTATTACATGGATGAGTCACATCAATGCTATTCACACGACTTAAGACATATTTCCCTTCAAAACCTAACAGAGATTCTGCTACTAAATCAGTTAAAGCAGCTTTGAAAAGAATTTCAAAGTCAGTGTAGGTATTTCAGGGTCTATATGTGAGTGGTTGAAACATCTTATGTGGAGCAGCTAGGTCCTCCGTAGCGTTTAGTCCTGAGGGCTCTAGGTGAAATGCCCATCTTTATGCTTCGCATTGCCATTGCCCTGTTGAAGTGACGCTGAGTCTTAATTTCTGCAAAGTCCTCCAGGTTGCCATCCACTGAGGACAAAATTACAAGCAACACTCCCAAAACCTTTAAATGGAAACATTCAATATTTAGGACAATATGTTTTCATAAACTTAAACGTAAAATTACAAAAAATACTGAGTTCACCATCCAATCTGCACATTTCATTTACGAATTTTACAGTTAGAGACAATTGTGAATATTGCACATTTAGATGATGTTGGATAGATACAGTTGTTCAACTTTATCAGTTGCTGAACCCAATAGAGAATAGTACATGTTTATTTACATTTCCAGTATATACCCTGTATAAGCTGACTGATATATCAATCAAGTAATTCTACATTCAATTGCCATTACATATCAGTTTAATGAGATCTTTATAATACTGTTACTCTGGAAATAATTGTTAGCAGAACATATTGGGAATGAGCAAACTGCGCCCACATTCTGTGATTAACCAGAAGGAATGACAATTTTGATAGACCTGCATTTCATAAACATAAATAAACAACCAGTTGTGATATGTTTAGATCAGTAATGACACATCTTCATCACCTGGGGACAAATTAAATGTGTCACCCTTCAAAACCAATTTTGAAAGTTTCTTTATTTTTAGTAAAATAAATAGAAAAGTTTCTCAATTGTCATTCTCTGTGGTTAAGATCAAAGTAATGGCTGATACAATTGATTACATTCTGACAAGATTTTCAACATTTTTAAGCATAAATTCCTGTTCTGGTAATGGATATGTAAAAAAGATCATATAGTCTGTGCTGAGGGTTTCTTGGAACTAACAATTGCGAAATACAAAATGTGTGTATTTTATCAAATTACGATGAGTCATTTCACATGGGACATCCACAATGAAAACTTGAAGGTACCCTGTATTTTATTCTTCATGAGTATCATAATTTAACACTGATTCATACAGAATTATGTCGATTACAGGCAATAAAAGCTGAGAATACTACACAAGTAGAAGAACATATGAGCATCAAGAAGTAAAAGCATTCTTTCACATCAAGTACATGGAGTTATATCATAGTCCCAAAACAGGTTATCTTAAGCTTCGAACTGTAGTTCACAAGAGAAATTCATGAAATGACAGGGAAAATTGAGAAGTACAGCTTTACAAAGAAGAAATCATCTTTGTTTCAGGGATACAATCCTTTGTTTTTAAGAGTTGGCAGGGAACAATACTTTGTAACAAAAGAAAAGGAAGCAGCTTACCAAGCATACTATTATGAGCAATGTGTATATATGAATAGTATTATCAGGTACAGCCTCCATGTCTTTCAGAGCTAAAATCGCTGGTTCAAATTCTGGCTTCAGCTCTAGAGCATGCCTCAAATGGCGAGCAGCCTCAGGATAATGCCCATACGCCTGGGGAAGAACAAATAGTGTTGTTAAAGATCCCATAATTATTCATAAAACTTAAATGCCACACCTTAATGAGTAGAATGAATGACTGATAAGTCATAGATATTAGTAAATCATATCATTGCCACATTCCTAAAACTTATTGACTTCTTTTTTCTATGAGCACGAACTTACAGAAAGTATGTGTATTAACTTATATACAGATACACTATTTTTAATACCAACTGACAAGAGTACTTATATAGACATACAATATTGATCACCAATGAAATCTCCTGTTAAAAGAGATGGAACTATATCAACTTATTTAAAAAGGAATATCTATCATTGTATACATCTGATCCTTCTAAGACAGAATGCATGAATCGTAATTACAAAATATAATACATTTCTTATTAATAATTTTAAGATAATTATTATTAATTAGTAGGTTTGATGAGTACAGGATAGATTTATCATATAGTTGCTAGTTATGGCTAATTGTAATTATAATTCTTAAACAAATTTTACATTTTCAATTTATAGGAATAAAATTAGTCGATTAATGAAATGAAGAGACAGTCATCTTCTCACCAACAATTACATTTAAGCAGAAATTCTCTGAATATACACATACATATCTTTTATATAAGTGAAAATTGTAAGTGAATATTGATGATATAAAGTTCAAGTCGATATAATATTGAGAAGGTCCTCAAATGTAATTCTGTATTCCCCTTTGAAAAATATGGTAAAATGTAAATGGTGCCCCAGCGCCAAACCAAGGGTCATAAGGTACCGGGTAACTTCATTTCTGAAACATATTAATTACCTTGAATAGTTTACTACTTTCTCAGTAAATGTAACATTAAACAATTTAAATTCCTGCCCAAAATTTCAAATGTTTGAGACCCCTGGTGGAGGACCTTTTTGTAAGACGAGATTGCATATAATAACTATTTGGTAGGGGAAACACTTTAACTGAATGGTAGAATGCAAATGGTCCCCTGCTGTCGAACCTAGAATCATCAGGGAAACAGTAAACTGCATTCGTAAAAACAGGTTCATGACCACCGTTCACATACCGTGTTATGGATTTACATCACCTCGGGAAATTCTCAATATCGATATTTGAAATCTCCACCAAATATTTCATGAATTAAGACTGCCTGATGTAGAACCCAGAACTTTTTTCGCAAAAAGCAAATACATATAACACTAATTTAATCCTAAGTTTGAAGTCAATATCATACCGGGAAGGACCTACAATAAGATTCCATTAACCCCATTTGAAACGTATTAATGAATGTAAATGGCTCTCTAGCATCAAACCAAGGGTCATTAGCGAAACAGTATTTATGACCTCTGTTCACATGCCGTGGTTTAAGTTCCCATATTATTGCAAATATTAAATTCTTAAAAAATGCCGCAATGTATTTTATAGAGGAGAATTATGCACTCAGATGGCGTCAAACACACATCTGATGACAACTCTACGATTAGTTTTACAGAAGAGCGCATCTTCAGTGATTCTGTGTCCTCTATCCTATCTTCCTAAAAATATTTTTGAAAAACTCCAAAATGGCCATCATATTGACCCTACTATCATAGTTTGAAATGTTGCCACTCAGTAAATTCCCACCTTTTCATAAAGTCTGACATTAGTTCTTACAATTCAGTGTAAACTTAAATTCCCTGAGTATTCTATATATAATGAGCACGGAATTAACAATAGGCCTTGGTCGCTAGGGGGACTGTTTGATGAAGAAATTTTAGTTCATTATGCCATAATTGTCTAAATTTCGATTTGAAAACAATAATCCACGACCAAAATTTATTTATTTATTCGAATCTCACATACAGCATAGCAATGCCAATTTAAAGTGAAATATAAAAATATACATATAGTAAAGTAATAAACATAAATAATTAAAAAGTGACATAAAATATAGAAAAAAGGAAAACAAAACATAAAGGTAGATTTTACAATTATATGGATCTGGTGTGTGGTAAGCTCAGCTTCAAAAATTTCCATTTAGATAGGGAGAAAGGATCAATAGAAGGAAGAATTGAGTTCATCAGAGAAGGAAGACGAAAGAAAAGGGAGCGCTTGATAAGTTAAAGTCTAGGAGTAGTATCGTGAAGTAAAGATCTCAAATGTGTGGATTTGTTTGGAACACGATAATTGATGACTTAAGGGAGGACAGTCAGAAAGGGTGTTCAGCAGTGAATGTAAGAAGGATAAATAATGTTTTGTTCTAGCGACAGAAAGAGATTCCAAGGATAGTGAAGATAAGATAGAATTTTTAGAGGCTTGCGGAAGGAACTTTGGCTTTTACAATTCTGAGAAAGAAGTTCTGTCTAGTGAGTAAAGATGAGTTGGAAAGGACATAGACCAGATGGAGGAGCTGTAAGATACAGTAGGAAGGATGAACAAGGAAAAGAATAGGGAAAGAGCCAGAGGGTCTTTGATATCGGTGAAATGATAAAGGAGGCCTAAGAGAGACATAGCACGATTTTTTATTTTTGTAATATGATCAAAATATGTTAATTTTTAGTCAGTTATATCGCCCAGATCCTTTTGTTGCACTTCTCTTGGAAGAGTGACTTTGTTTAACTTATAATTATATTCAATCGTTTTTTTTAACCCTATAGAATTAATATGGCATTTATTAATGTTTAAATTTAATTTCCAGTCACCGCACCACTGGGTTATTTTATTTAACGTTCTTTGAAATTGTTCACAATCTGCTACCTTGGTCACATTGGTAAAAAGTTTGCAATCATCAGCATATAGTAGAATATTCTCCTCCGTAGGGGGTATTGAGACTAGATCATCAACGAAGAGGTTGAATAGATATGGGCTAAGAGAACTGCCCTGTGGAACCCCAGACGTGACAGTAACCAAAGAAACCCTAGAGTAAATTAGAATCTTTATTTAATTTCCTTTCTTTTGACCATTATTTCCTATTTAAATTTGCAAATGAAATGAAGCCTGCAAACAGTAAAAAAGAATTTTGCGTGCATTTCTTGCGTAGAATATTTGCCCTGACCTAGCCTTGAAACAAGGATATTCTTCAGAGATATCTTGGTAGTTTTTGTTAGATTTGCACGATTTATAGCCATTCCTCAAATTTCAACTCTAGTTTGCCAAGAAGTGCCTCAAACAATTTCTAAAAGTCCCCACAATTCATTTTTATGGAAAAACTTGGGGATTTTGGGGCCTTCTGGCATCAAACCCATGATATCTATCATCAAAGTCTTCTTTTTACTGTTAAAGGCTGCGGCCAGTATGTTGTAAAAATTTCAAGTCAACTAGATGTCTTCCCATATGCTTAATTTTTCTGATAAGGGGCTATACACAAATTACGTAACGCAATTTGTGGGGAGTCCAGCCTGTTGTTACAGTCCTGGTACATTAGGGGAGAGGGTCAAGTTTTGCATTATGACACGGTTTTAGAACGTCAAAAAAATCGCAAAATTTCCGCTTGTTTAAAGTTTGCATTTAAAACTCGCTCGCAATTTACCAGGGAAAATTTGCAGCTCTGATCCGAGCGAGCACGAGTGTCGAACAGAGGTAGTCAGAGTGCGAGTGGAGTGTGATATGGGTATTCCCGTCTTTGTTTTGTGCGATACTAAGTATAAACAGGTCATGGTATCTAATCAAGGTGAAATGTATGAATGGCCTTTAAAATTGAAATTGTTTATTAAAAAGTTTATAATTATTAGGAACTAAAACGCTTTCTGTTCCATGGGGAGAGGGGGGGTAAAAAATTGAAGAATTTTGCATTACAAAATTTGTGTACAACCTCTTAGCTACAGTAGCCCTTTATCGATGAAGTCCCCCTAAGCTCTGATGAACATGTCAGGAGGTGCTTCACCAAGGCAACAGCAAACACACACAATCATTCCCTGATTGGACTTTTCTGATCAGGGAATGGTTGTCTGGGATTCGAACCCGGGACCTTGGGGGAGTGATAGCACAGCTGGAATGGTATCCACATGGCCACCAAGTTGATTCCTTCATTCCACTATCCTTTTCGGTTGTCATATTTCTTCTTTTCCTTTGCTTGACTATGTACTATCCTTGACACTACTTTTAATATTTTCACATTCCCTTTCTGTAGGAAGTTTTCTTTCTTGACTTGCTAGAGCTGTGCTAACAGGATCTTGAAACTCCATCACTTTCCCATCCACGAGGGCTTCTGAGTTCCATTTGGGTGCAATTTTTGCTGGGAAAAGTTATTTTTTTTTATTTCAGCTCAATTCTTATAATTACAGGGTGTGATCTGAGCTTCCATTTGCTTCAGAATGACTTTGAGATTTTTTTACGTTTTTCCTATACATCTTCTTCAACAAAATTTAATCTATTTGGTACCTATCCATTCAGCTTATCCCATTTAAACCTGTGTGAATTTTGTTGTTAAAAGAGGATATTTATGACAGAGGATACTACTTTTAGAAATGTCTATCAATTCCCATGCTCTGTCATTTCCTGTCTCAATTAAAGGACATACATCATCCTGGGTTCGATGCTAAAGCAGGGCTAAATTCTTTCATAAAGAATCTCTTCAGAATCTTCAATACACTGTGGTGATTTTTCAAAAGTTTTTCATAAGAGTTGCAGGTGATACCCATAACCAAGAGGGTAGAAAGATTTTCTGATCAGGTCTTATATAGGAGGTTTTCCATTTTAATCCTGGCTTTGACATCAGGTCCACTTAAGTATTCTGCCATAAAGAACGTATGGGAAAAACCGAGTCTTTTTAAAGGTACTTCTGAAAAGAATATAGACTTGCAAATCCAGACATTGTTCGACTAACCATGTTAAGTAATATGAAAGGATATATTCTTAAATAATCGAGGCTTTGATACCAGTTGATGCAAATTCTCCCGTAAAGAATGAGGCTGGGAAATTTTTTCAAGCACTTCTGAAGGATATGGCCAGCTGTAAAGAAAGGAAAGTTGAGATATGGCTGTTAAGGAATTAGAGGTTAAAAATCTCCAATAGCCGTTTTTGTCGGTATTCCTCTTCTCATTTCCTGGTATTCTGAGAAAACAAGACAGGACAACGCACATATTGAGAGCACTCATTATTTATTTAGAATGCGATGCATTCTTCTAATTCTGAAGAAGAATGCATTGCATTCGAAATACGTATTGAGTACTCTCAGAAAGTGTGGTGTCCTGTCTTGTTTTCTCAAAACACCTGACTCTGAATGAAATGGGAAGAGGAACACCAAAAAGCTGCTATTGGAAATTTCAAACCTCTAATATAGCTAGCTATAATCTGGTACGATGATTTTGGACATGGTATATATTATACGTATGAAGACTCTTCTCTGGATATATCTAAAAATGTATACATAGGATACAAACCCAAAGCCTAAACCACAAGCATCATTAAGTAGGGTATTTTACAGCGTAAAAGTCGTAATGTGAGACCACAGGTAAAAAATGAGAGATCAGTTGTAGATATCCTTGGTTGGATCCCAATCCTGATTTTTCTCCCTAAGAATATATTTATCAGATTTTTGGGAATTTTTTGAGGCACTTCCAGGCAACATAAACAATTGAAATTCAAGAGATCACTACACAATGTTTCTCCAACAAAAATAATCATTATATCTCCAAATATTATCCCAGGTTAAATGCTAGGTTGGCACAAAATTTACCCATAAGAGATACACAGTGGGAAATTTTTCCGATTTTTTCTGAGCACTTCCAGATTAGATAGATAACTCAAACTTGGGATTTAGAGTCAAGACAGTATTCCTTACAACTAATTTAAGATATTAAAGCATATCATGAGTTAGATGCTAAGGTCAAGCTTTAAATATTCTTCCATTAAAAATTAGAGGAATCTTTCCCCATGAAGAATGCTTAGCAGCAATTTCTAACAGTTTTTGAAGCATTTTCCAATGAGAAAGACCAGTAACCCAGTATATGAACGAATTTCATTGGAACTTAAATAAAATGTAGTCAAATCTTTCCAAATTATTCCTGGGTTTAATGTCAGGAGATGAAACATGAACATGATATGAAAATATCTCCTATGGAATGTATAGGAAATACTAAAAATTTGGTAAGCTATTTTCCAAACAAATATCAATCTGAAATTCTATGTATGGATGGATATGGCATGTATGTTATGGTTTGTGGAAACATAAAATGGCCCTGGGTTTGATGCCTTAAGATCCTCTTGGGATCGAACCCATTATAGCTTGCATCTCTCTTTTACTTGGGGTCTCTTTATAGGGCTCATAGGCCATAAAAATCCAAAGTCAATGACACAGTTTAAGCTGTTGGTTTGTATTCTATATATGTGTGTGTGTGTATATACTTTCAGCCATGATAAACAAAGTAAGATAACTGAAATGGATGTTGAGAGACAGCATGGGGAAGAGAAACAACAACAAAACAACTGTGCAGCAGCAGTTCTCAATTGGATACCATGAGGTGCAAAGAGGCCAAGAAGAAGGCCTAAGGATAGATATCCTTTAGTACCTAAAGGTAACATGGCAACATGAAGATAAAGCAGAATCCAATCATCCATCCAAAACTGGCTGATGACAATATGCAAGATGAGTGCCCAGTCTCATGGACCCTTGGTTAGCCAATAGGGTAACACATGCAAAATAACCACTTGTTGAGATACTTTGAATAAAAATTACAACTTACTGCCTCATCAAGGCAGAGATGGGTAGCAGGTAAGGAATAGCTCAGCCTTAAAACAAAATTTCCAGCAAAATAGTAAAAATAGGATTCAGCAACAGACATTAGGACAACCTGCTGAGTTTCCCCTCAATCCCCAAGTGTTATTATAATTTTCATGATGAGCTTCTGCGCTAGAAATTTGAGAAAAGAACTACTAGTCTACACTTTATTACTTACAAGTGTTGCAGCTTGAAAAGCAAAGATCTACTCCTGGATCTATTGAACAAAATAGAAAAGATAAATTTGGATGTCGTTGGAGTTGGCAAAGTCAGAATAAAATCAAACGAGCTAATAATAGTCAGGGAAGGCCACTTACTTTAACACATAGGTACAGCGCAGGCCAAAGTTATGCTAACACATCATTGTTCTAGTTATACCAACAAAGGAACTACCAGCACAGACAATGAATGGCAACGTTGGTCAGAAAAGACGACCACGCTCTAAATTATGGTATAAAATTTGGGTTTGATAAGGGGGGCAAAAACAAAATAAAAACAACGGAAAATTTTTATTTGTTTGCTTTAACTAAATAAACTGTTTTTTTTTCATTATCATAATTCTTCTATTCTCAATGGCCATGCCCTGCATAATAGCTTTCAAATGAAAATCCTACAGCTTCGAGTTTTTTACAGTGCCATAGCCCTGGTCCCTGTCATAATTAACATTCTCTGGAATCGTAGGCTCACTCATATTTTGAAACTCAATGGCTCAAAGATACCCAACATATGGAACTGCAAATATTCTCACTTTGTATTGTGATATAATGATACCACAGTGTTTTCTTTTGCCTAGCAAAACCATAGACTTCTCATGGAGCCACTTTTTTCTCGGCTATTAACCCAACCCTTAAGGAGCAGACACCTTGTCTCCAACATCTTTTCTGACCAACGTTGCCATTCATTGTCTCTCCTAGTGGTTCCTCGGGCAGCTGAACTAGAAAGATAGAAAGTGTAACTGACAGAATATGGAAGCTAATACTCAAGATAAACAAATATTATTCTGTTGATAAAATCCAAATTTACATACAAAACGGAAATTGAGAAGCTGTCAGAATCAGACTCTCGGTACCGAGAATGATGGTATATCATAGCAAAAACATTATCGGCAATTTTAACTGCAAGAGTTGGTTGTATACAGAAAACATTAAGTGAGCATCAGGAAACTAAAAGAATGCCATAAAGAGTTCCAGCTAGATTTAAGAAGTATATTTTCAGCATTTCAAGAGGAATAAATGGAAATCAAAGCCATGGAAGTGATGAAGGATGAGGCAGAAGTAACAAGCATTCCAAGAAAGGATCAAAGGGTTCAGTGATAAAACTTTGAAAATGAAGAAAGGTCAAAAGGAACTAAAGAACTCAGGTAAACCAGGATTTAACATCAAATATGCTGAACTTTGCAAGACTATCAGAAGATCAAATAAGGAAGACATTAAAAATTACAAGGAAAGAGTAGTGTAAGACGCAATGGGAAAAAAAAACAGAAACAAAAAGAACATAGAGTAGCTAGCAATGGAAAGAAAGAGTTTTTCCATAGAGAAAGGATATGACACAACAACTTGAAAAAGACAAAGAATACTGAGGGCAATAGCTGATTACTTCAGTAACCTATACAAGAAAAAGTTAAAGAGAGAAGAGGAAATGCCACACTCACGAGTTCTTCTTCCCATTTTCTGAGGAATGTTAAAAACAGAAGAGGAATGCAAAAGCAGGATGATGAGATGGCCGAGTGTCCGAAACTTGGGGTAAGGGAGAAGGTAATTCCTCACTAATTGCCATAGACAAGGAGAAAGGACTGAAAGTACACTCCTGGCCAAAATTAACGCAGCACCGGCCGTAAGGATTGCTAAGGAGGTGTGCATTAATTTTGGCCAGGAGTGTACAATAAGAGCCATTTTGCATGAGAAAGGAAGATTTAAAGAACTACCACCCAATCAGTCCCTTTCCTATTGCTTACAAAACATTCATGAGAATAATAGAAGAACAGCTGAGGATGACTTCTGTTCAGACAAGAGGCTGGATTATGCTTGGGCTTCAACACTATGAACCAAATTCCGCAAGATATTGTCAGCAGAAAAAAACAAATATGAAATGCCACTTGTGCTCTATTTTATGCAAGTTTTTAACTTGGTAAATATCACCTCTACACTATAAACTTAAAAAAATCTTGGAGTAGAAACAAATAACATACACAGTCACTCTCCTATATTTTATTTACAAAGATGACACAGCCTGTTGCTACGTGAAGAAACTGATGAATTTGAGATTGAGAAGGGAGTCACAAGGTCTATCTCCTATCTTTTTTACAGCTGATCTTGAAGAAGTTTCTCTTACGCAGAGAAAAGGTCTGATGGGGTATGGAGAGTACATCATGCTAATTATATGGTACTCTTTGCAGCCAACTCGGAAGATCTGACAATTCAAGAACTAAACACTGCAGGATGAAAGATAATGAAAAAATCAAAGGTAAAGTATAATTATTTTGTAATGCAATGTAAACCAATAAAACTTGTATAGACCTTTCAAGATATTTGCTCAGAACACACTTACCTAACATCAATGGGAACTGCAGGAGAGAACTACAGTTCTAATGAAAAAAAAGAAGAATTAAACTTGGCTGGAGAACTTCTAGAAGGAACACACATATTCTGAATGCCAATTTTCTTTAAGTCTTCAAGCCATATTTTTTTACCAGTCTTGACACATGGAAGTATAATGTGCTTTTTATACGAAGCAATAATTCACCAACTTCAAGTATTTAAGCAAATATTTTTCCATTTGCAAACTTAATTGATCTACTCGTTTTTCACTTCACTATTCCATTACCAGACTTTCACTATGCTCTATTTTCTTGTGCTTTCCTTCTTTACTGAATTCCCTTCTATCCTCCGTCCATATTAACCAAAGGGACATTTATTTGTATGGGATTTAATTACACCAAGTAAATCTCTAAAATTTTCTAAATCCTTTTAATTCCACGTTTCATACCTTTTTATTGTTATACTTGATTCAATTATCATTTTTGTTACATTTCCACTATGAATTTGCAACTTTGCTGTGCATGAAAAAATCATAAATAAATTAACTATGGAATGAGGAATGCTTGGAATCATAAGAAAAGTCAGGAAAAAATACCCGGGTGAGGATGATAACAATAGCGTCAAACATGGAAGATAAAATAAGAAAGCTGAAGTGGATATGGGCAGACCATGTGCCAATGAAAAATAACTACTGTTGGGCATAAGCAACTTTCAACTTGACCTCAATAGACATGGCTAAGAAGAAGAATATAGGACAGATGGAACAGAGAAATGAAGAACTTAAGAGTGATTTGGTAATGAAAAGTTCTGAATAGAGACAGTTGGAAAACACTTGGGAAGGCCTAAGTCCGACAGAAGATTGGAAATGACAGATGATGAGGTGTGGATAAGCAAAGGACAGATGGAATAGAGATATAATCAACTATCCAATGAAAGAATCTTATAATGTTATAAGATGCTTATAAGAATGTGTATTATTATCATTCACGACAGTCGCCATCTTACCATTATCTATTGTTGGAGGAATGCCTTCCCATGCATTTTCCAACTCTCACCATTCAGAGTCTGATGATGACCTATCAGTCCTTATTTTCTTGGTCCCTTCACATACATTGGACAAAAACTGCTACTGTATAACGGTTACCAATTGGCCTGCTCCCACCCTTTCTCATTTAGTTATTTATAATAACACCTCCTCCAAATGGCTTAAAAAGCAAAAGAGGTGTCCAATATGATCCACTCCACCAGACCATTACTATTCACCAACTACATCTCAGATGAACTATCCTATTGTAATTGCCATCTCTACACCAATAAATTACAACTCTACATTCAAACACCAACACCAAAATTAACTCCAAAGACCTGAGATTCACCTGAGGAAAAGCTTTCCTGGCTTAAGCTCATCGCTACAAGGATACCCTTATGAACTCACTTCTGTATACAATAAAAAGTAATAGAATATCACAATATCTTTCTACGCTATTCATCCCAATGTAGAATACCCATGATAGTTACAAAAGGGGAAATCAAAATCTTCAAATCCTAAAACAAAATCAAACAATTAACCTTTCCAAGTGACCACAGTGGAATGCAAGTCCATCATAAATTCAAAACACTCCCTACATATTTTCATTTAAAAAACTCAACGTAAAACATACTTCACTGATGTAATTTGCAGTCTCAATCCAATTTGAATTTCACGTTATCAACTTCCTTTCCATACTTCTTTCTATTACCCTTTCCCCCCTTATTTTGGCTAGTTTGTTTACTTTCCTGTGCATAATGATGCTTATAATAATAATTTTATCTTCAAGATCAAACCAATTTTCAACTTGCATTTTAATGTTACGATTTGATTATTTATTATGTGTCTAATATACAGCTACTGTGAATCTAATGTTCATACCATTGCTGAGTAAAGAAGTTAATATCCAACATTAATTGGCAAAGAACTCTTTTGCTCAGTTGTTTTATTTGTACAATTTGTTATTGTTCTGCTTATTTTTACCTGTAAATGCCTTTTGGAATGTAAAATATTTTATGCTGTCATCACTCTCTCTCCTTCGACCTTTCCTACACAATTTACATGTTTTTCACAACCCCTCATATTTGAGAGTGTTTTCCTTTAGTAGAAATTTTTTTGGAAGTCTTTTTTCTAAATTTGTGAGATCAAAATTATCGAAGATTTTTATTAGCTCCATAAAATCATTCTTTCTTTCCGTTTCTCCTCTGTATTTCCACATTATTTGTTGAGATACCTATACATATTATTGGCAATATTTTTTAATTAGTTTCAGTACTTGAGCTGCAAAAGAATTACAAATAACCATAGTCTAAATTATCCACTCGTAAATTCAAAATTTCTAGTCGATAAAAAGTTGTCACTATGGTCACATATTTACCCAAAAAAATGTAGTCAAATTGAAAAATAATTAGGTCTCCCAATACGAGCCTAAAGTTTGATTTTATTTGTAAAAAACAAAAATTTTCATTTTTTGTAAACATAAATGCAAAGCAAATTTTTATTTTCAAGTACAAAATTGTAATGTTTAGAATATTAATTTACAGTATAAAAAAATTAAATCTGTCATGTGACATTTATGATTGTGGGATTAGCAGTAAAATTATCATTTTTTGCAATATTAACGTCTATTTCATTTACTTCTAGTCTTCTTTTTCATTTAGAAATGTCTTAAAACCATACAAATAAAAGGTTTTCCAAATGTGACATATACTTACTAGACCCAACTTATTTGCTATTTTATTAAAATAAAAAGTAAGTCGAATATCCATGAAAATATCAAATTCGGGAATTTGGTAATTTTTTTAAAGTTCTACTTCTTCATATGGTAGTCGTGCATCTATTTTCAGCATTTTTGGCTCATGATATAATTTTGATAACGATTCATTTGCATTTTTTTCCTTTTGGATATGCAACCACGCACTTCAAATATTAAAAAGGAATATTTCATTACATACTTCCTTACAAACGGGCTCGTAGATTGTTACAGATTAACCTTAAATTCTTTGGAACCTCTTTTCTTTAGACTATCCCAGATAGATTATTTATAATCGAATTTTTATTGATATTTTGGTACAGCCCCTTGAGTATATGCACCCTGCTTCCCCATTTCTAGCACAAGAATTTTTGGGAAAATAGACGAGTGCTGAGACAATAATAGCCAGTACGTTAAATAAGTTGTTGAATTGGAATCTGAAAGGGATCTACATATTGTAGCAAATGGACTATGGGATAAAGCAAGGCAGTTTGAGATAAGAAAAAAATCAGCTAATCAAATGTGGTCTACAAAGGGAATGAAAGTTAGGTTAATAATCAGGATTGAAAAACTTGAGCAGGTGAATCAATATTTTAGCTTATTTTATTAGAGATTAGTCTTTCTTGAAGCACAGATGAGGTAAGAATAACTGTAGCTGAAAAGGCTTTATTGAAATGAAGATCCTGAAAATCCACAGAAGGCTAGATTTAATTACAGATTTGCTGGTTTAAAGAGATCAAAACATATTTTAATTGGTATCAATTTAAATGGAGTCAGCAACTATGCAATTCCCTGTGATATTTCAATTTTTA
Organism: Sympetrum striolatum; assembly: GCA_947579665.1. Classification (NCBI taxonomy): domain Eukaryota; kingdom Metazoa; phylum Arthropoda; class Insecta; order Odonata; family Libellulidae; genus Sympetrum; species Sympetrum striolatum. The sequence goes on from OX388345.1 coordinate 90,971,337, forward strand.
GGCTGCTACACCAAGAAACCCATAAGTAAATTTTCAGCTGAATGATATAATTACAACCTCAAAGTTCCATAAATGGCTAGGAATAGTTCATTAATTCATCGCAATTTTGTGTGGCTCTCAGAGGCAGACTAGTGAGACACAAGTGAGCCAGGCGATGCAAAAGTTTGAGGGTGAGATAGAGCGTTGACAAATGCTGTTACCAAAAATAGAGCTCATGCTGAACACTTAACCATTTTTGTAAAATTGATAACTTAGATCTTTGGATTACGAAAACGTTTTTGTGAGAACAAACACGCAAATAAGTATGTATTAAGTTTTTAGGTGTGCGGGCAAACCTCTTTATTCACGTCTCCTTCCTTCGTGCATACTAAGTATATATTCTGAAAGTGTTTTCTGGAAACTCGTCATAAGCACATAAGTCATTTATTGAAATTTAAGCTCATAGGGAAATAACATAATAGTTCCTCTACGTAATAAAAATATACATCCCAGAAAATATTGCCAGAATAAAGAAGGGAAGAAGCCATGAGTAGCACTGGTTCCATGGCTGAAACTGTTAACACTTAAATATCTGATTATCACGAAATTCATTTAGAAACTGCAGATTAAAATTATGATGTCTACTTATTACTTCAACACATCATTCACAGTTCCTCTTGCCTTAACAGTTATTAGATATTCCTAGAAACTGTAACAACATCCGATCCTAAATTACCGTTGTGTATTTACAATGTTGCCAGTACTAATTAGAAATAAAAAGCACAGCTTTGTTTCACAAGCTGAAAATTGATTATGACAGCAATGCCATCCACGTATGTCTTCCACTCATGGTATTTTTACTGAAGTAAGATGTAATCCATATCAAGATTTGCAAATAGATCCTTCATAAAACAGATTTTTCCAGGTCACCTGTCTTGGAGCTTACCACAAGAACAAAATTTCCTTGATTAATCCAGGCTTTCCAAGTATGCAAACAGCACATTGAAATGATTTGCTGAATTTAATAATATTTAATTATGAATGATGATTACCGTCAATTTTAGTGAGTGAAAGTGATAATTGGAATTGATAAGATGAACTAAATCGTAAAAACTTAATTTTTCCATTATTAGATCTGACAGTAATAAAATTTTGTTAACTTATTTATGCCTAATATCAAGACATAAGTACCAGCTCTATGATGAAAAGATCTTAGAGAAAGGGTACACAGATTCAATCTTATCCTAATAAGTTAACATCACTCAATTTCTAAAGTCAAATGCCAAGAGTAGCCACTTATTTCCAAAAGGAAAAAAGTGGGCACTCAATTACCCATTAAAACTATATAATATGTCTCTTTGAAGATGTTAAATAAGAGTTTTGAGTTTTCTCAGAAAGAGCATAAGAATCAATACTCACATTATTCATGATAAGAAAACTAAATTAGATACTTTTACTACTAAAAAAAGTGTTCCTAGTTATTTCTTCAAGATACAAAACTGGCCAGAAAACAGAATTCTTTATATTTACTAAATCATACCTTCAATATTTCTCCAAGAGTGAAGTATTGTTGCCAAGCATTTTTCTCAGGAGGTCGAACCTCAAGAGATCTCCTTGTGAGATATATGGCATCATCTAAATACTGCAAGTTAAATAATACTCTTGCTAAATTCAGTAGTACCTGTTTAAAAGATAGAAAGAATGCAATTGAAACATGTTTCACAGAAAACCAATACTTGGGAATAACATGGCACTCACTTCGGCATTGTTCGGAGAAACTGCCAAAGCACGTCTGAAACATTCTATGGACTTTTGTGCATCTCCTTTCACTCTCCAAAAATTGCCAATCTGGTTGTACAGCTGAACCGATTTCGGTTTCTGAGAAAAATCGGGAAGAAAATGATACTCATTTCCAATACATAAAACTATAGTTTTGTGTTCATAAAGTCAAAAATGATGGCTGCATTTACAAAAATGACAATACCTCCTTTTTCGCTTTCTTCAATTTCCTTTCCAATGCATTAATGTCAAACTCGACATTCTTGGAACTCTTTTTCCTAAATATAAGAGAAATTTGAGGCTCTGGAGCATGTGGATGACTATGTCTATTTGCTACCCCAACTAAATGATCATAATAAGTGAAATTGGCGCTTTTTCCACAGTCTAAATATTCATCTCCTTCGTCGTCGATATTGGAGTTTGAAGTATAATTTTCCTTGTTGGAAGTCGTAGGCTTCTCTTGATCACTAGTATTATCAACCCTGTGAATTTAAGTTCAAATATAGCAAGAGACGAATAAATAAATACAGAATATGACAGTGAAATCTAAGTATTATTTTTGTCATACCTATCATACGTCTTTGGATTCATGGATTGACAATCCGTGCAATAATATTCAACACTCCTCTTTGTCCATGCTGTTCCGAAATGCACGGTTGAGGTAATGATGTTAAATATCGGATCATCGTCAATAGTAGTTTGTTCTTCATTCACTCCTGGCAACGTGACAATCTTCGGAAACTGACTGGCTTCCACTATTTTACCTTCTTCAGCATTCAATTTCCAGTACGTAAAAGTTCTAGAATTGCTCTGCAATACATGGAAAGATAATATATAAAATGCCATGTACGTTATACATGGCACATCCCCCAACATTGTAGCCTCAGCCGAAAAAACCCCTTTACGATCTCAAAATATTTGCTTTCCCTGTGCAATCGAACCACAAACAAAACATTGAAATTCTGCCAGTAGACGAAGGAACGCGGAATCGGCCCCTAGATAAAATCTGGTCCAAGTCGGTCCTTTGCATGAAATTCAGCCAATGGGAAGAAGACAACGTGTTGACATGTACTAAGTTACCGGTGGAAATGGCTGGGTCCCGCTTTTCTTCGCTGTTTCTCTGTATAATTGTGTTTATAGCATCGAAAGTTAATGCTGGAGGAAATACGTTGGTCCTTCTTGATAATCTAGCTATTAAAGAAACTCATTCCATATTTTTCAAATCTTTACAAGGTTATTATTTCATGAGTGTATGACCACTACTTAAGTTATACTGTGATTTTATCTACATGTTTATTAATATACATTTATAAATTTGGATTTTAGAAAGAGGGTATACTCTTACATTCAAATCTGCTGATGATGCTAATTTATTATTGATAAAATATGGTGAATTTCTTTACGAACATCTCATCATATTTGCACCTTCCGTTGAGGAATTTGGTGGAGCATTAAGTGTGGAAACGATCACAGAATTCATTGATGGAGGAGGTAATTAGAAATGCAAGTTGTTGTCGAACCACAGAAAAGTGGATATTTTCTAATTGAAATGTACTTTTCTAATACAGGTAATGTTCTCGTGGCTGGTAGTACATCATCGGGAGATATACTCCGAGAATTGGCCTCTGAATGTGGTTTCGAGGTCGATGAAGAAGGAGCTGCAATTATAGATCATTTCAATTATGACGTTAACGATCAGGGCAAGGTAAGAGATCTTCAGGTTAATGTTGTTTTATTTGATCGTTCATGTAGAAATACCAATAACCAAACAATGTAGATCGGGTTGCAATGATCTTCGAAGACTCATTTCTTATCATAGAAGTGTATTTCTGTTCGTTAGAAAAAAGAATGTCACTAACAAAAATATATTTTAAGGTTTAAATGACGTGAAGAGGATATACAATGATATCACGAAATTGCAGTAAATGTTGGAACGAATAATTGATGCATACTTAAAATATTTTCAAGCTATTGAAAAATTTGATTTCATGTTACAGCTTATTAATTATTTGTTATTAAACGTGTTCATTCGTGTTTTAATAATCTTTCCTTTCAATGTTTTATCATCTCTTTTTCCAGCACACCCTTATAGTAGCCGACCCAGCCAATTTAATAGATGCTCCAATTATTGTTGGATCAAAAAATATACCTCCATTGCTCTACGAAGGAACGGGGCTTGTTGCTGATAGAGATAATCCGCTTGTTTTACAGATATTAAGCGCTGATAGCACAGCATATTCTTATATACCAGATCAATCCATCAAAGAGGTAATTTTTAATTTAAGCTGAAAAGTCATCACGTTTTAAAAAAAAAATCTCTGGCATCATTGATTGCTGAGTTAAATGTTATCCAAGATCAATTAAACAAATTTCATAGTAATCAAATCGGTGTTGAAATACTTCTGCCCCTTCATTTCATATTCTCATGTTTTACTTAAGTTCTTGTCCTTAATTATTACAGAAAGTACTAATCGATAGAAAATTCATGCAACATATATTATTATATATTTTCCCCAAGGAAACAAAGTATTAAGTTAGAGCCCCTATACTAATCCAATTCACTTCGAATCATTAACATACGCATATTTAATGTAGTATCTAATTCAGGCTAATAATTTGAAACTAGGTCTAATCATTCCTTTTTTTTTTAGTTTTACTTTGTGAAATGTGTTTGACTTTGAGGAGTGAAAATGATCCTTAAATTTCAACCTTGTAGGTTTTCAAGATGGCAATTCAAAATAGTTTTTCTTAAAATTTGAGATACTAAATTCAGCAGTTAATTTAATTTCTTTTTGCAAATTTTTATGCTATAGCTTTATGCCCTTCTATTGGAGTGCATTTACACCTTAAGATGTAATTGATGCTTTGTTTGGTCTGTCACAAAATGTTAACCAACTTATTATTTCAGTATCCTCATGGAGTAGGAAAGAATACATTGATGATTGCTGCATTACAAGCAAGAAACAATGCACGTGTAGTCTTCTCTGGGTCTTTGTATTTCTTCTCTGACGAAGCCTTTACATCACCTGTGCAAAAAGGATTGGTAAGTTCCTCTAAATAATGTTTAACCTTTTATCAGTTTATATATATTCAATAGATTCATCATTTTAGATAAAAATCAAAACAAATGATAATAAATATTAGAGTAAATCATGAACTAGAAACATCAGTGATGTCTAATTCTATAAAATTATTTACTTGAGACAGTGATGCACTTCCGATGCAAATCCGTTATAATGAGTTTTTTTTAGGCCACTTTAATACTGCAAGGGAGATCAGGGAAATAGATGCTTGAACAAGTTGCTCCAAGAATTCATATTTCCTGGGAATGATATGCAAAACTAATGTATTTGTGAAATAGAATAATGGTGATGCTCTCCCTCCTGAAAGGTAGCTTGTGGGATACATATGTAGATGCTTCTTTCAAAGATGAGTCGTATCTGATAGGGTCTATGAAGGGATTTCAGGATTTTAGAAAGTTGTGAGGTTAGTTGTGCTGTTAAAGAAGTTGTGGAAAGTTAACTTATTCAAAGGATAATTTTTATACAGGAAAATGGGGGATTACCATGGGTGAAACATTTCATTAAATTGTGAAATAAATTTTGGAGAAAGTGCGGTATGCCTTAGGAGTTTATTAGTTGCAATTTCAGGAAGGGAGGAAGGAAATTTCATGTACATCTGAGGGAATAAACTGAGAAATCAACAAATATATTTGTATGACTGAATCAGGTTACGTAGAGATCAGGAGATTTATCTTTGATTTGAAAAATTGTATTTTGCACCATTCAATTCATGTGCTGGTTGGTACATAGATTTAGGAGCTTTGGGTATCCGGTTATGATAACCTGTGATTTAGCAAGACTGAGGTTAATAAAGCAGTCTTTAAAAATTGTAAGCTTAAAATCACAATTAATTTTATGTAGTGAGTTAGGCAGTTCTAAAGGACTTGAGCCCATGTAAATCGTTGATATGGAAGCGATACCAACAAGGTTTAATTATCGTAATGTAGTCACTAATATGAATAGAAAATATCAGAAAGACTCCTGAGGTAGCCATCAATCCATATAGATGCCAAGTAATTAACTAATTGCAGTTAAAGATTGTGAAGGTAAGAATAGGACCGAGAGACTAAGGTGTCATTAAGATCCTATATACACAGGTTGTTAATCATAATATCTACTTCAGTCAAGTTGAATGCTTTATGAAATCAAGAAGTACTCATTTATTTCTTCTAATCAGTGTATAATCAGTTTTTAAAATAGTGGCAGACGACATCATGCGAGAAGAATAAAGTTGAGGAGATGGGGAACTTTTGAGTGGGTGCCACTTGTCATGTGCAGTAACAGATTATGGTTTGGATCAATACTTTGTTTGTGTCCGACGCCCCTCCCAGTGAGCGCTGCCTCACCTAGTTGTACTATTACTTTGTATATATATATATATAAATATTGTAATGGTACATGCTTGTTTTGCACGCTTGGTATAACACTGAATAATTGACGGATGCTGTCCTGTATTTTTGTTTTTCGTCAGTCATTTGTTATGGTGTTTTGTGAATTGCCCGTGAGGGAATTCGGGGATAAAAACCCCTGATGGGAGTGAAAGAGGGAAGAACTGATAGGAATGTTGTGAGCGGAAGGTATTTTTGATGTACAAGATACACGGAATGCAATTATTTATATATATGAGTAAAATGTAGCTTGCATACTGCAAGCATATCGACAACACTAATTTCATGTTGGCATCATATCGGGACGGTCCTCAAAAGAAAAAAAAATGGATTGAAACTATTCTTAAAATTCGCTGCAATTTAATCATCTGGCATCGAACCTGGGTCTGCCTGGTGATACTTACTATGCAGCACATTAGAAGATCACTATCTCTAGCTATGTGTGAAAATTCAAGCAGAAATATTGGCTGCAACTGCCTCAAACGACGTCCTTCTTTTCACACATATTCCTTATGAGAGAGATTTTTACATGCATTTCAAGCACATTTCCAATCGATCTCATATTGGTACTCTGTTGCAAAATTTGCCATTTTATTCCATTCTGGTGTTGTGAATAAATTTTAAAAGATATGATTTATAGAGGGTATAGGATGACTCGAAAGCCAATCCCACAAACTAAAGTGGTAGAGAATCCCTAATTTAGAGAATGATGATGAAACTACTCTGAAGTTGGTATGTGGTAAGCTTTTAACCATTGCATGATTCTTCTTGATTATTAACTTGTTCAATATCCATGCTCCTTTTACTCAGATTTTTATTTTCCTTAGATAAAGATAGATAGAGATAAATCACTATGTAGTGAAATGCCTTTCTTCAAATAATTCTTCTCCTTCTAAATTTTTTGTTTAATTTTTATTCAGTACTTCACAAGCCTGTCCTTGTTTCAGGGTGGACAGAAACATAAGAAGTCTGGTAACCAGCAAGTGGTGACAGCCATTAGCCAGTGGGTATTCAAAGAGCATGGCGTGCTTCGCGTCAAGAAGGTTTCTCATCACAGAGCTGGAGAAACCACTGCTCCTTCAGCATACACCATCATGGAGGACCTTGTAGGTGTACTCCCCTAATCAAATGTTTTACTTGTTATCTGTTGGAGAGATTAATTTAATCAAAATCTTTTAGGTGTACACTATTGAGGTGGAAATACTAGACAATGGAAAATGGGTGCCTTTCGAAGCTGATGATATACAGTTGGAATTTGTGCGTATTGATCCGTTTGTGCGAACCAGATTAATCAAGAAACAGGGTGGAAAATATGAAGCCAGGTTCAAGATCCCTGATGTTTATGGAGTCTATCAGTTAAAGGTGGATTACAATCGAGTTGGATACACTCATTTATTCAGCACAACTCAGGTACAGTAGCTGCATCATATTCAAAATTATTATTGTTTAGTAATTTTAGTCCTGTTATCAATTGTTGCCAAATTTTATCAAGGTACTGTAAGTAGCATTATTATTTGTTGAAAATGTTTTCTTTTTAATTGATTTTTTCATTTTTGCTTCTTCTTGACTACAACTGCATTTCACTAAACTACAATAACTACGTACTTACCTTCTACCTATTTGTAATAAACTTAGATCTCGATTAATGTTTTGCTTTAATTAATTTCAGGTGTCAGTGCGGCCACTTCTGCACACTGAATACGAGCGTTTCATTCCGAGTGCCTATCCTTATTACTTCAGTGCATTTAGTATGATGTTTGGTGTATTCCTATTCAGTGTAGTGTTCTTACATTACAAAGATGAGCCTATTGACAGTAATTGGAAGCGAAGGCAGATGTCAACAGCAAAGGACGACAAGAAAACTAAGAGTGATTAGGCAGATAAGGAATTTTTAAAATGTGATTGCACTTTTGTTAATAAATCTTTGTGAGATGTTTTGCAAATTTATAATATGTTCCTTATTGTGCATTAGGTGTTTTCATGCCTGACTGAGAAAACCATTCACCTCTTTTCTTTGGCTATATATTGTTGCTTTCCTTTATATCAGCATAACAAGTCCAATAACATAAAATTTTAGATTTTTAATTTACAAAGATTTCCTTTGCAGTTGAATTCAGAATTTACCAACTTTCATTGTAGAAAATATCTATATTTTCATAAAATCTTTGTTTCAATTACTTGTTTTCTCCTTATAATATTGATTGATACTGAATGCCTCTGTTCAATTGGTACTTTCTACCCATGGATGACTGGTAATAAATCACCATTACAGAGCTGATATGTGCAGATTGAAATAATTTTTCAGAATTGAGGCTTTGATTGCTGCCTTTGATTTATTTCTTTGAGTTTTTTTCTAAAGTATCTTTGAATAGGTTAGCGGTCTCATTTGGATTTGAGCATTATAATTGTGCTTTTCAAGATGGCATTTTAGTAAATAACTTGCTGTAGGGATTAGAATAAAACCTTAATTCAGTCAACATTTATCCAGTCCTAGCCCAAGATTCTCAAGGACAATGTATGAAAATTTGACAATAAAGCAAGCTTGAAATTGGAACGATTTACTCTATTTTACTGAACAATATTTTGGACTCGAGCTTCAGTGGATATTTGATAGAAAAATTTGCTTACACAGGAATGAAAATAATATACCAGATATGCCGGCATATAAGTTGACCCCTGAAGCCTAAAAACATCTCTCAAGAACCAGAGACTTAAACCTCGAATATAAAATTTAACCCTTTACCACTGAAGGGTAAATAACTGCTCGCTTAACACTTACTGTACACAAACTCTCGCAACTCACCACAATTATTTCTTACTTAAACTGATTTAAAGTCTAATTAACGTAGATATCATATAAAACAAATTTCATCACGAAAAACAATTCTGGCGGAAAGTATAAATGTATAGCCCTACAAACTAATTATCAGCAAGCCAGTTACGCCACCAACATATGCTGGTACAGACGGTATCAGTTTAAACATCAGCAGGAAATTTCACCATGGGACCCCCTGAAAAAAGACGGAAGGTGGATTCAAACTAATAGTAGGCTCCCGGATAGTCATGTGGACAGCGCGTCTGCCTTTGGTGAAAGTGGTCCCGGGTTCGATTCCCGGTGGGAGCCAATGTGCGAAATGACCTAAGCTGTCGAAGCACTTTTAACAATACTACTACTACTACTCAAACTAATAGTTGTAGAATTTGCTAAGAGCTCAAATAATTGTGCAGCTGCTAGAGAATTTGGCATCAGCGAAAAGTTGGTGCGTGACTGGAGGAAGATCAAAGAGACTATAAAGGAAATGCCCCGAAAAAAATGTGCCATTAGAAAATGCATTTGTATGTGGAAAACTCGCGAAGATCATGTGGAAAAAAGGATACTAGAAAACCCTCATTACCTTATGCTGTAAGTAAAAATTCCATATGCATTTATGCCCATAATTGACCCAAAGCTAACCCTGACTTAGGAAAAGGTTTTCTGGGATCAGCAAGTTGGTGCAACAGATTCATGAATAGGAAAGGTCTAGTTTTGCGTGAAAAGACAAGAATAGCCCAAATGTTACCAGAAGACCTTGATGCAAAGATTACAAGTTTTCATACTTTTTAAGTTTAAGTTTTATTTTGTTATTGGCCTGAGAAAACAACTCAATTTCCTTATATCACAAATTGGGAATATGGATGAAAGTACAGTAAATTTTTATATGCTTTGCAAAAGAACTGTTGATGTAAAATGAGTATAAACTGTTTTGTTTAAAAAAGTACAGGGCACAAATAAACAAAGTTCACTGTCGTAATCTCCTGCATGGCTGATGGAACACAGCTAAGAACCTATTGTACTATTTGGTATATGTATACCGTAGTTTTTCTTCCCATCACAAAGAGCTGGCATTACCTTATTTTTTGGTCGACTTATACGCTGAACATAGGCTAATACCTGAAATTCACCTCAAAATCTTAGGGGTTTGCTTATACACCAGCATAAACAGTAATTCTTACACATGTCACACTGCATTCTTTTGATGTAGTCACTTAAATTTCTTTTTGTGATCTCTGTGTTCCTCTATACTTCATCCTCATTCAAATATCTTTTGTGTATAATGCATTCCCTTGTATCTTCTAAACTTGGTACCTTCTTTCTTTGGATTAACTTTTAGCCAACTTATTCTCTCCATATAATTAATCTGAGAAGGCTAAACTTTGTGGAACGCCATGACAACTGAATCAGAAGAGTAAACTAAGTATGTTCCACAATAAGTTTTTATTATGACCGGTTTCCACCAATGATGGCCATCATCTGGTAAATATCAGTACAAATATAGTATATGTACAAGAATTCCTTCCTGTAAATATGCTGTACTTAACTGACATTTACCAGACGACGGCTGTCTTTGGCCGAAACTGATCATGATAAAAATATGTTGTGGAACATACAAATTTTACTCTCCTCATTCTCTCCATTTAGCATTGTAGTCATTCTCTTTATGATTATACTCTGGGAGGGCAAGCTGGTGGTGCACAGGACCTCTGCCAATCTGGGTAACCCTGGAAAAATCTGTTTTACTAAAGATCTCATCATGGCTCTTGTTTTGGGCTGCATCTTAGTTCTGTGAAATTACCATGAGTAGAAGAAATGTTTCAGTGGCAGTGTTATCATAATCAATTTTAAGCATATAAGATATTGCTGTGGTCTTTCTTTCTAAATATAGCGTACTGGCAACATATTAAATATGCATCTGTAGTATAGGATTGGACGTAGTTATAGTTTTTAGGAGTTTGTAATTTCTGTATGGGTGAGAGGAACAACAAACAATGTCTTTTGACCGGTAGGTCCATCAACTGATGTCTCAATTTAAAGCTGGACTTCCTTGGTGGATGTCAGGCAAACAAGGAAAATAACACTCTGCATAAGTCCCACAGAATAAAATATTTAATTCAATTGGTTGCAAACAATTTGTTCATCCTCATGCACAAGTACCAAGCGAACCATCCCTTTAGGGAGGGACAGTGAAGCAACTGGAAAAATAAGTCAATTATTGGGTGAGGGGAAAGGGTAAGCTTGGGATAACTGCTTAGTGTTTAACTTGTGGTAAAGTTAGGATTTTTTTGCTGTACTTTAATTTCAAGAAATAACTTTTGTGTCCTTGTGATAGGGTTCCAGAATGCATTCTCGGTATACATAAAGGAAGAAGCCATGAATAGTGAGGTTTGCCTGCATAGCTAAAACTTAATTCTTACATGCATGTTTCTTCTTATCAAATATGTTTTTATAATCCAAAGCTCGTAAGTTGTCAATTTTCCAAAAATCATTAGTGTTCAGCTTGATTTCTGTTTTTGCTGGCAGCTTTCATTGACCTTCTATCTTTTCCTCAAACTTTAAAGTAACTGCTTGGCTCAGGTTGCCTCTTAGAGCACCACGAAATGGTGATGGAACTGTTCTTAGCCATTTATGGGACCTTTAGTTAATAATTATTACCACAGATATTTAGCCATAAATGTTCTTATTTCTGGATATTGAACACCTAGAAAAACCAAAAATATTCACCTTAGAATGGTGGGAATAGAAAACTTAGAATTTTGTAATAGCTATATAAGGGATACCCTGAGTATCTTCTTCAGTTCAAACTTCCAGATCCTAAGTAAATATCTCATTAATGAATTTATGTCATCCATCATCTACTACATCTTAAGCCCAACATTGATATAACATTTGATTTCAGCATCATAGGTAGTTGTTTGACATCATGAAGGTGTCTATTTTATTAAATATGCCATTCTTCCATCTCATGGTTCACAATCCCTGAAAGTATCAATTCTTTCTCATCCAACTGACTCTCCTTTTCTTCTTTCTGTTATCTATTTCAAAGGCATTTAGTCTTTTATCATCCTTCTCGACTCATCCAACTTATGACACCGTGTAACATGATATCAGCACCACAACATTGTGTATTTATTGCTTCTTTGACTATTGCTCTTGTGTAATTGCTTACCATTGAAGCTACCATCATGTCATTCAATTTTAGTAGTAGTAGTATTCTCAAATTTGTTTTGACAGTTTAGGTAATTTTGTATGGGGGTTCCCACTAGGAATCAAACCTGGTACAGCTTTCACCAAAGCTGACCATGCTGCCCCTGTGGCTATCATTTCTAAAACATCATTCATTCCTTTTATTAAACATAATAGGCTTAGCTTTGGAAACATTAAACCTTGGATTATCATTGAAAACTCTTCCCTTTCTTCTAATCTGAAATCACAATATGCTTACTATGATGAAATAAGACAAAGTAAAGATAAACATTTCAATTTAGGAAAATTGGTATGAATTACAGTTAGTATTCTTTCCGTAATTATTTTATCTTATCTATGGGAAAATATAACTCGTTTGTTTTGGAAGTGATTACCAATGGATAAAGTAATGATAGACTTGTTGTCATATGATAAATTATCTGCTGCATGTTCATTATTTATCATGTGCACTTTGAGAAAACACTCAAATCCTTAGATTTTCAACTCATAGTAATGACAATAATTTTTTTTAAATAGCTAAATCCTCGAATTTGCTAAATGTATAAATGTGCATAGTTAAGAAATTCATTCTTCCAACAGTAAGGTCATGGGATGGTATGAAGATGATATACGGTCTATATGTCAGCCTCTGTTAATGCCATATTGATAGATAATTGACATATAGGACTGCACCCCTGCTATTTTAGCATTTGTGTTGCATTGGATTAGATTCATTATGGAGCCCCTTAGTTGACGTACCTTTCATCAACTGCCCTGAATTGAGAAATACCTATTTTAACTATTATTAACTTTTGAGCCCATGGTCAAATTAATTATGGCTCATGTTTCATCTTTTGAATATCTTTCTCTTTAAATTGAGACAAAACCTAAGCTTTATCTCTGTATATTTAATTTAAAAGTTAATCTTAAGAAATTTTAAGTCCAACACTTCATTTCCTCTCCATTTAAAACATTTCTCCATCCAATTCCATTGTTACACTCCAAATTTGTATTTTAAGTTATCAAATCAATATAATTGATTCAAGGGTCTGCAACCAGGTGGCCTTGTTCCACAAGATTGATGTTTGCCTCGAATAGGAGTACATGTCCAAGCAACCCAGTTGGAGACCCAAGTAAAATATCTACAAACAGATAACCAGGAAAAAACTACTTCTTTCTACTAAGTCAATACTTTGTTGTGAAGAAAGTTAACCAGGAATTGTTTATTTAAACATTTATTTTATTTAATGTTGATATTTTCTTACAAAAATATAAAGTTTTTTATAAATTTTTGCACCCATTTTGTGCTATTACATCTCTTAATGTTCATTTGGCTCATGAGGCTGAGTATTACTGTTCATCTGCCTTCTTCTTTGTTGACAAATTAGGAAAAGGTTTCCTGTTACATTTACTTTCAGTCATATTTAAATAGCTGATTAAAATTAATGTAAAAATATTGATTTTATATTCTATTGGACTAATTTCATTACTTACATGCTTAATACAAACTCAATTAGTCCCTTATTTTTTGTGATAGAATTCATATCGTGCTTTAAGAAGACTTATGAAATAATTAGTCAAAACTAAAAATTATAAATTTATAAACATCTCATTAAATTATTGGTAAAAATAATTAAGTATTAATATTCTAAATTAATCAGTAAGTTCATTAAATTATGAAAAAAATGATCGCTAAGTCAATTACTGAAATCTTTACATAATGATTGCAAATCTGCATAATGATTGGAAAACAATGACGATAGTATCTTTGATATTTTGGTTTAAATCCATTATGGTCATATAATATGAAATCTTCATTGATGAACATAAGGTATTAATTACAATTGATGAATAACTTTAAATAACATCATAATATTAATTAATATTGTTATAAATAATTTTAAAGTTGGAGCATATGTATTCTTAAAGCAATGATTCAAGGAAATGGTAAGGTGTGATGTTTTGGTGTTTTTATGTCATATTTTAGAAAGGTTTAGATGAAATAATTTCTTCAAACTTGATGATTTCTAAGCTCTATGATAATGCTTTAAAACTATCTTTTCTTTGAAATCAATTGCTCCAAAGTGAGGAAAGGGTTGACAAATGAGGTCCATTGAAGTAAGTCCTGCACCATTTTTCTGGCCCTTGACTGCTGCATACCTTAAAAATTTTAAAAATCACTTCATCATGACAATAAAAATGCTAAATATGAAATTGATAATAAATGATTCATGAATTTAAAGATAGATATTATAGAAGCGTGTTTAAACCTTTGAAAGGAGAAACTAACTGCATTTAATTTCTAATTGAGAATGATTCATGTTTTTTTTTATTTTCTAGAAAATAAAGAAATATTGTACTACATGATATTAATTGATGTAGGGTGAAGTTGAGAACTGAAGAAAATGGCTTTGCTAAGAAAGTTTGAACTATTGGCAAAAATTAACTAATCAAACAAGTTTATAAGGTTCCAAGAGATATTTAAAATATTAGTAACACCATATTGCAAAATTCAAAAAGTTATTTATCCTGAATTTTTTTAATGGAACATTTTAAAATATCTTTTATGCTGGCAGAAATATATTAATATATTTAATATTCATAATAGGATTAGATTGTATTTACCATTGAAAGATTCTTTCTAAAGGTCAAGTTAAAGCTGTGAATGCGTTTCAAATGCCTTTATCCACAGCTCTTTCTCAATTTCCCCAGGGGCAGACAGAATCTGCGAAATGATGGATTGCATTTATTTATATACTCACTGTAAGCTGATAATGTCAAAATTTGCAACAAATTCTCATCCAAATCTTGCTATCAGTGGATTTTTCTAGATAAATACATGAATGAATGTGCATGAATCATATGACCAGCAGCATCTTTTAATGTATGGAAGACCCTAAGCTGTATGAATGAAAGTACATACATAAATGCATAAAAACTTTTAATCCTAATAATAAATTTGATTTTCTGAATGGATATTATCAAATATACTTGTTGGTTGTTTTAAATTACTGCCCTTCACCTTCTGCTTTTCACAAAATCTCTTTTCTAAGTTTCATGGATATTTTTACCCAATTCCTGTTTACTTCTTATCTAATTATCATTATTTTATACATCAGGAATATTTTTTTAACATTTGCCAACTTTATTCCTAGAAATTATATTATACTTATGCTTTATAATTAATAATATTAAGTACAAACAGGATATTTGAATGCTGATTATATTGCTGAAAAATCATTGTTTATTGGTTAGTCTACCAAACTAAACCATTTAAATAGTTTTCCCTGTATAGGCAATCACTCCTTCATTAAAACTTAGGGTAAACAAGATTTTCATAATGTGCTGCTTTATAACAGAATAGAAGGATAAAATAAAGGTGTAAAGCTCACCTTTACCATAATATTTTAGAAATTTACCACTGATGATTAAAAATACTGACAGTATTCAACTAACTGATGATTTTTGAAATTTTAATGACCCTGGCATACTCTTTGACCTTGTAATTTTTGTTTAAAGTAAGGTAATTTTATTGGTAAGGAAAGGTAAGGAAGTATCCAATCCAGAACATGAGGACAAATCAGATTTTTAAAGTAAATATATAAATAACTATTAGATGGTGAGATATTTCTCTGGAAATTTAAAAATATTACATGTATTAAAATTAGGAAGTAATTTGCCTCAGAACGATAAAAGAAAAAGAACTACACACTTCTGAATTAAATAATTGAGAGGTAAGAATGGAAACAAGTGAAGGCCATCTATTATGGAAAGCGGGAAAATAAGCAGTAATTTTAACTCATGAGAATGTATCCAGGAAGAATTCCTTGGTGCAAGAAAGGTTTTGTTCTGAAATGGGTGATTATATTCATTTGAAGTCCATTGTACATTGATAGCATTAAAAACTTTTCAGGGTATGAGTAGCTCATAAAAGTGTTTGTATGTTGATTATTTACTCACCATTTCAGCTTTTCTGTTCTGACAATTTTTGCGTACAAACAGATGGAAAATATTTTTATAATCAGAAAAATTTCTTTGTAGCAGCTCTTGCAAAATGTCTGGATCTCCCTTTAATATTTCTATGAATTCTCTTCGACAGTAATCAATCACAGTAAAATTTTCATCACTGAAATAAAATTGTCATTATTGTTATTATGTTTTCATTATACTTACATGATACCATGCTATGAAAATGAAGTAACAGAAGTTTTTATTCTTCCACTTATTCAAAATCATATTTTATTTTAAATCCTAGAAATGGTTTCTCAAAATTAAGTTACTACAGTAGTCACAGTTATCATCTATTATTATAGAGTGTTGTAATGGTGTAAGTGCTAAACTTCACTCCTCTTTATAAGCTAATGTTAATGGGGGTAAAGGTCTGACTGGCTTTCGAGCTACAGCTAGAGCCTAAAGATAGAGTAAGAATATTTTGTTCTGTAATTGGAAATAGAATTACTGAAAAATTTTATTAAAACTGTTGGTCTAAATATATAGCTGATAAAATAAATCCAGCAATAGGAAACACCACAAAAGAGGCTATTGTTAATTATAAGATTTATTTCTTTGGATTGTTTGAAAGCAGTTCAACGACATTCGATAGCTATGATAAAAATATTCAGGACCACGATATATTCCATGCTTATTAAACTTAACCATCATATGGATACAATGTAACATCTTTCTATGATAGCATACCTCTTCTTTTTTGCAATGACCATTAAATCTGTGAATAGAAATAAATGGATAGACTGCTTGATTATCTTGCGACCAAAACCAGGCAGGCAGAAAGCATTGACTGTCCTAATATCTGCTGATGTGATTCCAAGATTCTGAGGATACCCTGAGCAATATAAGTGAAACAATTCTCCTTTCTTGACTAAGTGTCTTCCTCTTCTCAAAAGGCCTATTTCTCCCACTAAATTGAAATCCAGCTGTTTATTTATCATATGCATTTCTTGACGTAGGCTCTCATATCTTGCTGCATCATTGCAATCTTGAACAAGCTGCCAAAGTAAAAAAAAATCAGAAAATTATTTATTAAGCATTCTAATTATCATACCATTTAAAAAATATTTACTCAGCACTTATTAATATCATTATAAATTGTTTTGATATACCCTGTTCATAGATATTAAGGCTTGATTCCAATCTTTGTATTTTGCATCATCAACTGAAAGTGTCTCCGCTATCGTTTCTACCAATAATCTTATTCTGGTTACTCTCTGCATCGGTAGAATGAGGAAACAATGGAATGTTAACTTCTGGCAAACTGTGTCACTTTCCAGCTCTTGAATCACTCTACAGAATTCTTCTGATTTCCTGAAAATGAAACATTTTACTCCTTCTCTGTGAGTATATTATATACTTTCATTAATTTTTCTTACAGAAGAAAAGTATTTAATACAGATTTCTTTTGTAGAATATTGTGTGGGTGAATAAAGTTTTAGACATTAATAATTATTAATATTTTTAATTTTTTTTCAAAATCATTTGAATGAATTTAAGGTTTACTCTGGCATCTCCTGTCTCTTTGGATGGACACATTTAATAGACATCAAAATGCTGTTTTTGAGACAACATGAATCAACCTATCAGGCAACCCTCTGTTGTTTCAGTGGCCATTTCAGATAAATTATCCCATACAGTGCATTTACAAGTAATTCCAATTTTGTGGTATAATAAATGTGATGAACGGAATATATTAACTACTCATTCCTACCAAAATATTTTCAGCAATATATCTAGGTTAAATTAACTTGTTTCTTTTTAAAGACAATGTGAAAGACTACAATCATCTTAACTGAACTAACTCTTCTTATGGTATTTACTATAATTTATATCAAAATAGTTTGTAGTTATAATTATCACATGTAGAATAACTCATGAGAAGAACCTACATCAAACGATTTAGAGTGTTTGCTTGATGTACTTGATTCCTACAGTATGGGATATATACTCTGAAATTTTCATTAGCATGCTTCACAATTATTTCTCCAATTCCTTGAAGGGATGCATCCTTTCTCCAACATTTCTCCAGATCAATTAAAAATTTTTCTGTACAAGTTTTCACTGAAAATATAATTCATTAGTATCCCATTAACAATTTTAAACAACTGAGGATTGGTAATTATCCAAATAAATATTATTTGGAAGTCCCATAGATAAAAAAATGGAAATCTCACCTGAGATGATGTTAGCAAAAAGGGCTTTTTGATCTTCATCACTAATAAAACTTACTCTCTTCAAGCTCTCCGATTCCAAAAAATGTGTAATTAGTATGTTCAAAGATTTGGCATATGAAATTTCAGATGTGATTACTTCAAACTTTGCTTCTTGAAGCTTCTTCTCAGTTGAAGTCAGTTTTCCTGAAAGTTTTATTAGTTATATTGTTTAAAGCTCTTGCACATAAATGTTTTAATATGTTAACATAAATTAAAGAACTGAATTTTCATGTGTATGTGTATAACTAGCTATAATGATTATAATAGATTAATTGAACTAGATATAATAGAGAATTATTAAGTATACTTACGAAAAAATTCACTATTGAAAATTTCTGGGATGTGACACCATAATTGATGAGGACTTCTGCGGAGGCTAGTATTCTTTAATTTTGAAAGAGAATAGGAAATCTTCCATTTAGATTCACTATCTTCAGTGTCTTCACACACTCCTGAGTCAGAGCTCAGGGTCTCATTTATAGAAGAACTCTGCAATAGATATATTTGAGTGAGTTTTGGAAGTATAACTACAGCAGTATCATAACATCATGTTGATATAATGATAGCATCATGATAAAGGATAGAATAACCATTTCTAAACAAATGTGAAATGGAAATTAGGAAGCTTGTAAACAAAGCTGTTAATTAACAATGCAAATGTATTTACTATAATAATTATTCATCTACTCTTTTTATTAGATAAATTTAAAATGATAATGTCGTTAGTTTTATTTAGTTTACACCATAATTAATTATGAATGAGAAAACCTGAAAAAATATTCAATTAAATACATTATCATCACGGTGACGTTCTTTGGAAGCTACATGTAATCATTGAAAAGAAGTTACTGGCAATGGAGGGTTATGAAAATTTATTTATAACACTATGTATCTATGGATTTGAATATCCAACTTTCCAGAAGGAAAAAGTTGCTCATTTTCTTCTCATATGACATCGAGGATCTTAAAATATATTTTCTAATTATTTTGGAAACCAAATGTTTCAGTTATAGATCCTTCCATTAATTCTAAATGAAAGATTTTTTTTAATTCTAGGATAATCAATTAATAAAATATTTGCAGCTGTATATTTAGTACCTTTTATTCTTACAAAATACTACTGCGATGTGAAATAAGTAGTTTAAAACTATTGCAATGACTTTCCACTCAGATTAAATTTTCCACTTCAACTTTCTCATCATAGTACCTTGGAATCTAAAGGCCTTGAAATCTACATTCATGTTAGACCTAGAAAGTGTTAAGGTACTTTGCACCCAGGAGAAATCCCAAGGAAAAACAGACTTGAAAAAAGTCTGACAGGGCCAGGAATCGAACCCAGGATCTCCCTCTACCCAGGACGCTGCCTTAACCATCTAGGCTACCCGGCCAGAACTATGTTTGGACATATTTGAGAGATACTTTGATTTGATCACCATATATTTGTTTTGCTCTTTTTTCATACTACTGTTTTCATGAAATTAAAATTTATAAATATTCTACAGTAATAAATAGATCCATGGAAACAGTATTCATTATTATTATGTTAATTAAGTGCATTAATGGTTTGTTTTAAGTAAAATCACTTACCTGGCTTTCTGGGCTGCTCACTGATCCATCTGACGATAAATCATCTCTCTCAGAGTCTGTGGAATGATATCATTATAAAGTTGTGTTTCCAAGCATAGGAGTTATGCAAGAAAAGGTTTGAAAGTGACTAATTGCTCAAAATTCTTATTTTGCCATAATATTAATTCATGTGTTTTGGTATTTTAGACAAAGGCCACAAGAAACAGTATAGGCATCGTCAAACATAATTTTGATGTATGTTTTTATAAGCTAAAACTAGGAATATTATTATTAACCCAAATTCAGTGACAAATTTAATGAAAAATAGTATTGTGAAGCTTCAGCTTAACTATTATTAAAATTTGTTCTTGCTTTGCAATGAAGTGTGTGATTGGTTTTATTCCATTTGTGTGGGACCAAGGTTGCTTCAACCAAAGAATCTCATGACAACAAGCAGCTTGCTGAATCCAGAAGAATTTCATTCCTCAATTTACTTACATAACCACTCATACTAATTAAAATCACTTTCCGCTGAATTATAAAGGGCACATGTTATCAATGTATTTGATCGTGCATTATTATTAATCAATTTCATAAAATTAAAATAAAATAATTGGATCATAAACTATGAAAGTTTGGTCATCATTGTGCTAGAGCATATTATCAATACATTCTTGAAATGTTAAGGTTTTTACCTTATGAGTTTGCAGTAATAGGTTGTTGATTTAAAATCAAAATTAATCTGAAACTGATAATATAGAATGTAGAATGGTAGACTTTGACATTTTAATGTAAGCATTTAAATTCTTTTTTCTATCATTAAGGATTTGAATTTACTGATTTATCAAAAGTCCTTGCAATTTTAGGCTTACAAGAGTAGTCTCTCTCGTAAAAGCTCCCAAAATTTCTGATCAAAAGTATTGGCAGTTTATTAATAATAAATTAACCAGCAATTGCTGGTTAACGTTAATTAAAAATTCATGAAATATTTTTAAAATGCAGCAATTCTATTAAGTCTTACATATTATTTAATATCCTATCATTGTATTAAATCGTGATGACAATTTTATTTGAATGGAGTCTTAGCATTATCTAGGTGTGATATTATAGTACATTTTAGGTTCATAGTTTTAGAAGAAGCACATATGTGTACTCTGTTCTTTAATTTTAAATAAAAAATCAAATTTTGTTTTTGTTTTAAATTTAGCCTGTTAAGTAATCTCTACTTACTTTTTTAACATAGGGAACTGGCGAATCTTTGTTCTTATGGATTTTTCTTGGAGTGAGTGATGTTATTGATGAGAGAATTTTACATTACAATGATGCCATTAAAGTGATATTGGGAGTTTTGGTGCAGATCGAGCAATTAATTGCTGGGAACATATTTTATTAAAAGATGTCCCATACCTTCTGATGATACAGATTCTCTGGATTGAAGGGTGCCGTACACGCCAAGACGCCTTCTGGAGGTTTTAGGGGCAAAAGTGGCTGTAGGTCTTTCTCTGCGCTTCCTCTGGTGAGTGTCCCAATTAGAATGACGAAAGGCAGTTTTTGTCTTCTCTCTCAATTCGACGACAATGGAATTAAGTTCAGTCGTCGAATGCAGATTGCATTCCACACTCATATGACGGGGAGGGTATCCAGCATTTGCACAACTTTTTGAGTTTCTGAAGTTGACCTTACTCGGCGAATCTGTGAAATCTTTCATATCTTCCGCATATTTCACGCATTTTTCGGCCAAAGCTTTCGGAGTATGAATATGAAAGGAACTAGTGTTTCTCAAAGGCTTTCTTTCCGACGATTCTAGGGATCTTGGTCTGCGTTTCATCTTCTTGGCTGAATCGTGATCCTTCATTTCAAAGTTTCTCCAAAGCTTCCTTGACGTTTTACCATCTTCGTACGAACTCACTGAAGAGGTGTTTAATCGCCCATAAGCGAGGTTCTGATCGAATTCGACTTCGTTGTCTCTCGAATGCAATTTTAGAGATTCTGTGATTGAAATCCGCTGTTTCATCTCTAAAGATATAGAGGTCCTATCGAAATTTCTTACTGTACATTTTGTAATTTCCGCAAAGTTTGAATATTTCTCTTCTTGATTTTTTACTTCGGTGGTTGTCAACGGAATTGCAAGGTATTTGACTGGTTGAACTGGAAAGGTCGTGGAGTAAAACATTGGGGTGGTAAATATCAAGAACGAAGACCTAACGGACGCTGGGTTTTCTTCACTGGTTTTTGAGGGACCTGAATAGGCGTCCGACTTCAACTCAGCTGATCCCGAAGGTAACCTTTGATTGAAATTCGTGGGTTTGCTGTAATTGTTCCATATTTTCGCTGTCTTAATTTCTGGAAGGATAGGTATATTCTCATTCATCTCCTTCGAAGGTAAAACCATTTGATCTCGTTGCAGCTTATCAATCTGCTGCTTGGAATCAACGGAGAACCTTTGTCGTACCACTCTCGGAGGCTGAGGGAATGCGTCTTTCAGCTGCCTTTGTTCTTTGAAATGTGGTGTTCTTTTTAATTTTCGATCCCAAGGTGATACTTGTTTGAAGGTGCTGTAGCTTTGAACTCCACTGGGGATGGTCAGAGCTCGAGGAGAGTCAGTGAATGGTCTTAAATCTGATTGTGCCTTTACTGAAGTAGGATTTCCATTCGGTAATTTACCATAAATACTTGTCTTAGGTGATTCAGTCACAACTTTACGAATGACTGTCTTGCACGCAGGCAGTAGGCATTGTTGTGGCTGTTGTCTTACAGTCAAGCAGTCAAACATAGCAGCTAAAGTCGACACCCTTGTCTTAGGCGTATTTTCTCCAATCGCTCGGTGACTCAAGTCCTCGAATCTTTGTATTCTGAGATTCACCAACCCTCTTCTAATTATGTTCCCTTTCAAATCGACTTCCATTTTTGCTGTTGGCGTTTTAAAACGCCTTTATCTGCAAAGAAAAAAATTACTCTTTTAATCTTAGAAACCTCTAATTTATGGGGACACGGTAGTCTTAAGAACACGCTTTGCCACTGTACAGAGTGAGTACTAATACAGAAACTTTGCTCAGGGGGTGCGGCCTTAGACAATTTGCAATGTCTTTTCATTCAATAGTAACCTTAGTTCTAAACCTTGAAGCGTTTAAATAACATTCTGTAGTTACTAATGCATTCTAGTAACAGCTTGCTGTCAGTTTCTGTTTTACTCTCTAGCAATAATATCCTAGGAAAATCGTTAACAAATGCGGGAAGGAGGATATCGCTCCCTCTGGATTAGCCTTCACTCTTGGACCGTATTATATCCTTGAGATATTTTTGACTAATCTGATTGAATTTACTCATACATACACACTTTATTTTCTATAATTGATATTATCGAATAAATAACATTTTAAACACGTTTTTTACGACGAAAAAATCATTTTTCGTAAGTAAAAATGTGCTACTCTTTTCTCTTCCGGACAGAGCCGATTATTTCAATATGTGGGTGTATTAGAATATAAATATATATTTTAGACTAGCGGAGTGCCCGTTGATTCTCAACGGAAAAATGAATGTAAATCGAAAGTAATGAAATTTACATATGAAAAAATTTAGATATGAGAACTGTTAAATTAATGAAAAAACAATATTTCTCTTCATCCTATGTGTCTTACGAAATCACAAAAACAGCTACACAAATGTAAATCACAGAATAAACTAATGCACCAGTCGCTACAACAAATGGAGGAAACAACTGAGTACCAAATGAATGGAGACGAAATCACAAAAATAGCCACACAAATCTTGTGAACCACAAACGAAAACGAATGAACCAGTCGCTTAGCACGTCTAATATGTCCGTTACACAGCGAGTCAGTGAAATCATCGCAACTATCAAATAAACGAATTAACAAATAAACGAATTAAAAAATAAACGCCGCAAATTAATGACGATATATAGTAGTTAATCTAATTAGAACTCGTCCTTTTATGAATTAACACCTAATTTATCCTTAAGATGGCGTTGGCTGTTCTTTAATTTAATTACTTAACTCTTAATAAATAACCCTCTGCTGTTAAATTGACTGTTAGAATTGTGAAGAAAATTTTTATCCTATTGATAATGTAAGCGGCGCATCTGTTTAATTATATCGCAATAATAATTTGACCTTTATGTTGCAAAATCTGAGTGAACTCTTACCTCTTCTTTTGAATAGGATTTAATTTAATTTCAATGTTTTCAGATACCGTTGACGAAAAATATTGTCTTCCGATATTTTTATAAACGTGGAATGAGGAGGAGGTGGAATTTTCAAGTCCGTTTTTCCTTGGGAATTTTCCTGGGTGCACACCCTTATGTGAAAAGTCACCTTAACCCTTTCCTTATTCAAAGATGATATTTTCATGTATAGAGTAATATATCTGAAAAAAGTTCCCGAGTTTAATATTGGACTGAAGGAAAACCATATACCAGCAATACTTCATTGTAGAGGGAATTTCTATAGTATATGTAACTGAAAATGAGAAGTAAATTAACGAAAAATACTACGAAAGTGAAATATCTTATTAGAGGTCATACTTCGAAATGATGCTTATTCGACTAAATTCTTATTCAGTTTATCCAATTTGTCCTTGCCTAGACATAGAATCTATTAGTTACAGCAATGAAAATAATACATGTATATTTTATCTCCTTCGATACTTGTCTAGAGTCCGTAAAATGAATACTATTTTGAATTTTTGGAATAATTAAACCATGCAACATACAACATACATATTGAGGCGTATTTCTAATGATAATATTTGAGCAGCCAGCATAGAACCGAAGCATAAAAATAAAGGACAGCTGCCCATAATCTGAGAGAGGTGTTCCATATTTTATAGTCTAAAAAACTTAATAACGTATCGGCAATCGCTTAACACGAACATTTAAACATATCATTTAAGATATAACAAAATACCAATATGTATGATTATCACTATCAAGAAAAGATATAGGTGGATAGTACCTATACTTAAACACACCAATAGATGATCCACTAAAACATTTCTTGGTTTAATTTCCAATTCTATATCTAAAAACACAAAATCCGTTTACCTTCCCAGTCCGGCATAAGAGGATTGAGATTCCTTGGTGCTTAAATTCCAATTCTTTACACTTCAAAGAAAGCAATCACTGAATTCAGGGGTATTTCAACGATCTTGATTGATTCATTAAATGCACGGCGGGACGCTATATGAAACAATTAGTATTTAGATCGGAAATTAAGAATGAGAAAGTTATCAACTTACCAAGCTACGAAGATATAATTACTTTATATGAGAAAAGAAGATTCATTTATTACGACGATTAACATTAATTTCACGTAACTAATCAATACATATTGGCGTTGCTGTAAACAAAGCTTGATTGTTGCAGTCGCGCGTATGCTAACGAATTTAAATTCTAATTTAAAGATATCGAGTAGGTGGATGTAGGTGGACGGTAACTATACTTAAACACACCAATAGATGATCCAATAAAACATTTCTTGGTTTAATTTCCCATTCTATATCTAAAAATACAAAATTCGTTTACCTTTCAAGTCAGCTATCAAAGGCTTGTCATTCCTTGCTGCTTATTAAGCCCAATTATTGACAGTTCAATGGAAGCAATCACTGAATTCAGGGATATTTCAAATATCTTGATTGATTTATTCTTCAGCGTTAAAGATTAAATTCACAGCGGAACGCTAAATAAAACGATTATTATTTAGAGCGGAAAATAAGAATGAGAAAGTTATCAACTTACCAAGCTAAGAAGATATAATTACTTTATATGAGGAAAGAAGATTAATTTAAGTAGTAGTAGTAATTATGAAGGTGCCTCGACAGCTGAGGTCATTTCGCACCTTTTCCTTTTGATTCATTTAATACGACGATAAACATTCATTTCACGTAAAGAATCAACAAACACTGGTGTTGCTCTAAACAAAGCTTGGTTGTTGATGATGCGCTAATGCTAACGAATTTGAATTTAAAGATATCGAGATTGGCCTTGACGACGGGTTGTTTAGAATATCAGATTCTCATAAAATTTTCGTATTTAACTTCCTAATTCTCAAAACTTCGAAGTGAAAGCAATATTCTACGACCAAAATAAGAAACTTCATTCTATTTCCTTTGTTTTGGTGTTAGTTTTAGTTTCAAATGACCATTATTTCTAATTTAATTTTTTTAAAGAAAAGTTTCGTGCAAATGATAAAAATTTCTTCCCATGTATTTCTTATGGAAACTATTCGACCCTCTGGAGTTGAACCGAGTACAGTTGGGTCAACAAAAATAAGCCTATCATTTGCGCTAGGGAGACTTTTAATATTGTACAAATTTTGAAATTTTATAAATAATTAACTTTAGAGTTATAGCGTGAAATAGATTTTTGACCCCAACTGGGGACGAACTGGGGACAGCTAGGTGGATAAAAGGTAGCCTATGTCACTCCCCGGATGACAAATGACCATCATACCAAATTTCATCAAAATCGGTTGGATAGTTTTTGAGTGATGCTGTAACAGACAGACAGACAGACAGACAGACAGACAGACAGACAGACATGAAAATTTCTAAAACGTGTTTCGAACTCAGGAACAAGCCTAGTATCCAGCAATACAACTTTTTTTGAAATCGGATCAATGTACAGACACGACCACCTCTACAGATTTATTATATACTAGCGGAGTGCCCGTTGATTCTCAACGGAAAAATGAATGTAAATCGAAAGTAATGAAATTTACATATGAAAAAATTTAGATATGAGAACTCTTAAATTTATGAAAAAACAATACTTCTCTTCATCCTGTGTGTCTTACGAAATCACAAAAACAGCTTCACAAATGTAAATCACAGAATAAACTAATGCACCAGTCGCTACAACAAATAGAGGAAACCACTGAGTACCAAATGAATGGAGACGAAATCACAAAAATAGCCACACATATCCTGTGAACCACAAACGAAAACGAACGAACCAGTCGTTAAGCACGTCCAATATGTTCGTTAGTCAGCGAGTCAGTGAAATCATCGAAACTATCAAATAAACGAATTAACAAATAAACGCCGCAAACGAATTACGATGTATAGCAGTTAATCTAATTAGAACTCGTCCTTTTATTAATTAACATCTAATACCCTTAAGATGGCGTCGGCCGTTTTCTTAAATTAATTACTTAACACTTAATAAATAACCCTCTGCTGTTTAATTAACTGTATGAATTGTGTAGAATTTTTTTATCCTATTGATAATGTAAGCGGCGCATCTGTTTAATTATATCGCAATAATAATTTGACCTTTATGTTGCAAAATCAGAGTGAACTCTTACCTCTTCTCTTGAATAGGATTTAATTTATTTTCAATGTTTTCAGATACCGTTGACGAAAAATATTGTCTTCCGATATTTTTATAAACGTGGAATGAGGAGGAGGTGGAATTTTCAAGTCCTTTTTTCCTTGGGAATTTTCCTGGGTGTACGCCTTTATGTGAAAAGTCACCTTAACCCTTTCCTTATTCAAAGATGATATTTTCATGCATAGAGTAACATATCTGAAAAAAGTTCCGGAGTTTAATATTGGACTGAAGGAAAACCAGCAATACTCCATTCTAGAGGGAATTTCTATAGTATATGTAACTGAAAATGAGAAGTAAATTAACGAAAAAGACTTCGAAAGTGAAATATCTTGTTAGAGGTCATACTTCGAAATGATGCTTATTCGACTAAATTCTTATTCAGTTTATCCAATTTGTCCTTGCCTAAACATAGAATCTATTAGTTACAGCAATGAAAATAATACATGCATATTTTATCTCCTTCGATACTTGTCTATAGTCCGTAAAATGAATACTACTTTGATTATTTGGAATAATTAAACCCTGCAACATACAACATACATATTGAGGCGTATTTCTAATGATACTATTTGAGCAGCCAGCATAGAACCGAAGCATAAAAATAAAGGACAGCCGCCCATAATCTGAGAGAGGTGTTCCATATTTTATAGTCTAAAATACTTAATAACGTATCGGCAATCGCTTAACACGAACATTTAAACATATTATTTAAGATATAACAAAATACCAATATGTATGATTATCACTATCAAGAAAAGATATAGGTGGATAGTACCTATACTTAAACACACCAATAGATGATCCAATATAACATTTCTTGGTTTAATTTCCAATTCTATATCTAAAAACACAAAATTCGTTTACCTTTCCAGTCCAGCATAAAAGGATTGAGATTCCTTGCTGCTTAAATTCCAATTCTTTACACTTCAAAGAAAGCAATCACTGAATTCAGGGGTATTTCAACGATCTTGATTGATTCATTAAATGCACGGCGGCACGCTATATGAAACAATTAGTATTTAGATCGGAAATTAAGAATGAGAAATTTATCAACTTACCTAGCTAAGAAGATATAAATACTTTATATGAGAAAAGAATATTCATTTGATACGACGATAAACATTAATTTCACGTAAATAATCAATACATATTGGTGTTGCTATAAACAAAGCTTGATTGTTGCAGTCGCGCGTATGCTAACGAATTTAAATTCTAATTTAAAGATATCGAGTAGGTGGATGTAGGTGGACAGTAACTATACTTAAACACACCAATAGATGATCCAATAAAATATTTCTTGGTTTAATTTCCCATTCTATATCTAAAAGTACAAAATTCGTTTACCTTTCAAGTCAGCTATAAAAGGCTTGTCATTCCTTGCTGCTTATTAAGCCCAATTATTTACACTTCAATGGAAGCAATCACTGAATTCAGGGATATTTCTACGATCTTCATTGATTCATTAAATGCACGGTGGGACGCTAAATGAAACGATTAGTACTTAGATCGGAATATAAGAATGAAAAAGGTATCAACTTACCAAGCTAAGAAGCTATAATTACTTTATATGAGAAAAGAAAATTCATTTAGTACGACGATGACCATTCATTTCACGTAAAGAATCAACAAACATTGGTGTTGCTATAAACAAAGCTTGGTTGTTGATGATGCGCTAATGCTAACGAATTTGAATTTAAAGATATCGAGATTGGCCTTGACGACGGGTTGTTTAGAATATCAGATTCTCATAAAATTTTCGTATTTAACTTACTAATTCTCACAACTTCGAAGTGAAAGCAATATTCTACGACCAAAATAAAAAACGTTATTCTGTTTCCTTTGTTTTGGTGTTAGTTTAAGTTTCAAAGGACCATTATTTCTAATTTAATTTTATTAAAGAAAAGTACCGTGCAAATGATAAAAATGTCTTCCCATGTATTTCTTATGGAAACTATTCGACCCTCTGGAGTCGAACCGAGTACAGTTAGGTCAACAAAAATTAGCCTATCATTTGCGCTAGGGAGACTTTTAATATCGTACAAATTTTGAAATTTTATAAATAATTAACTTTAGAGTTATAGCGTGAAATAGATTTTTGACCCCGACTGGGGACGAACTGGGGACAGCTAGGTGGATAAAAGGTAGCCTATGTCACTCCCCGGATGACAAATGACCATCATACCAAATTTCATCAAAATCGGTTGGATAGTTTTTGAGTGATGCTGTAACAGACAGACAGACAGACAGACAGACAGACAGACAGACAGACAGACAGACAGACATGAAAATTTCTAAAACCTGTTTCGGACTCGGGAACAACCCCAGTATCTAGCAATACAACTTTTTTTGAAATCGGATCAATGTACAGACACGACCCCCTCTACAGATTTATTATATATATAGATATAGATATAGATGGCTCATTTCATTTAACTAAATAAAACGTTCTTGACTGTTTCGGAATAATTCATATCGCACAATTAAATGTGTTTATTACGACCGTCTGCGGAATTGTACTACTATTGAAGACGTTTCAAATCAAATAAACTCTAAACCTTTATTTATCATGTGAGGATTATATTCACTACCTATTTGAAGAAATTTATATCTATTCCCCTAAAGAATTTCTCTACAGTCTGTGGAGTATAGAAAGCTAGAAGTAACTGAAACGACATGACTGGGACTTGAGCCCGGGTCTCTTTTCCGGATACCAGCTAAATGACCTCGCCATCCACATTTGGGATGATTGGTGAGCGAAGAAGATATATTGGCACCAAAATATCAGCTCGAGTCATGCCGATATTTTTCGCTTCTGTTTCATCTGGAATCTAATATTTCCCCGCAGTTAATGGATCAGATGTGCTATTTAGATGTCCGACTCTGAACGTATAAAGTTCAGTTGTACCTTTTTGATGGTTACTTACTCGATGAGGAAGTTACATCTGATGCTTCTCCCTTCAGGATGTCTTCTCGGTATTATTTGGTTTTCTCTACTGTTTACAGTCGCCCAGTGTTAACTATGAGTAATATATGCGTCCTCTTCCTTATTGGCTGAAGATGGTGGTATTTATAAGCGGCTACATTGTCCACATGGAAAAAGAAATAAAACCAGATAAAACGGGTTCACTTATTCCGAGTCTATTAACTATTATATGCCCACGGATACAACTGGGTAATGCATTCAGAGTACGATGCGATTATTAGCATGCATAAATCAGTTATTCCGAACATCCGATTGCACTACTTAGGAATGATACGAAAGCCAAAAATTTACCGTTCAAACGAAAGAAGGCTCCTTGATATCCGTATTCTGGTCGTACATTCACCAGTTCAGAAGATAGCATTACTGTCAGTGAGTATTATATTCGCTCTCGAATTTAATCTTAGATTATCGAATGAAGATATAGTTGAAGCATTCGAAGAGAAGATACCTTCGTAGGTTCTCGAGTCTTTCTTTTGGCAGAGAAAATATTATACTCTGTTAAATCTTACAATTAGCATATAATGAGAACTAAGGCAATATTTTAACGAAATTTTGTTGTTGCGAAAAGAATTTATTATGATTATGGTCAAAGTAAATGCTTGCGTGAAACTCTGAGACTCTTAACACTTTTTGCGGCATTTAATGAGGCCAAAGTGACCAGAAGAAAGGTCTTCATTTTGCGTAATTGATAAATCAGTAACTTTCGTGTTATCTCGCATATGAGCTAGACAAAAATAAATTAAGATATACATAGGTTTTCCTGTTTTTTGTTCAAAAAGCACAACTTCGGTTTAAAAATGTTAACAACCACTCCCACTCTCTTTTAAATCTCATCACCCTATTTAAATTCTAGAGAAGCATAGGACGAGATATATTTTGAGAACCTGCTGATAATTACGACAAATAAATACCATTATAGATAGCATTCTTTTATGTAAAATAATATGCAATGAAGTTAAAATAAATGCCAAATATTTTAGGAGTAATTTTAGCGGAGCCTTCCTTGGATCTCCCATTGAAGTGCGCTTGTTCAAATTTCTCCTTCTATATTTGTTATATTTCACGTTTCCGTCTTCAATTATTATTTTTTGTTTTTCATCCCCTTGCGTTTATAATATCTTTATTGTTAATGATTTGAATAAGTTTCATTCACCGTGTTCAATTCTGGATGAGAATGTATGTAGGTATATTGTTCTACCAAAAGTGATGGAAGTTACGAAGCACTGTTTAGTTTATTTAGAACTTTGTCCTGGTTTCCCAAGATATTCAGCCAACTCATATTGATTATATTATTACAATCAAATTAAAAATTTGTATGATTTGATGAAGATATGTAGAAAGAGGTGGACCGAGTGACTTATCCGAGTATTGCAATCAACACCATTTATGTTTTCTAATCAGATTGAAGGAAAGTTATCTGGAATTATATTTCTTTTCTGATAACGCTTTCCGTTTTCCTTGTAAGCGTTAGGTCCGAAATTTTATCAAATTTAAGCAATCCGTCAGAAATTAAGACAACGATTATATTTTAACATATAAACATAGTCACCTCATCACCTCATAATTATGAGGTGATGTGGTGATTTTCCTCCAAAAGTCACTTCCATGGGAGATAACCACATCCTCTTGCATTGTGTATATATTGTATTAGATAATAGATAAGATACCATTCTATGATTAGTGGAGAGCCAACGTCCTGTCTTTGTTTCGAGGTGTTTCTTCTACGTAACTTTGAATATCGATGTTTTCAACCACGAGATGGCATCTGCCGGCATGAAATTAAAATGAACATGATTAGGCATAATTTCTTGCAAAACTAATACTTACAATATTAAAAAGACATTTTCGAAATTTCTGGAGAAGTTTTTCAAGCGTACTAAAATGATCAAATATATCAATTTCCTTACTTCCTGCTAAATTAGTAAGAAGCACCGGATAAGGAACATGGTGTTGGAGAGATTAATAAAAGTAACATTTAATCATTATAATAATATCGTGATAATATTATAAAAGGTAATTTTAAAGCATAGGGGTAAAGGAATCAAAGAAATGTTATTGTTACAACATAATTATTATTTATTGCTGGAAAACTATCAATTACATTGCATGGAAGTAACACTTCAATTCCATACAAATAATATGAGTCAAAGTGGAAGCATTTAAAAAAGTATGCATTCAGGATGTTATCCATGGGCTCTACAGTTGCAAAAAAAAAACAAACAGACACTGAATGAACGAAACACAATAACGTAATTACAATTCAAACTAAAAAAAGATCAAAACACTTCAAAACAAAAGTAAGTCTATATACAAAATTTATTCCCCTGGGGAGAGGACATCCTCCTTGCCTCCCTTTTTTCAAATTATTTTTCTTGCGGCGTATTTTGTTATGCCGTTTCCTATGCGACTACGGTGGTGATCTCTGGTGCGCCTCAAGGGCCAGCGGCATACTCCCTTCCCCCACGCTCGCATTACATCAACCAATGCGGGGGTAGCCCCATCCGTCCTCAAACCATCACCACAGTAAGATGAGAATTTATATAACGCCCTGGTAGAAATAAAACTTATTTAATTCATATTTTGAAGTCGATATCTTTCCGGGAATGTCCTAAAATAAGACTTCGTTATCCCCATTTGAAATGCGTAGGGTAATGTAAATGACACTCTGGTATCGAGCCAAGAACCATCAGGGAAACACTTAACAGAGTATATGAAATGCATTTATGATCTCTATTCAAATGCTGAGTTTCAAGTTTCCATGTTATCGGGAAAGGGTTTAAAAAATCTTAAAAATAGTGTCAATTTCTAGTTTTAGAGACGCCTGGTGTCAAACCAAAACCCAGACCTGGTGTCAAACCCTATTGGCAGATGTGGAAACTCAATTATAATTTGGTAGGACTTGATCTTATTTAATGCAAACTTTGAAGTCGATTTCGTACAGGGAAGGGCCTAAAATAGGATTCCCTTATCCACATTAGAAATGCATTGAGGAATGTAAATGACTCTCTGGGATCGAGCCAAAGACCTTCAGCGTAACTTTATAAAGGGTATATAAAAGAAATTCATATTCTCTATTCACACGCGGAGCTTAAAGTTTCTTCGTTATCGGGAAGGGATTCAAAAACAATCTTAAAAATCGTCACAATGCATTTTAAATAGTAGAATATTTGCCCCGACCAAGCGTCGAACCAAGGAAAATCTTCGAAGATATCATTGTGGTTTTCGTTGGATATGCACGGCTTCCTGCAATCCTTCGAATTTGAATTCTCTAGTATGCCGGGAACTTTAAACTAAAAAAATATCGGTAAATTATCAGATAACAAGAAGGAGGTTCAGCTAGAACAAAGAAATAGATTCTAAGCACCTTAGAATAATATATATATATCTTATCTAATATTAACCCCCGAATGGAACGAAAAATGATGGTTTCTTGCAAGAAGGATGAGATAAATATCGGTAAACTATCAGAAAACCTAAGGATAAGAAGTTTAGTGATAGAACCCGGCAAATGATGAAACGACGGAAGGAACTGAAGAATTCATATACTCCAAGAGAAAACATCGAATATGCCGAGCTTTGGAAGGCCATCAGAGTAGCAATCAAGGAAGGCGTGAGAAATTTTAATGAAAAGGTTGTACAAGAGGCCATAGAAAATAAAAAGAGCATAAAGAGGGCCAGAGGACGCCTAGCAATCGATAAGAAACAGATTTTAGCCTTTCAGAAGGGAGATGGCACAACAACAGACCAGTGATATTGAGGACTGTAGCAGAATACTTTGGCAACCTATACAAGAAGATGGGAAATACCGAAGAGGAAAACCAAGAGGAAAGCCAAAGCTCACAAAATCTCCTCTCAATTCTCCCAGAAGAGGTAATGGCGGCGATTAAGCAAATGAAGTATAGGAAAGCAGGAGGAGCAGATGGGGTGTTGGCGGAGTATCTGAAAGCTGGTGGAACAGTTATTGACAATGCTTTAGCACAATTATTCAGTAATTGTCTAAAAAAAGGAATGACCCCCAAGGAATGTAACCACGCAAGGATTGTCCTCCTGCACAAGAAAGGAAGCAATGAAGATTTGAAGAACTATCGCCCCATTAGCATCCTTCCAGTTATCTATAAAACGTGAGGATAATAGCTGAGCGTCTTAAGATGACCCTGTCTTCAGCCCAGCCTAGAGAACAAGCAGGATTCGGAAAAGTCTTCAGCACCATGAACCACATCCACACACTACAGGAAATTATTAACAGAACGAATGAGTACGAGATGCCACTCGTCCTCTGCTGGGGACGTGGATTACGAACAGGCCTTCGACTCGGTAAGTACCTCCTCCACTCTGAACGCTCTGAAGAATCAAGGGATAGATTCTGAGTACATCCGTCTCTTGCGAAGTGTATATGAAAATGCCACAGCTTCTGTAATTCTGCATGAAGAGACCAATGAATTCAATATTGAGAAGGGAGTTCGACAAGGCGACGGTCTATCTCCCATCTTGTTCACAGCCGTTTTTAAAATCCTTGATTGGGAAGAGAAGGCCTTAAGAGAAAATGGGGAGTAAGTCAGTCACCTCCGTTTTGCAGATGATAGTTCTCTTTGCAGCAAAAACAGAAGATATAACCTCAAGACTTTAAGAGCTAAACACAGCGATACAGAAGATAGAACTTAGAATAAACCTAATATATTATATATTTTTTTCTATTTGGTCTTATTAACTTACCTAATAAATATTATTGCGATTGGTTTATGGTAACCCGTGCCGACTTGATGACAAACAATTTCGAGAAATGAAAATTTGTACCGACAAGGGAGACACCAGGTTAATGGGTGATTAACAAACGGATTCTCACGAACCTTTCCGGGCACGTTCTTAGCTTAAAAACAGTGGACACGTGTCTGGCCGTTTAACTCAATGGGATTTTGTTTATAAAAAAATAGCAACTGAATATCGGAGTTAGGCAACCACGCCATACATATATATATATTGCTAATTACAGTAGAACCCCGGTAATCCGGACGAATTCAGGCACATAGGCGTCCTGATTAGCGGGGTTTCCGGATTAGCGAGGTTTTCAAGTATTTCAGGTATTTCAAAATATAACGTAAAAAACATTTTTTCTCAAATTGTTTATTGTATAGATAATGCATATATATATTACATAAGGTATTACAACATAAAACGTGAATGGATATTATCAGCGAGCAAAAAAGTCAGTTATTTCCTTTTGCGCGACCGTTCTTATTTTAAAATCAAGTGCGCGGTCTCTAAAACGTCTAAAGAGCATAATTTCATGTTCTTCAAAATTCTGCTCCTTTCTCGGCCAATTTAATGATGTTTTAAGTGCCGCCAAAGCCTCAGAATGAGAACTTTTGACGGAGTCCACAGGGGGATGGTCGTCGTCGTCATCATCATCATCTTTTGTCGTTACTGTTCCGATAATTTCATCATCTGTTAAAGCTTCGTTTCGAGCCAAACTGTCGTCAGCCTCAGCAGCCCACCTGAGAGCTACAGGGTTAGATATTGGGTTCGAATTTGTAACCGATTAATGAGTGGCGCAAGCTGAATTTCTTCAGTTTGCACATTTTCTAAAACTTCTGAACCAATAAAATTTGGGAGTAAATTTTTCCACGACTTGCTGATCAATAATTTAGACACAGATCCCCATCAGTTAGTTAGATTGAACACGACATCTTTTAAATTTACCTATTTCAGTGCATTTTCCAAATTTTTACTGTGCACAGGATCATTAAGAATATTTGTAAGAAGCAACTTACGATATCCTAACCTAATGCTTTGAATTACATTCTGATCTATGGGTTGGATCAGCGCAGTCGTGTTATGGGGTAAAAACATTGCGGAAATTTCTCCGTCATCAGTGCACAATTCTTCTTCAGAAGGATGGCCAGGACAATTATCAAGCAACAATAAAGCACGTTGTGATAAATTGACGGATTTCATATGTTGTCAAACTGCTGGAACGAATTCTGTTTTAAACCAATCCAAAAATAATTCTCGTGTGACCCAAGCGTTTTTTGCCCTCGATAGCACACAGGTAGCGTGACTGACTTGAATGCACGGTTTTTTTTGGCTGTTCTGACAATAAATAAAGTAAGCTGATGTTTGCCAGTCACATTTGCACACGGAATATATGTAATCCTCGCTTTAATTACTTTCCTTCCTGGTGCCACTTTTTCATTACGATCGGCTAAAGTTTTGTCAGGTAACATTCGCCAGAAAAACCCTGGTTCATCGGTATTGTAAATCTGTTCAGAACTAAGATTTTTCTTATTGATTACACGCAGTACCTCGGTTCTAGGTGGCTCTACTGCAGTTTCATTGCTAGATAGTTTTTCCCCGGTCACTTTAAATAAGAGAAAGTCAGTTAACAAAATTATGATCTAAACAGAAAACTAAGGAAACAACTGCTATATTTATTTATTTAACTTACCATGCAACGAACCATATATTAAGGAAGAACACCGTTGAACTTTGAAAATTTAAAAGAAAGCTATGGTAATATCTGTGAGCATATTCTTATGCGAGGTCGAAGCAGTGATACTTAGGCTCCATTTTTAGGGTTTGATAGCTAGCGCCCATACAAAAAATCTGATGTGGCCAGCACATGACTTTCTCCATACATAAGATGTAAATATTTATCTACGACAGTAATTTCGAACTCTATATTCCATCTAAACTTTGAATATAAGTGATTAATTCATATATTATTATCTTTTACGTCACAAACATTATAAATAATGTTTTTAAGGACATGTTCGATGAAAAACGATGAAGTGGCCTTTCGCCCCAGCGCCCAGAG
This sequence comes from Sympetrum striolatum, assembly GCA_947579665.1. Taxonomy (NCBI): domain Eukaryota; kingdom Metazoa; phylum Arthropoda; class Insecta; order Odonata; family Libellulidae; genus Sympetrum; species Sympetrum striolatum. The sequence continues at coordinate 91,008,481 of OX388345.1, forward strand.
CGCCCACAACGTACATAATCAGCAACTTCCGGTTTATCAGTATTTCACAAATACCTCCTACACAATCAGTGATACAAAAATATGTTTCGTACAAAAGTCATAGTAAATTACATTTTCTAAAACTTTTATATTTAATAGTATATACCAAAATATCATATTTATGGAGATATTTTGAAAACCGGAAATGAGCTTTGAAGAATGAAGCTCGACTTCCGATTAACCGATTTTCTTCAAAATCTAATCAACTCTAAAGACACAAACCAAAATACTATACGTGAAATTTGGTGTTGATCCGACTAATACTTTTTATGTTAGAGCGCCCACAAAGTACATAATCAGCTACTTCCGGTTGATCCGATTTTTTTCATGAAAACAATACTTTCTCTATACTTCGTATATGGAGAAAGTAAAAAAAAAGAGGGTATGCGTTCGAAAAAAATGACTGGTTTTTTTTTTGGACACCAAAATATATATATATATATATACACACATCAATTCACTCTTAATTTATCAGCGATAGGCTAACTTCCTTACTGGAAAGGGTTTGTGACAGTGGCGCAGCGAGGGGGGGGGGGGTTTAGGGGTTCAAACCCCCCCCTCAAGAGTCAAGTCCTATGACTAGCTCCGTACTTTTATTACTTTCTCCATATACGAAGTATAGAGAAAGTATTGTTTTCATGAAAAAAATCGACTTCGAGATTTCAACGGAAATACATGTTTTGGGGTCCCAAGAACACGTTTTGACCATTTTCGGAATGATGTCTGTGTGTATGTGTGTGTGTGTGTGTGTGTGTGACAGTGGGCGCTCTAACTTGAAAAATATTAGTCGTATCAATACCAAAATTCATGTATAGTACTGTGGTGTGTGCTGTCAGAGTTGATTAGGTTTTTAAGTAAATCGGTTAACCGGAAGTCGAGCTTCATTCATCAAAGCTCATTTCCGGTTTTCAAAATATCTCCATAAATATGATATATAGGTTTATTTTTTCTCATATAAAAGTTTTAGATAATGAAATTTACTATAACTTTTGTATTTAATATATTTTTGCATCACCGGTTGATTAGGAGTTATTCGTGAAATACTGATAAACCGGAAGTAGCTGATTATGTACTTTGTGGGCGCTCTACCATAAAAACTGTTTGTCGGATCAACATCAAATTTCATATATAGTATTTTGGTTTGTGTCGTTAGAGTTGATTAGATTTTGGAGTAAATCGGTTAACCGGAAGTCGAGCTTTATTCTTCAAAGCTCATTTCCGGTTTTCAAAACATCTCCATAAATATGATATTTAGGTATATACTATTATTTACAAAAGTTTTAGAAAATATAATTTACTATGACTTTTGTATGAAACATATTTTTGTGTCACTGATTGTGTAGGAGTGATTCGTAAAATACTGATAAACCGGAAGTTGCTGATTATGTTCGTTGTGGGCGCTCTGGGCGCTGGGGCTAAAGGCCACTTCATCGTTTTTCATCGAACATGTCCCGAAAAATTATCTATAATGTTTGTGACGTAAAAGATAATATGAAAGAAATTAATCACTTATCTTCCAAGTTTAGATTGAATGTAGAGTTCGAAAATACTGTCGTAGATAAATATTTACATCTTATATATGGAGAAAGTCATGTGCTGGCCACATCAGATTTTTTCTGCTGAAGATTACAAAACCCCAATAATGACGCAAGTCTTACAGATACACTGCTGGTCATAAGTTTGCTTGATGAATTCAGCGAAAGCTTCTCGTACCCGTGAATAAAGCTCCGATGTCAGCTAAGGTGATATTTTCGGTAGAAGAGTAGGCCTAGAGTCGAAATCGATATCACTGGGGCAGTGTGATACGAGTGTTTCGCGCACAATGTTCAACGCGTTCTCATCTTAAGCCTATCCTTTAGTTAGATAACTCACGCCATAAGATAAGATTCCCATGAGAAAAATTCGAAAGTGCTGATTTGTTTACTCCTCGCAAAAATACAAGGGAACTTTCGAGAAGTAATTAGAAAATTGCACCCTGAAAACAGATTAAGATTACGTTTGAGAGACAAACAGATCGATAAAACGCTCAGTTAGATCTTCTTCATGTGACTGTTTTAAGGGTATATGTGTAAAGCTAGGCTTTTGAGTAGTTCTTTTGAGAAATTCACAGTTCGAAGGAGAGTTTAGTTTGGATTTCATAACGTACATATGGACATCCGAAAATTCTTTTCACAATCCGCTAATAGCTCGAGGCCGCTTTTGGAAAAAAACGTAAGTTAATGAGGTTTTTTGTGAAATAACCATAATTAGATGCATAAATTAGGATTTTCTTATTTTAGGGCTGTTATCGGAGGGCACATCTCAAGATGAGTTTAGCGACCATTGCGAAACTACTTGTTCCTTTATTAAGTATTCTGGACGATTCAAAGACTGCACAGTAGACTCTTCATTACTCGGGATGATTGAAAGTATATTGATCTTTATTTTATGATTACCTGTTAATTTGATGTATATTTACTAAAATTATTCAATATCCAAATTTCCGTAGAAATTTGAAAAAGTAGTGGAGCAATACAAGATATCAATAAAAATTAATTTGCGATGATATTATCAATGATATACTATTTTGGAAGCAAATCAGTTAGCTGAAAGGTATTGTGCGCGTAAGTTACGCACATATTTATCGGAACTGTGCTTTAATGACTTGAAATCATTTTGATAAACTGTTAAAACTGTGACTTAAATTCTTCAGTTTCCTTTTCGATGCAGCCGATTTTTTTCTCTGGTGATAGAATCCCACGAATCTCATAACTTATCCGGTCAATCACGTGGTCATGCAATGCCCATTCAAAATATCAATTCATGGAAAATATTTGTTTTCTTTGAACACTCAGCGCGTAAGACTGGGTTTGCATCAGCTCTCTACTGTTATACCACCTATTACTTAGTCTTAATAATTGTAAGTTGACGTCTTCAGTTTTTTGCTCCTTGGTATGTGACTTTAATTCTGCAAGTTCAACTATGATATCAACTATAATCAAGAGTCTACTGTATCTTTTAATGCAGCCGAATTTTTAATGTTCGGTGTGTGACGTATTCAATTGAATACTTAGCTAATACATAAATAACGAAGTCAGTCTTAATTGTAAGCCTACCAGAAAATTTTATCTGATATAAATGATTTTTTGTTTCTTATATAAACCATGTGCAATAAGCTGTATATATACTTCATATCATTATTTTTATACATTAATGGCGTTTTCTTGGCAGGCAAAATTACAATTAAATTCCAAAATCTGCTGATGATATAGTCAAATAACGAAAGATAATGAAATAAGAATTGGCGCGCCAATGTGGGGGATCTAATGAGTGGATGTTATGTTTTATATCGTTTGCCAAATAACCGTAACTTATTTTTTCCTTCCCACGCTTTGTAACCTCTTGGAAGAAAGAACTCTCGAAAACTCGGGACAACACTCAAAAACTTCAGCATAGAAAAAAATGAGTTTTTAATAGATATCGGACTTATCCAAACCAGAAATCCAAACAACAATAATGATAAGTTTCCAATTGTTCGCTTTTGTAAACTACTATCTTGGGAAGAGTAATAGGTTGGCCACATAAGCGTTAAACTCCTCTAGTTTTCAATGAATTTCGTTTTAGAAAGAATTGACATACATATATTGTAGTGAGTAGAGGGCATGAATGTACTAGCCTCTGTTAGGTTTCTAGCATTTTCTCGGCAGCCTTGGACCCCCCCCATTGGCAAATCCTGGCTGCGCCACTGGTTTGTGATGTACTTTTCTCTGTGAGGTAAAAGAGATTGAAAATGGTTGCGACGTGTTTGTTGCACCCAGTATCTATGGTCATAAGATTATGGGCCTTAAAAGTTCTTTCTCACCGATTATCGATTCGGTTATCAAGCATCGGATCTCTCTAATTCCACAAATGTAGCGATGGATGGCCATTTATAAAATTAACTCAACGGCCAAAAGATATTGATTGTATCAGCCGCGAGTGATAAACGATATTGAAAAGTCTCAAAATTGTTTTCGCAATGAGATTAACGTTCAGACTGATGATGATTCGAAACAGATGTAGACATTGGGCCTTATGCATAAAAAGAAGCATTTGCTCAAAAGTAAAAGGCAGAAGTAAAAGCAAATGCTCTGAGTAAAAGGTAGAAGTAAAAGCAAAACCTTCTCTTAATATGCATAATAATTTGCTTTTACTTGCAAGCAAATGCTTCAAATGACGAGTAAAAGGTCGACTCGTTTCCATGGAAACGAAGGAATCAGCTCTAGCCGTCACACGGACAGCATTAACTTGTTCAATTGAAACGTAAATCGGTAACTGTTGCTTGCAAATGAGTTTTCATTAATTTTATGATTAAGAAAATTATTATAATCGTGTGGAAAAATGATAGAGAACTCCCATATGTAGAGGTACTCTTTCTCATGTTTGGAGGAATGGTCTATAAGAAACATGGCGGTGCATTTTATGCGAAATAATTGGGAAAATACCGTTCGCGATTAATTGCGTTCAAGTTATAAGGGCTTATATCTATTTGTTCTCCTTGGTGCGAGGATCTGATACAAAGGGAGAAATATTTTTCTTATTAATCCAACGCTAGTCTTTCATTGAGGAGATCAATAAGGAATCATACATTCTCCATAGCATAGAATGTTGATTATGAATGTATGGTGTAAGATAAAAACATGCAAAAAGAAGAGGTTGAAAACAAGTTACTTTTTGAAGATCGCGTTTTAATATGAATATGAATTCCTTTTAAGAAATTACTTTCTACCAAATGCTTGGCGTTTTACCGTATATTATCGAATCTTCTTTTAGTTTTGTGCCTCCATATTCAAGTGCGTTCTAGATTCAAGATCTAAAATTGCAATAACGTGAATCGTGCATAACTTTTAAAGATTTTATTCAGTTTTAACCAATTTTTTTGTAAGCAATCATTTTGACGCTTGCATTGCCCTCACCGGTATCCCTATAGGATACGATAACTATTAATTAATATTATCATTAGGTATAAATACCACTTAAATGTTACTATTTAATATATAACTATCTACCCAACAAAAAACCGACGTGTTTCGCTTTGTACCACTATAAATATCGCGCGTCTTATAATAATACCAAATTTCGCAAATTAAATATCGTGTTCAAAAATTAAAAGAAAACATTTTTGAAAATGGAAGGAAATATGGGTGGCATCACGAAGTTTTTAGAACAGTAAGATTTGAGAGAACTTCAGATATATTCATACTTCAACTTTCGGCTTGAATTCCATTCAATTGTGAATATCAGTGGTGTTTGTGGAAGATAATAATCACATCCTCTAGTGAGGATGTGCTCCCATAATTGAGTTTGGGTGCTTAAGATTCATTGGAACTAAATGAAGTTGTAGTGAAAGTTCTCTCATCACAATATTTCTATTCACTAACTTTGAGTATTTGCTAGTACAAATTTTAACCAAATTTACTGTCTGGATCATATTAAATAAGAATTCAAAATTCTACGAAACAAAAACTTTAATGTGCGACCGTCCGGTTTTTGTTTTGTGGAATTTTGAATTTTTATTTAATGTGAATCCAATTTCGGAGTTCCACCAAGGTAATGCTTCTTCGATTGATTTTTTTCAAATTTATTGTGTTAATATCCCTAATAATTTCCAACATTTTCGAAACATATACATTTAATATAATTGATATGTCAATCCACCTTCACAAAAACTATAATATCTATGAAATATAGTTTTTGTGTAAATCGACTACTAATTGTCATGAACGACTGGTGTTAGGTATCACCAGATTCACCCAACTCTTGCAATTGGATTATTAATGGGGGAGGGGAGGGATTTGATAGGGTTTGAGGACTGAAGATGAAAACAATGGGCATTACAAAGTAAGACGTAAGTGATAGAAAATTAATTAATCACATGAAAGTACTAAAAGTTGAGTTCATTGTGAAAGTGGAAGGTAGGGGCGGAGAAGCTAGACTGAGGTTGTAAACAATGTAGGCTACAATGTAAATTATTAGTGGTCGAAACTAAATTTAAGAATTCCCACCGAATGGAATTTATGAAAAATGTTCATTGGCAATGTTAGAGTCCTTCCCTTTATTAATCTCTTTCTCTTCCAATACATTAAGCCTACGCCTTTTTTTCCTGTAAAGCAGAGTTAATGATTATAAAACATTAATCCATAAATTAGTTATCAACTTCAGTACTTATATCTTTCCGCCTTCCTTTTCCCACATTTCTGATTGAAAGGTAATCCCAGCCTTCAAAGTCACTGTTATTTAAATGTTTGGCAATGTTGTGAAGTACAACACATGCCACTACAACTTTGGGAATATTTGCCAACTTTACCCTGCAAACATACTTCAAAATTGGGAACCGTCGTTTCAGTTGCCCAAAGCAACACTCTATCAATACTCTTTTTTTATAGTTTATTAAAGTTTAGTTGTAGACCACTGATAGGATCACTATACGGCGTCATCAGCCACGGTTCTATTCCGTATTCACCAATAATTACTGTATTTTTGGTTTTAGACGTAGTCTCTCTAACACTTGAATTTGTCCATATCCGGGCATCATGAACTGATCCAGGCCAACTTACATCGATGCTAGTAAACATTTCTCGAGCGTTGCAAGTTGTCTGAACATTTATTAAAGCCTTACCTCTGCGATTTACATATTCATCCCCATGAAATCTAGGTGTTTCTATGCCAACATGTGTACAGTCCACTACCCCAATAGCAGCTAGAAAATGGAACCTTCTCTGCCACAGCTCCTTCGCTTCCATTACCTCTTCGTCTGTTGCTGGGAATCCAGTGTTCAGCTTGTGCTACCACTCTGTCCAGAGTATTAGACACAACTCGCGATACTGTGCTTTGATCCACTCCTAACTCCTCGCCAACGCCTTTTTGAAACGCCGGATCCGAGAGATATCTTAAAAATAATTTCATCCTATGCAAGGGAGTCAGCGCTCGATGTTTGATTACTTCCCCTAATAAAGTCTCTGCTAACCACTTTACGTTGTCCTCGAAACGGAATAAATTTTTAAAGTCATTATTAAGTGGACTAGATCGAGTTTTGTATACTTTCGCGCTCCGCACATTCACTATTTATGCCATGACCATGCACGCACAACCTTTTACTCAGCCGCTGAGTCTACGACTGACTAGATGCATCCGTTTTGCTAACTTTTATACATACGGCCCATAACAAAACTGACGATGATAATAAGGGGTGTCATATATCGCCTCTTTGTCAAACATCGAGAATTCACTTGGTTGTGGTCACATTTCCTTTAATTTATTTCCCTTCTATTTTTGAAAGAATGAAATATATTTTTATTCCTTCTCTAAAAGTTGCATCGTCCTCAATAAATTAAAGCATGAAGAAAAGGAGTAAAAAATTGCGGATAACATGTTGCCAAACTCGACTCTTTTTGCTATCTCATTCACTCTTACGGACTTGCGTTGTACTACAAATTCCCGACAAAAAAATAACTTGAGAACTTTGTGTCGCATATAACAAAATTTGGACTCATTTCCGAGACCAGCGAAACAGGCCCTCACGTGCTAATCTCGATGAGCTTAGGTCTTTATTTTCTGATATAATATTCTTCAGTCTTTATTTTTGTCGGAATAATTATGCCACCTCCTATATACGTCGTAAAACCAAAATGTGTTCATCTTAATATATAATATTGTGTTATTATAACTGCACAATGTTCATAGTTTGTCATAATTATTATAGCACGTTTAAGCGCTTTACTGCTTTGTATCATGTTTGAATACTTGGACCCGTCATAATAACAGTTAACTACGATTATCACACCGCAAGAATGTTGCTTATCTTAAGTTTTCTTTTCTGTTTTATTTCAAAAGATAACGAACAAAGAAGCTCCCACAGTTGCGTCTGCAATGCTCGAAACATTTTATTCGTTATCATACGAATGCAGGAAACTCTGGGGATTTTTTCGAGGTTAAACGGGACATTTTGAGGATTTAAAGCCGACAAAGAATTGTTGTCTTCCATTGTCACAGCTTTCCTTCCGATTTTTCTATTCTTTCATTAAAATATTTTTAGAAAGCGGAGTTTTGCCCTGATCTGTCATGTCAATTAGCAGAACGATCAGTTTTTTCAAATTGTGCGAATGGCCCAGAAACCGATAAGTCGTATTGATTAACTTTCGATTAGGATTGGGCTCTCCGAACTACGGCCTGCAGGCCAAAAGCGGCCCTTGGTGTCCTTGGGAAATGAATCGCAAGACCAGCCGCCGCTTAGGTGGACGCAAAGTTTTTACCGAATTAAAATTGATTATTTATTTTATACAATAATATTGAATTAATAGTTAAAACAACATCTACGTTTTGATTCTTTTTTTATTTGAACCTCGAGTGCGAAGTCGGCCCCCAAACGACTGTTTGATAGTAAATGCGGCCCTCGCGCTGAAAAGTCCCCTGGATTAGGACACCGGCGTGTCTGGTACCGTACGAAAATATTTCACCTTTTAAATTACCCTTTAAAGCAATATTTGTCGTATTTTACTATTTAATAAAGATTTTTTAATAAAATACATTTATACGGATTATATGTAGCTGAATCCTTTTTGAAATGACGCATTCCAAAATTTGTAATTTCAATGAATATTTCTGTAAAGAGCGCGAAATGAATTTAATATCCAACAAAATTAAAAAGGGATTTTTTTCCTGAGTGGGTCCCATCTTCGAGAGTACTCTTAGTTTTTATAATTATGTCAGTATTTCTCTGCATTTTAACATCACAGCCCCATATCTATGTTTTCATGTTGCCACGGATCCCTTCGTCTTCATTTATCGGTGGTATTTATTTCCTTATTTTAAATATAAAGGGCATTCTATTATCTACAGTGAGATGGGCAAGCGCTAAAACCTTTGCGCCTCAATTCATCTATCCAAAAACTGCATTGAGATCATTTCGTAGCTCAGCAAGCGGCGGCAACATTTCATTTATTTCCACGAAAATCTCACTATAAATGAGTCAGACAGCGCATCGGTTTTGACACAGTTCGTACCGTATCATTTCCCCGATTATTGCAACCTTAGCAATTAATTATCTGCAAATATAAGTGGCGGCGTCGCTTACCCGGGGCCTGGTGCCGACCATGACCGCAAGGGGCAAAAGTACTTATTGGTATCTCAATGGGTATGCTATCGCAAACACGGGCTATGTTTAGACTACATCTTTCGCGACCTAACGCACGGATTCAGCGTATAACCGGGAAGGGGCTCTAGCAGGCGTTTTGAGTTTTTACTGAAGAACGAATCTTGGCAAACGAATTTGGAGGATTTCAACTACGAAGGAACGACTTTTTTTATCGCTCAGGCGCTGCTTTTTCAAAAATACCTAATTTGTGTTCGCTCTGCCATCTGCCATCGAACCAAACCGACGTACAATGCACTTCCTTCTGAATTTTTATACAATCATTTGCGGCATTTTCAAACTCACTGAATTGAATCAAATTACACAGTACAATTTGTGCTATTAAAGAAATATTAAACGACGCTAACATCAGCCACTTCAATAAATGCTTCGGGCATTTATTTTAGCCAGTTTTACCGTTTCTCAGCAATAATAATTATTCTTCTTCTTCCCCTATCTGCCTTTCAGCGTCGGCTGCCTCTGCCCACCATCTCTTCATCTCCACCCATTCCTTTCATTCCGTCCGATTTCTCATCATTCTCCTCATTTCGCTCGGGATTTTTCCCCTTTGGTTTCCCATCCTCTCAATCGCATACTCCCAGGTTATTCATGGTCTACCCCTTCCCCTTTTTTCCCTGAACTTTAACTTCCAGCACTTCTTTACTTTCCTGTCGTCATCCATTCTGAAAGCATGTCCCTACCATTTTAATTACTTTTCTTCAATCACTTTTCCAAGCGGCCTTTGTTTCACTTCTTCTCTTATTCTCTCATTTCGTATTTTATCTCTTCTGGTTTTGTTTATGGTTTTCCTCAGGAATTTCATCTCGCAAGCCTGGATCCGTTTTGCGTGCTTATCCTTCTGGGTCTCTTTCTTTTAAGGTTTCTGGTTTTCAGGGTTTTAAACCATATTTAATGAGTTCAGGGGCTATATCATCGAATTCTGCGGCTTTGCAGGTTCGGATCGTTTTCATTGCTTACTGCACCTCTTCTTGAGTTATTGTAATCTCATCGTTTCCTCCTTCCTGTTCTTGTACCGTATTCGTTATAAGTACACAATTGTCTTCCCAGAGAGTTTTCTCATAATGTTTTCTCCATTCTACCAGGATATATTTCCTGTCTGAAGGTAGTAAATTCTCTTCATTTGTTTATACTTGTAGCTGGCTTCCAATGCTTTCCTTTCAATGCTTTAATGGTATTCCAGAATTCTTTCCTCCGTTTTACAAAACTGTGTTCAATTTCATTTCCAAAGTTTTCCCATGAATTTTTCTTTGCTTGTTTAACGGCCTGCTTACAATCATTCCGTTTCTGTACATAAGTCTATCTTCTTCTGACTTTGTTCTCATATATTATTTCCAGCATCTTTTTTCTGCTTAACTTAACTTTAGTTCTCTTCCATTTTGTATTGATCTTTACTTTCCCACACACTTCACTTGCTGTCTCTATTATTATATTCTTAAGATTTTCCCACGTATAATTTAGTTCAGTGGCTTCATTTATTTCAAATCCTCTAATTTTTGTTCAATGATCACTTTATATTTCTTTTTTAATAATAATCATTATTACACATTATTGCTATGCAATATATATTACCGAAGATCGGAACGGAATATGTATAATGGATTTCAGTCTAGGTTCAAGTTCAAGAACTTTCATTTTTTATTTTCTCCATATACGAAGTATAGAGAAAGTATTGTTTTCATGAAAAATTCGACTTCGAGATTTCAACGGAAATACATGTTTTGGGGTCCCTATAACACGTTTTGACCATCCATTTTCGGAATGATGTCTGTGTGTATGTGTGTGTTTGTGTGTGTGTGTGTGTGTGTGTGATAGTGGGCGCTCTAACGTGAAAACTATTAGTCGTATCAATACCAAACTTCATATATAGTACTGTGGAGTGTGCTATCAGAGTTGATTAGTTTTTGGAGTAAATCAGGTCACCGGAAGTCGAGCTTCATTCATCAAAGCTCATTTCCAGTTTTCAAAATATCTCCATAAATATGATATATAGGTATATTGTATTACTTATAAAAGTTTTAGATAATAAAATTTACTATAACTTTTGTATTTAACATATTTTTGTATCACCGGTTGATTAGGAGTTATTCGTGAAATACCGATAAAACCTTCCGATCCAGTTCATCCATAAAATTCTCTATGCCTTTCTCCCCCACATAACACATATTTTTAATTTCTCCCTTTCTCACGGAATCTTTCCTTCACAATGGAAAACATCTGTCATACATCCTATTCCTAAAAAGAGTACTCCATCCGATTTGAACGACTTCCGCCCAATAAGTATTCTTCCATCATTATCCAAGAGTCTCGAACGCCTAGTACATATCCAATTTTCAAGGTTTTTGACCGAGAATAATCTCTTCGATCCTTACCAGTCTGGTTTTAGACGCCACCACAGTACTTCTACGGCACTTACTAAAGTCACTGATGACATAAGGATCGCAATGGACAAAAAGAAAATCACTTTTCTTGCCCTAATTGACCTCAGCAAAGCTTTTGACTCAGTACAGATTGATTTACTCCTTGCCAAACTAAGGATATTTAACCTCTCTCCCTCCACCTTATCATGGTTTTCTTCATATCTTACAAATAGATCCCAAACGTGCTTCGCTAACAATATATACTCTTCTGTAATAATAAACAATCATGGCGTTCCGCAGGGCTCTATTCTCGGGCCTTTGTTATTTTCTCTTTACCTCCAAAATCTATCCTCTTACTTGAAACACGTTTCTTACCACCTATACGCCGATGATCTACAAATATATCTATCGTCGGAACCGCAAAACTCTATTGAAGCCATCCACCTAATTAATAATGATATCACCCTCCTACACTCATGGCTTAACTCATTGGCGCTTAAAATCAATCCAAGTAAATCTCAGAGTATAATATTTGGCTATCCCAAGATACTGAGAAACATTAACACTCTTACACTACCCAAAGTAAAAATTGACAACATTGAAATCGATTTCAGCTCATCTGTAAAGAATCTAGGAATACTTTTAGATCAATCCTTTACTTGGGTTCCTCAAGTAGCGGAAGTCTGCAGGAAATCATATTCAACTCTTCAAAATATGAAACGATTGCAGTATATTTTACCATTTAAGCTGAAAAAATTACTTGTTCAAGCGTTAATTTTTCCTATCTTTGATTATTGTGACACACTAATGAATGAAGCAAACAAAACGGTCACCATTAAATTAGACAGAGCTTTTAATCATGCGGTCAAATTTATCTTCAACGCCAAAAAATTTGATCATGTTTCCCCACTTTTAAAAGAATTAAAGTGGCTTCGTCCACAGTCAAGAAGAAAACTTCACACTCTTAATTTCGTGTATAAAGTTCTCAATGAATGTTGCCCCAGGTACCTCGATAATTACTTTACTATACTGAACAACACGCAAGGACTAGGAACTCGTCCCACTGGCAAACTCATGATACCAATTCATAGAACCGAAATTTGCAGTAAATCTCTCCTTGTCATCGGAGCAAAATACTGGAATGAAGTTGCTCAACCAAAATTAATACAATCATCTTTCTTTTCATTTAAACGTGAGATCTTTGAAAAACTGTATCGGTCAGAACAACAAATACCTACTTAGCTCTTTCCATCATTCCTTCAAATCGTCGTTACACCCAATCAATACTCTTCCTTTGTGTTTTTTTTCAAATCTGAATATCTATCTATACATCTCATCCACCCTTTATTTCTCTCTTCATTTTCAGGTTCATCTCACCCTCTTTCTGCTGAGATAAATTTGAAAAAGTGGACGGACGCCGCTGGCTGACCTTTATTTATTTATTATTTTTTCTCTGACAAATACTATTTAGTAGGAAATTAATAATGTTTTTATTTTGTTTTCTTTCTTCTGTAAATTCATTGATTTATGTATATTCTGTATGTAATTTTATTATTGTCTGTATTTAATTGTCATTTTTACTGTGTTTTCGCGGGTTTTTTTCACCCCCCTTCTCTGTGGGTGTTTTCCCGCAACGTGGGTTTTTCTTTAGCAACCTTCAGTTGCAAAGATTTTCCCCACAATCTACTCTGTCTTTTTGTTTTAATTTAATTTATAATTATTCATATTATGACGACATACGAGGTTAGGTGGAAGAGAGGCCCACTTGGGCCTAACCTCGCCAATAAAGGGTCAAATAAATAAATAAATAAATAAACCGGAAGTAGCTGTTATGTACTTTGTGGGCGCTCTAACATGGAAACCATTCGTTGTATAAACACAAAATTTCATAAATAGTACTTTGGTTGGTGTCGTTAGAGTTGATTAGTTTTTGGAGTAAATCGGTTGACCGGAAGTCGAGTTTCATTCTTCAAAGCTCATTTCCGGTTTTCAAAATAACTCCATAAATATGATATTAAGGTATATAATAGTATTTATAAACGTTTTAGAAAACGTTGTTTACTATAACTTTTGTATGAAACATATTTTTGTATCACTGATTGTTTAGGAGTTATTCATGAAATACTGATAAAACGGAAGTTGCTGATTATGTACTTTGTGGGTGCTCTGGGCTCTATGGGCGAAAGGCCAATTTAATCGTTTTTCATCGAGCATGTCCCGAAAAACATTATTTATAATGTTTGTGACGTCAAAGATAATAATATATAAATTAATCACTCATCTTCCAAGTTTAGATGGAATATAGAGTTCGAAATTACTGTTGTAGATAAATGTTTACATCTTATATATGGAGAAAGTCATGTGCTGGCCACATCAGATTTTTTTGGTTCGGCTTAGTTTTTCCTAGCGCAGATTTGTTTTCTTTTTCGGATTCGGCTCGCTCCCTCGGTCTGAAGTGCAATAAAAGACCGGAATCGCCGCATTTCCGTTGCTCTTAGTAAAATTCAGCGATAGGGTGTAAAAGCCAACAAAACGACCAATTCTATATTGAACTTTCCCATCATTCTTTGGAGGATTCCGGGATTTTCAAAGTCCTGGGACTAAGGACGTCTTAGAGAATTCACCCTCTCGAAGGAAATAATGATGTAATATGCAGTATGTATTACACTTCTTGTTCGCAAAGTGGGGAGCGCGTTCGTTTGATGAAACCGATTCCCTTTTGTAGGAAATGAATTCAGCTATCGAAGCACTTTACCTAAATAATTATCATGTATTATGTGTATTAGGAAAACAATTAGGATCTCTGAATATTTAGCTAGAACTTCTCTGCTTGATCATCACTTTAAATCTTCCCTTATTTGCGAGTGAATATGGCAAATTAATTGAAATATAAGCACTAGTAAAGTTAATTCGTTAACATATTTATTATTCGAGTAATTTACGAATATATTTACACTAACCAGTATTTTTTATCTCTTCAGTCTTTAGCTAGGGAAAGTTTCATTTAGTATCATAGGCTTTTTCGAAACATTTTCATAAAAATTTTAAGTAATAAAGTAATTTTGAGTTGTTCATGAGTCATACTGAGACTGGCAATGAGACGTTAAATTTTGTTAAGTTGTCTTTGTATATTATTAGAACGGATGTTGGGCGTTGGTGGTGAACCGCAGAATGGGGAAACCACTGCACCGGAGATTCAGTGCTGAATCTGCTCTTTGGCGCGTAATATTAACAATAACATTTGTAGAAGCTGCCATCTATAGAAGCGCATATTTTCATTACGTTTTATTTCCCTTGTCTAACGAAGTTTATGCAACCAGAAAAAGCAGCTATTTATTTATTATCGCATCTTCTTTCATTTTTCTAACAAATACTTCGCTTAAGAGTAGCATTATTTGGACGGCAGAAGGTGATGAGTTTTTACATTTTGGTTCGTTGTTGAAGAAGATAAGTGTGATGAACTTACTGAGTCACTTAATAGGATATATCCGTCACTCGTGAACGGAATCATGGGGACTCGCCCATGAGTCAACGCGAGGGCAGAGGTGGAGTTAATAAATGCCATTTATTCTCGCCATGGACTGTAGTAAGTGTATGTAGTAGACATAATGCCACCCTTTACAAGCCATCAAAATCAAATTCAGCTACTCGGAAAGGAAATAAATATCCTTTCCAAGTATCATATCATAAAATATCCTTTCATATTTTTTGCCTATATCAAGATTCATGAGAGATGCTAACACCGTTGATTTAGAATTTTTTCATTCTTCCCTTGATTACTTGATTACTGAAAAGGATACTTACGGACTTTTATTAATAAAAACGTTTAACTTAAATTATCTACCCTTTGTTAGATTTACTTTTTATATGTATGAATCTATTTACATGTATATCTGTCTTATTGAAGTTTATTGATTTGTTGTATTTCATATGGTATTTGAAAGCATTACACTGTACTATACTATCTATCTATTATACGAGTAAAATGTAGCTTGCATACTGCAAGCAGATCGACAACACTAATTTCATATCGGCATCATATCGGGACGGTCCTCAAAAGAAAAAAAAAAGGATTTAAAATATACTTCAAATACCTTGCAATTTAATCGTCCGGCATCGAACCCAGGTCTTCCTGGTGAACTTACTATGCAGCACAACAGAAGATCACCATCTCTAACTATGTGAACTACTGTCTTGAAATTTTTACAACGTATTGGCCATAACGTGTAACCTCCAGGAAAAAGCCGACTTTGAACATCGGTGTCATGGGTTCGATTCCAGAAGGCCCCAAAGTTCCGATTTTCTCCATAAGAATACATGGCGGGGATTTTCGAGAATTTTTTTGAGGCACTTCCCGGAAAAGAAGAGAGTTAAAAACTCGAGGGATCGCTAGAAGCCGTGCATATCCAACGAAAATCGGAAAGACATCTTCGAATATTGTCCATGGTTCGATGCTAGGTCGGGGCAAAAATCGGCCGTTTAAAATGCCTTGTGGCGATTTTTAAGATTTTTTTTGGACCACTTCCCGAATGCATGGAAACTTGAAATTCGGCATGGGGTTAGATATCATAAATATATTTCATTATCAAATTTTCTGTATTCGCTGACGGTCCTTGGTTCGATCCCAGAGGGTCATTTTCATTCCTCAATGCATTTCTTATGGAGATAACGGAAACATATTTTAGGTACTTCCCGGCATGATATCGACTTCAAACTTTGCATAAAATAAGAAAAACTCCTTACAAATCAAACTGTGCATTCACAGCTACCAATGTGTCCTGGGTTCGACACCAGGCGTCTCTACAATCAGTAACTTATCCGATTTTTAAGAATAATTTTGAACCCTTTCCCTTTAATATTAAATTAGTAGAATTTAGTATTAAATTTTAAATATTTGAAATTCGGTACATAGTTAGAAATAATACATATATTTCGAATACATGTTTTAGATTTCAATGATCGTCCTTGCTTCGAATACAGAGAACCATTTACATTCGTGAAAATTAGAACGTCTTTTGAGGCAGTTGTAGCCAATATTTCTGCTAGAATTTTCACACATAGTTAGAGCTGGTGATCTTCTATTGTGCTGCATAGTAAGTTCACCAGTTAGACCCGGGCTCGATGCCAGACGATGAAATTGCAGCGAATTTTAAGAATATTTTCA
Organism: Sympetrum striolatum; assembly: GCA_947579665.1. NCBI lineage: Eukaryota > Metazoa > Arthropoda > Insecta > Odonata > Libellulidae > Sympetrum > Sympetrum striolatum. The sequence continues at coordinate 91,025,210 of OX388345.1, forward strand.
ATCCTTTTTTTTCTTTTGAGGACCGTCCCGATATGATGTCGATATGAAATTAGTATTGCTGATTTGCTTGCAGTATGCAAGCTACATTTTACTCGTATATATAGATAGATAGATAGGATACTAATTCACAGGCTAAACCACAAGCGTCATTGACTCATATTTTTTATGACGGATTAGCCATTACGTGTAACCGCCAGAAAAATTGCGATTTTGAACCTCAATGTCATGGGTTTGATTCCAGAGGGCCCCAAAGTCTCGATTTTTTCCATTTAAATGCATTGCTTTGATTTTCCGAAATTTTTAAAAAATACTTGTCGGATAGGTAGAGAATCAAAACTCTTGGAGCCAATATATATATATTCAGGATCTATCGATAACATTGGTGACGTTTACAGAAAATATCCTGGGTGCGATGCTAGGACGATGCAAAAATCCGCCCTTTAAAATACATTGAGGTAGTTTTTCATTATTATTTTTTGATGCACTTATCGAAATGATAGGAAGTTCGTATTTGGATAGAAGATATATGGTAATAATTGGTTTAAGAAAAACATTTTCATAAGACTGTACTATTCCTGGGTTCGATCCCAAAGCACATTAACATTTCTCTCATAAGTAATATAAGAGAAAAGTAGGATGTCGTTTGAGACACTTGCAGCCAATATTTCTGTTTGAATTTTCACACATAGTTAGAGATGGTAATCTTCTATTGTGTTGTATAGGAAGTATCACTAAAACACCCGGGTTCGATGCTGGACAGAGAAATTGCAGCTAATTTTAAGAATATTTCCAATACTTTTTCTACTTTTGAGCACCCTCTCGATATGATGTCGACTTTAAATTTGTGTTAACAATATGCTTGCAGAATGCAAGCTACATTTTACTCGTATATATATATATATATATATATATATATATATATATATATATATATATATATATATATATATATATATATATATATATATATATATATATGCATATTTTGTCCCCTGCCATTTACTTTGTAAACATATCTGTCTTAATATGTACTTTCTTTTTTTTTACTTGTGATTGGATCTCCGAACCCGTAATAAATGATGATTATTATTATTATTATAAAAAGAAAATATCTTACCAGCGTGTATTCAATTAGGTCGTAAATAAAGATCGCTCAAATATTTTGATGCGTTTCTTCTGTAATGGAATTTTTGTAATTTTTCAGGACTAAACTTTGCTACCTGAATATTTAGTAATAGATATCAAACATATCGAATACGATATAGGTTCAATAGAAATTATTCATTATTATTTTATCATTTTGAAATTGGATGAATCGGTACATTTGAACTTAACGAGATCTTCGGAATTGGATCTAGAAGTGCCTACAGAATTCCAAAGCTAAAATATAGTTTTATATATGAGATTCGATAGTAATTATATTTATTTATGCATAAATATACATTGGCATTAATTATTAAGGTAATAAATCAATAAGTAGTTAGAAACCTACCCAAAAACATACACGAATGTGGAAACGTCGGAATAGGCTTAATTAGCTGAAGCTCCAATTTTTATAGTGAGCCTGCCTTAGTTTTCCAGATGTATTTCCCTTGAATTGGAAAATATTTTTTTCTGAAATTTTGTAAGATCCAGGGTCGTCCCTATCAGTGGTACGATAGCTGCACTGCTCTCGGTCACCAGCTAGATCGGGCACCAACTACAGCGGAGCTTTTTCATCGAAGCAAATCTCTCACCTGTATTCAAGAATCAATAGCAAGGCGTAATAAAAACCGCTAGCGGCCGTGCGCCAATCTTTCTTGCAATGGCCATGACGCCTCATGCTGAAATCAATATACGTTTTAAATATTTGGAGGCGGACAAGAACTTCAATGGATTGTGTTAAACAGAAAATGATGCAAGGGAATGGAAAACTCTAGTTGCAGATATTTTGTATCCTTTATATCAGGTTTTCTGGGAATGCTACCTTTTCCTCTCTCAAAAAATGCGAACTATAGCGTTCACAAATTGATGTGGGTAGTATAGCTCTAAGGGGCAATTGCAATCTAATGCCTCAGTTACCGTGGGAAGAAAACGGAAGGTTAGAAAATGCTGCAACGTCTGTCTGCAATGGCTCATTTTTAATGTTAGCAGTGAAACTTCCTCAAAATCACAGTTCATTACCATATCTAATACTCTTTGATACCATTCACCTGATGATGATGCTCCATATTTCCTTAGATTCACAGCTGTTCATATTCGATGGCCTGCCAAAATTTTTGTCTACTTTTATGTCACTCAATCAATGAATTTATCATCAGGATGGATAATTCGTGTTAAAGGAATTGCAGTATAGATATTAATTAATGTGTTTATTATTACAATATAAATCAAGAACATAGCATAAATACGTAAAATAGGAATGGCGAAAATTTTTATATTGCAACATTCCTCTTTGTTATAAAAACATTTTAAAGTCAGAAAATAAATTTATGAGAAAGCAGTGACGAGAATTAACTTCTTGTTCGCGAAGCATTTACAATTTCAGAGGTCCTTTTATTTCATCGTCTTGAAAGAATGATTAGGAAGTATATCATAATATCGTTCGGAGGCTTTGCAGCTGGAGACCAATGACAAGTTAATCTTGGCTATTTTTCATCGGACGGATAACATGAATTACGTGTAGCGACAGAGCGGTGATGGCCCCATTCGGTAGCGTCCGTAGCGTCGTAGCATGTTACGGTGACAATTTGAACTGAGATAACAAGAAGCGAGCGATTCGAGCTGTCGTGAGCTTCGAAGGAAGTCACGCTGGATTGATTGTAAAGGAGTGTCTGCTAAAATTCATATCGGTTTAAAAAAGATTAATCTCACAAAACCGGATGATATCTCTGTTTATAAATTAATTTATTATATTCATTCTGGTTTTCGAATGGCAATGGCTAATAGAAGTACAAATGAATCCGCAAATGTCCATGCTGAAGGAAATGGTTCCTGCGGAGGTAAGAGATTATTATTATCTATCTTCCATTCCATTCGTAAATGTTTATGCATAATATCACTGAAAAACACCATGTTTTTAACGTCATTTTCTATTTCTAAGCTCAGCATTTTATGATTTGTTATATAAATCGGTAAAATAAGTTTTGATCTTTTAATATGTAATCTCATTTTCATCTCAGATGGAATTCGCGAACAAGAAACCAATGTCATGGACCAGAAACAGCAGATCATACAAGAGATGACCTATGAATTGAGGGTAATTTACTTCTCTGTGACCTTTTTTCCTGACGTTTTTTGACTGGCATAAGCTAAAGTTTGTATATTTCCCCTCAGAAATCACACGACCTAATTATGGAGCAAATGATGGATTTATTTAACGAATTCATTCATCGAGAAGAATCTCCAAAGGGTGCTGACATTCTGAATGATTCTTCGAAGTACAGGGATAGAAAGTTTGTAAAGCCTTTGTTTCCTCTCGTCGTGGGTAATCTTAGTGAAATTCGTAGTTCGATAAAAAATCTCACAATTATCTTACTTCTTTTAGGAAAGCGGACCGAAGAGGAGTTTTAATGGAGAAAGAATTCTTACCTCGAAATTCTCTTCTTACTGACTTATTTGAAATTAAACACATAAAGACTATATATCATATCTTCATGGCAATACTAATTCTTCTCTTTGTGAATGCAGTTGTATGTGATTTTGCTGAATATGGAAAGTAAGTTTTGGCCATTGAAAGTTTTTAGAAATTGTTTTTCATGGGATATGTATAGCTTCATTTTCTCTTTACAGGTTGGATTTTGGATTAGATTTAATTTTTTGGAACTTCAACGAACTAAGAACTGTCCTATTGTTTTGGGTAGGAATGATGTCATCCACACTTTCGCTCTATTGTTGCTTCAGTTATTGGGCCAACGGAAGAATTGCTCTTCAGAAAAATGGTAAGTAGTTTCATTAACTCTGATTGACTAAAGATATCATATTTCAGAGAATTTGGAAACTAAATAATCTTAAAATGTTACTATATCTTGGATAAATCCAAGTTGAAATTTCAAACTTAAGAACTTTGAGAATCCTTGATAGGAATATGAGAGGAAAGGTTGTTTTTACTTATAGTTTATTTCAGTTGTTGATAAAATGTTGTTTCAAAATTCTAATCATAGTCTAGGAACAATTCTTTTACATCGGAATTCTATTATTTACAGCTTTTTCCAATTTTGTCAATATTTCATGTTTAATTTATTTAATGAGTTACTCCACAAATTGGCTCTTAATTTTCACTGCATTACAGTTACTGGGACATTATTTTGTAGTGACCTAGTACTATGCATAACCTAATTCTGTCTATTTACTTCCTTACTTACTTTAATTTATGGATTCTTTTGGGTAACTCTGTGGTCTTAATGATATATGAAACCATGTACTATCTCCTACTGATTTTATATGTATTAGATTTGAGCGAGCCTAATTTTCTTAATTATCTGTTGCATAGCTCTTGGTAGTTACACCTTTCTTTCTTATTTTCACTTTTCTTTAAATAACCTTGATTATAATGAAGAATAGTTTCTTATAAAATAGGTTTAGTTTAATTTATGTTTTATATAGTTTCAATTTTCTGCATTGAAATTTTGTATAATACTGCATATGCCGGCATATAAGTCGACCTTTGATGCCTAAAAAAATCCCTCAAAAACCAGGGGTCGACTTATACACTGAACATAAAATTCAATCCTTTACCACGGAGGGGTAAATAGGTGATACTGCCTGCTTTACACTTGTTGTACACAAACTCTCGCAACTCACCACAATTATTTCTTACTGAAACTAATTTTTGGCAAGTCTAATTAATGTAGATATCATATAAAACAAATTTCATCACCAAATAAATTTGTGGGCAAAAATAAAAATGTAAAGCCCTGCAAACTAATGATCGGTGAGTTAAATATATATAGAAAACAAATTTGACATATATTTATTCTTTGCAAATTACATTAGGTAATTTCTTCACATGTATTTTTATTTTACAAAATTTAATATATATCTTGATGTTTTCTTTTTACAAATGAAGATCCATAAGCACATCATGGTTTGTTTTATTTTATATAATCGTTATGTTTCGACTTAGCGATAGGAGTTAATGGAAGTTGTTTTAGCAGTGTCTTGATTTGATATTACCATTATTACTATAATACATTTTTTAATACCATTGTGTTTCTTCTTTGTAATGCGTTATTTGTGAGTGATACCAATGAAAGAAACTTAATAGTTGAGCAGAGGTGAGAAGTTGACATGACAGCTGAAAGAAACAATTCTAGCGTCAGTAAAAATTCCTTAAGCTATCTTATATTTATGGATACGGTAGATTTTCTTTTCATAAAATATAGCTGGGATAGTTTTATAGACTTTTATGTTGGGACTATTTATATGCTGAACATAGGCTAAAACCTGAAATTCACCTCAAAATTTTAGGGGTCGACTTATACGCCGGCATATACATAATGTTTTATTTTAAACATATTTTAGGATGATATTCATAAATGTTGAAAATTACAGTTAAGATGTAATTTCATATAAAATATTCATTCTATAATCAAAATGATAAGGGATCGAATGTCAATTTTTCATCTCATCATTATCCTGCAGAAAATATCACTGTAATGCGTACTAAGTCTGTCAAAAGAATGTACACTCCTTTCAAGATAAGAAATTTCTGTATAAATATTTCAATATAAAATTAGTTTTTAATTCATGAGATTCATACAAGTAACCTTTGTCCTTCATAATTACAAGAACTGCCTAATGTAAGGGCTATTAAAATCAAGACTATAATAAATGTTTTAAACACAAGCATTCAAAATACTCAATTGTGGCAATTCTTACCACAGTTTTCTGTGCTGATAAATCTTTGAAAGCTAATGCCTCATCACTTGGATCTACTCTTGTAATCATAGATGATTAAAGTTGGCTTTTTTATACCAACATATTTCAGTAAATCCAACAATAAAATATATATAAAGATATTTTTCTCCATAAGTGATAGAAGATACTTAAATGCAACTATATTTAGGGCTGTAAGAGCAGTTTTTGTCGTATGTAGAGGAGTCTGAATTGCCCAAAAATGATTCAATATTGATATTATATTTATTCCTTTGCAGCTGTCTTATAAATATTGATGGCAGATATGCATATTATGTCATTGAGATGCCTGTATTTATCTGTCTCATGATTTTAAGATATTAATTGCAGACCGCAAATCTCCCCAAGGTCTTTTATACCCAGCAGGAATTGTTTATTTCTTCCAAATGCTCTCCAGGTAATGGGAGATTCTTTTCATGGTGATCATTTTTGAAATTTATGTCAAATTACTTTTTCACTTTCTAAACTTATATCCTCGAAAGGTGGAGGTAGATACTTACTGTGGTGTTGGATTTGCTCTTCTCACTAATTAAATTGAAACCAGTATTTTGCATTTCCTGATGCTTTTGTCATTTCTATTTCTTGCAGATTAATTTTTTTGTGATTTGTTTCCAAAGTCTTCTCCACGCAAGACTCGATTCAAGTAGATTTTTAGAGATTTATAATGGACTTTGGAAATATTTATTATTCAAGATGCTTGTAGATAATTCAACCTAACAAGTTTTTTTAATTATTATTAAGAATTCATGAGGTTGTTGACAAAATGTTAGATTCTAGGGATAGAATGTTATAATGTTTTTGTATCGTATGTAAAATACATGTCAATTTGAGTTAGCCAACGTTCTCTTAAAGTTAAGTATTGAATGAAGAACCTATTAGCACATGAGTGCACTATCTGCTTGAGGCTTAGTTTCAAGAAACCTCCAAAGGCCATCTTTAGAGAAGCAAATAATAGAGGAGATAGTGGTATGGTTTTGATCTTTCATTTTAATAAAATCTGCTGATTTATGTACTTTAAACATGTAGAAGTCTGTCTACAATATTTTGCAAATAACTAGCCTTGGAAGAGGTGAATGTGAAATTTTATAACAAATGACTCAGAAAAGTTACTATTAAGTCTATTGAAGGAGACCTTAGTTGAAATCTTTGTCATAGAAAACAATCTATGAATTTGAAGTGTCTCTAAATAAATAAATGAATGGTTATGATTTCCTGAGTTGTGGATGGTGAAGAACCTGAAAGGCTGTGTAAAACCATTGACACTAAGACAACTTCCTTAATAACTGTAAATCTTTATTCTTCATCAAAAGTCATCAAGTGCAATTCACGTCACATATGCAGCTTTGGAGGAAAGATATTTCATTTCCAAATGTAGAATGCTGAAATGTACACTCGTAGTATTCTCTGTGCCTCATCTGTCCTAACATACAAATTATCCACTTTATTATTGTATTCATGTATTGAGTGGAGGATTAAGGCAGTTTATGATTTCTGATCTTAAGAACAGTTTATTTCTGCATGGTCAGTAACAAGTTAATACTTCTTGCATGTTCACTTCTGAGAGTGGGTGAATTTCTTCAAATAAATCTTTCCACCAATGTCTTATGTTGAAATGGAAAGGCAGTTTTTGTTTATGACTGAAAGCACTCACAATTCAGTTTCATGCCACAGGACACACTTTTGATATTTTATGGCAGGGGTCTCCTAACTACGGCCACGGGCCAAATTAATAATAAAAAAACATGTATGTTTTGATTATTTTTTATTTGTCCTCAAGTGTGTAGTTGGCCCCCAAACTGCCGTTCTATAGTTAATGCGGCCCTCTGGCTGAAAAGTTTAGAGACCCCTGTTTTATGGTATTGAAAAGAGCACAAACAAAGTGGCAGACACATTTCGAATTTTAATATCTGAAAAATAATTTATTTAACTTTGCTTGTGTGTTTGTTTGTGTGTGCTTGTTTTTGCATGCTTCCTCTGACGCTCCTCCGGCTCACCAAGAATTTACTCTTAAGCTGTGGGATTATGGTTGCCTATTAGCTCTGGTTGTCTATATGGTAGCTTTCCTCTACATTCCATGCACTATGCTGATGGCAAGAGACATTCCACCTGCATCTTCTGCAATTATACTAATGGAACAGGTACTTCACTCTGTTGGTGTCTGTGTTCACTATTTAGCTGGGTATTTTGATCTAGCAAAAATTTGAGTTGCCACCTCCTTCAAGGTTAATTACCTGACATATATCGGATATATCCGGAAATATCCTGAATGATCCCTGAACAAGTTACTCTAGTGTTGGAATTCTTCCAAAATTTGGATTTAGAGATTAAAAACTATGAGACTGACATTTTTTCCTGCGTGTTTGACGTTAGTTTCCTTTTATTGTACTTTTTATTTCTCATTTGAGTTCTTTTCCTAAAACATAAATATTATAACTCTGCATGACTGTTTTAGCTCACTGTGTTCATTTAAATACCTTTCTCATTCAGGTAAACTGTGTTAAGTTCATACACACACGTCTTGTGATGTATAAACCCTTAAGTGAAGGGAAAATGTTTTGATTCCACTTGAGATGTCAAATATGTATGAAAAATCAAATTCTGGAATTTAGTAATTTTTTTTAAGTTCTACTTCTTCATATGATAGTCGTGCATCTATTTTCAGCATTTTTGGCTCATGACATACTTTTGATAACGATTCATTTGCATTTTTTCCTTTTGGATATGCAACCACGCACTTCAAATATTAAAAAGGAATATTTCATTACATACTTCCTTACAAACGGGCTCGTAGATTGTTACAGATTAACCTTAAATTATTTGGAACCTCTTTTCTTTAGACTATCCCATATAGATTATTTATAATCGAATTTTTATTAATATTTTGGTACAGCCCCTTGAGTATATGCACCCTGCTTCCCAATTTCTAGCACAAGAAAATTAAGGAAGCGCAGACTTCCGATGAAGCAAAATGAGTCATCATGTGGTCAATTTACTGTGTAAGACTTCTCTAAGCAACTGCACTCCACTTTTTATCAGTTACAGTAGCCCTAAAATTGTTGCTAAGTAAAATGTTTGAACAAAAGGAAAAGTTTATAAAATTGCAATGAAAGTGTATTCTGCAAGATCCTTATCGTCAAACATTTTTTATAGGCTGTGGACTATAGTGGACAACCACGCTCATGAGGAAAGAAAAATTTGTCGACTATAGTCTACAAAGTTTCCTCCAAGCTGTATGGTCTTACTCTATGGATGTGCATGACTGTGATGAGTCTATCCATCCCTATAGCACAGAAATAAGAGATGAGCATAGAACGGAGGGGACCAGCTTTTTTTTTGTCATCTGTGCCAGTGCAATTATTAATTCTGCCTTAACCTATTCCTTGCAATTGTTTCTTCCTCCAACTTGTGTTTTCTGCAAATCCTTAAACCACGATACATCAGCAGCTGCCCAATACTTTATAGGTGCTATCCAACTTATTTTTTTGAGAAAACTGAAAATAATTGGCTCTTTTTTCATTAACTTTAATTTATATAATTGGCTGGTATTGCTATTTCAGGATTACTTTTTTTAATTTTCTACTTGACATCTTAAAACAAAACCTCCAGTTAGTATTCCTTATTCGTAATAATTGCACCGAACCTGTATTTTCATGCCATAGAAATTATTTTCCACCTAAAGATAATAAGAAAGGGAACTATGATGGCCTCTAAAATATTATTTATCCAATGGTATTTACCTCTTTCTTACTGTACAAATTTAATCAATGATAATCATGAAAAGAAAGGGGAGATATTGGAAGGTATTAACTGTCATAGACAAATTAATGAATCTAAAATTAAAAAGAATTTTTGATATCTCCTCAAGGGCATTCCTGCACATTTGATGTACAGAAAAAATCCTCAGCCTTATAAGCAGATAACATTAGCTGTCAGTCAAAACCTGAAAGGGTGGCAACCATAGCATGTGTGTTCACTCAATATTATATTGGTTGTAAATAATGTCTTAAGAGATTCATTAAAAAAAGTTAGATCAATCTTGGGTATTAGTGCTTCTGAATCTGATTAAGTAATCTTTCCAAAGGTGAGGCTTCTCATGAAGAGTCATGCTTTTGTTCGAAGCAATGTTCCCAGGGCGTTACGTGTCAAGGAAGATAAAGATGAAATAAAGGATCACACTGTTTGTCCTGGATTCTCCAAATTTCTTTACTTCCTCTTCGTACCAACATTGGTTTATAGAGATTCATATCCTAGGTAAGTGAATCTTCATTTGGATTTGAATATTTGCATCTATCTCCCTTATCCAAATTCGTCCTTTTCTCTCTCTTTAGTACCAAGCAGATCCGTTGGAGAGTTGTAGCTTGGCATTTGATCGAAATTGCAGAGATAATATTTTATGGCAGTTTCCTTTTTGGCCACTTTTTAATGCCACCATACAGGAAATTTGGTCTGGAACCACTTACTGTTGGAACCTTAACTGCCAATGTCTTCAGATCTATGATGCCTTCGATGTTGGTGTTTCTTTGTGGATTCTATTTACTTCTTCATGCATGGATGAATGCTTGCGCAGAAATGATGCAATTCTCTGATAGGATGTTTTACAAGGTGAGCTATTCTCATGGAAAGTAATTTATGTACAATACAAGGCAGACTCATCCTCTCTAATCGACTATGTAATTGTTTTAAACATGTACAGACTTTTGAAATGGTAAGACTAGGTACAATTTTTTACTCTTAACTGATACCCAAGAAATATTTTGCCTAGCCTAGTTTTTCTTATTAGTACTAAGATAGGCCACTGTCAACTTCCCAAGCAAAAGGTGGAACAAGAAGTTGACGAGAGTGAGGTGGGAGAGATTATGCGAAAGAGGAACCTAAACAATCCTTTGGAAAGTGCCTTTGGTTCTTACAAGAAATTCCCTCCTGGCTCTGCAAATTTCGACAAGACAAGTTTAGCATGATGAGGTGTAAAACTTAATTGATGTCCTTTTTTAATTCAAAATTAGAGATGGGACAATCGATTGAAAAACAATCGAATAGTTATTCCATTGTTTTGTCATTTATTCAATTGTTTCATACAAATGAATTCACTCGCTTTCATGGGCTGGACAGGATGCAATAGCTGGTAGGGGCAGCAACACCTGGCTGCCAGGATATCGGATCAGATATACATACACACACGTATATATGATACCTATATTAATATTTTATCAGTATCACATATCTCTACCATACTTCCACTAAATTGGATCACGTTAGGAGCCACTTCTACCCTCTCCAACGCGTATCAAGTAAACGTGTGAAAAATCGAATAAACCGAGGGAATTTATTCGATTGTTTTTAGCGAGTGAAAAAAATCGAATAGATTTATTCGATTTTCACTCACTTCCTCTGAATGAGTGAATCACTCGCTTGGAACAATCGAATAGATTTATTCGATATTTTTTCCCTCGCTTAAAACAATCTAATAGATTTATTCGATATTTTTTACTCGCTAAAAACAATCGAATAGATTTATTCAATTTTTTTTTTTCACTCGCTAAAAACAATGGAATAAATTCACTCGGTTAGGATAGAGTGAAAAATCGAAACACTTTAAAGGAATTATTCTATTCTAATATATCTAATTGACTACGTTCTTAGTTATTGTTTCTGAAAAAAGCAATTTGTCACTTCATTTTTACCTTTTAAAATATTATAGATATGGCTAAAAATGAAAAATAATTAATACCCCAGTAAAATCCGATTAGAAAAAATACATGCACAGGAAATGACAGAATTAAAATCTTTGCTTAATATCTAGTCTATTTTTATTTTTTTTATTTAGAAATTATTGTGAAACATAAAATTTTAAAAAAAGATTTATCAAGTTAATGATTCTTTTCCAGTCTTCATACGAACCATATTTCAAAGCCATAATCGAAAATGTATTATTTCTATTTATAAATTTGATTTGGATAATTACTGTGTAGGTATAATACTTAATTAATACTGCAAATTTTTAATACCTTCCAATTTCGTACGCTCCAAGAGTTATTTATATTTCATCAGCATCACATATCCCTGCCAGACTTCCTTTAAATGGGATCACGTTATGCGCCACTTCCATCCTCTCCTCTTCAGCGTATCAAGTAAACGGGTGAAAAATCGAATAAACTGAGGGAATTTATTCAATTGTTTTTAGCAAGTGAAAAAAGTCGAATAAATCTATTCGATTTTTCACTCCCTTCCTCTGAATGAGTGAATCACTCGCTTTAAACAATCGAATAGATTTATTCGATTTTTTTCCACTCACTATAAACAATGGAATAAATTCACTCGGTAAGGATCGAGTGAAAAATCGAAATGCTTTATTAGAATAATTCGATTGAAGCAAACAATCGAATTATTCGATGGCTTACAATCGATTGTGCCCACCTCTATTCAAAATGTTTCTCAGTACTGGTAGGCAAAGTATGAATTTAAATAAAAATAACAACGAAAGTTCTTCCTCGGATGCTTGCTGCTATTTATATTTACTGCTATTTTCTACCATCCAATCATTGGACTGCTCAACATATGGCTTTGTCATGGCCAATCAAAGTGTTTCCTTCTTATGTTTGATGATTTTTGTAATTTTCAGCTAAAATGTCTCCACTGTAATAGGTGTACCACACATCTACTTCTGTGGAGTTATATTATCTTATTGAAAATTATGGATTTTCTACCCTTAAGGATAAAAAAATAAGGAAAGGGTAAAGGTGACTTTGCACATAAGGGAGTGCACCCAGGAAAATTCCCAAGGAAAAACGGACTTGAAAAAAGTCTGACAGGGCCGGGAATCGAACCCGGGATCTTCCTCTAACCGGGAGGCTGCCTTAACCATCTAGGCTACCCGACCAGAACAGCCTAGCCTAGATGGTTAAGGCAGCCTCCCGGTTAGAGGAAGATCCCGGGTTCAATTCCCGGCCCTGTCAGACTTTTTTCAAGTCCGTTTTTCCTTGGGGATTTTCTACCCTTTTTTTCGTTATTCCATAGATTTTTAACTGAGTCATGTCATGCCCGCTATTTACCTTGGTAATAAATAGCTTTTTATATTTTTTTACATCTGCATAAAATGATAAATTTAGCTAATGAATGTCAATATGAAATACAGTATATGCAGGGGTGTAAATCGAACTTTGAAGCCTAAAAAAATCTCAAAAACAAGGGGTCGACTTATACGCTGAACATAAAATTCAATCCTTTACCTCGGAGGGGTAAATAGGTGATACTGCCTGCTTTACACTTGTTTCACACAAACTCTCGCAACTCACCACAATTATTTCTTACTATTAGCATTAGGAGTTAATGGAAGTTGCTTTAGTAGTGTCTTGATTTGATATTACCATTATAATTATAATAAATTTTTAATACCTTTGAGTTTCTTCTTCGTAATGCATTTTTTTGTGAGTGATACCAATCAAAGAAACTTAATAGTTAAGCAGAGGCAAGAAGTGGACATGACAGCTGAAAGAAACAATTCTAGCGTCATAATCTTATGCAGTAATATTCCTTAAGCTATCGTGTATTTATATATATGGTGGTTTTTCTTTTCATAAAATATAGCTGGGGAAGTGGTGTAGCCTTTTATTTTGGGTCGACTTATACACCGACATATATGGTAATTTAGAAATTAGTATAGTAAAAGAGTTTGATGCTATACATTTTGAAAAACTTCCAAAACATGATATAATTATTTGACTTCTATTCATTGTACCCCCTGGGTAAAGAAGTTCTGCAATATTTAGTGATTGTAAACTTCTCCTTGACGACCAATGTGATTTCTGAAACCAAGCTCATATGTTTTTGCATCAAAGTACATTGGAAATGTTAGTCCATAATATAATAGTAAGAATGAATGATGGTATATATGAAGAAATATTTCGTATTCCCAAGTTTTTTGGTTACACCAATTTACAGTGCGAGGGCAGAAAAAAGATAAAATTTGGAAACTTCAGTTGATATTTATCAAGAATGAGGTTTGAAAACATTTTGTGAATTTAACTTTTGGATTTGAATTATTGTTTCAAGTCTTTATTTGGTCAATTGTCATTTGGTCATTGTTTTCTATTTTCACTTACAATCTTCCGAATATATATTCCATACATACAATCTAAAGAGAACTTTGGCTTTGCTCTTTTGTCCATATCTCATTTGTTCTGTAATAATAATAATTCTGTAAATATTGATATTCTTGTCATTGACTATTAAGGCAAAAATTATGGGAAAATTAGTAAGATGAAAAACTTTTGTTTTCTATACCATATCCCTTTGAAATAAGCTAATATCAGAAGTGCTAGATTCTATTCTGCACATAATTGAACGAATATATTAAATAATACTTCATTTTCCCCCTTGAGAATCTTCAAGTTTTTCAGCTAGTTCCTATTATAATATTTTATTCTTTCAAGGGCAAAGAATTATTCTTACAGTCAGTCATTTTTGGGGGAGAGGGGTTGTAGGAATCTGTTTTACTCTATGAGACATGATTTTTAGGATAAAATTCACGGTTTGGGGCAAGGAGTGGCAAATGAGAAAACCGCTTACATTTGAGTTAAAAAACTTTAATTAAATGATTGAATTTAGAAATTTATTTTTTCCTCAAATGTGGTTACTGTGGGAGAATGAATAGTGACTTAACGCACTTAAAGTAGATCAAATGGAGAAACTTTGATTCACCCAGAGAAGAACGTCATCAGATTTTGAATGCAAGTGGATTGAATGAATGATTCAAATCTCTCCCTGGACAAATCAATTGAAAAATATTTAATAGAACAAAAACACAACAAATAAAAATTTTAGATTCACGAATTCTGATCTGCATGTTGCAGAGCTGTGCTTGGACTGATAGGCTGTCCAGCTTAGCTTGAAACTGAGTCCATACTGCTTCATATTATTCGTGCTAGAACATGAGACAATGTTACAAAGGAAACAAAGTAGTTTCCAAAGAATTAGCAATACATATGCATGGAGCTACATCTTTCAAGCTTCAAATGGTGAAATCAGAATTATTCTATGTATTAGTGGGCCATCATGACAATGAAAAAGCTAACAGCTTGAACAGCTTTTCCTGAAAGGTATCTGACTTCCTTAATGTATCATGTAGTATTTTTTGTCAAAGATACAATTTTAAATTATTTCTCATTAATATATTTTCTCTTTTTAACTAATTTCTGTAGTAACTGCTGAGTACCCAGCAGCAGATGTTATTAAGAAATTAAAGAATTATTGAGAGAGCTATTCTTTACATTTGCACAGATCTAATTTGAAATTTTATTTAAAATAGGATTGGTGGACATCCTCAACTTTTGCCACATACTATCGAACTTGGAATGTGGTGGTACATGATTGGCTCTACACTTATATCTATAAGGACGTGGCTGAATTCCTTGCACCTCCAACTGAAGAGGGAACCATGCCCATCTCTTATATGCGCAGCCGTTTGATACCACAATTGATGGTGTTTGCTATATCAGCCTTATTTCATGAATACATAATAACGTTTTGCTTAAGATTCTTCTATCCTGTCCTCCTAATCATATTTGGTATATTTGGAGGTAAGTGTATTAATCGTCACTTAATCAAATTTTGAGTTAAACATACAAATTGAATTGAGATAATTAGGAAGAGAGTCTCTACTTGTGAGCCAAGCTAATTAAGAAAGCTGGTCTGTCGCATAAGCTAGTGTATTTTCTTTTGATTCAGGGTTCTTGCATAAAGTTGTGCAGCTTGCTAATGGTTCATTATTAGTTTGCAAATTTTCTTAAAATATCTACTACATTCCTAATATACATACATACTGTACATCTTTCTCTGTTGAGTATAGTGAAGATTTTAATAGTATGAAATATGATGATGAAAATTCAGTTTTATTTGCCAATACTGTTAATTATTATGATTTTTTATGCTATTTCATGAAGTTATCTTCAATTACATAGTGCCATATTTTTTTAGTGTAAAGAGTGCTTCTTGGCCCAACAATGTCTGTGCTATGTTCATAAACATTGTTATGTTTCTTAAAAATTTCTAGTATTATTTTCAAATATACTGCAATAATTCACTTCTTATCATGAATTATTTTTCCTAAAAGTAATAAACTATATGTTTAATTCAGGAGCTTAAATAGATGACATTAAAATTTAAAACCTTTGCCCTTTGTCAAATTTCAGTATTACTGGTTTTCCTGACTAAATTTGAAGGGGTTTGTGGCAATATTTTCATGTGGGTTGCAATCTGTAGTGGAAATGGTGTTGTTTTCAGCCTATATATCATGGAATGGTATGCCAGAAAACACTGTCATTTACAAGAGGTAAGTTTTTAAAAAAGTATTCTAACTTATTCATCAAATACTTTCAGAGCTTTTACAGAGCTTATTTCAGTTTAGATTTAGTTGTAGAATACATTATGCGTTCAGAATTCCTTGAATATGAAACAATGAAAATTAAAACATATTAAAGAGTTTAATTTTGAAGCTTTTTTGTGGCCTCCGTTTATGAAGGATATCATTATGGGTTAATGAATTGGGATTTGGCCGTTTAAATTAGGTCTTTGTCAGTTACTTCATATTTGATTTCATTACTATCTTAAACTGCAATATTATTTTGGAAATGGGGAAAAATTGTTTGTGTTTATATCAACCCACATCGTCCATTTGCAAAATATACACTGACACTCCATAGCCTACTGCGCTGGTGGGTCTTTACAAATTCAGAAAATAGGAGTGGCAGCACTTAAGGGTCCACCTGAGAGTAAATAACTATTGACAGTGAAACTCGCAAATGGATGTGCAACTGAGAGTAACTATCACATAGCGATTGGAGAGCTATCAGGTATTGAGGCTGTTGGAACTTTCTCGCAAGTGGGCGGAAGAGCACTCCTCTGTCAGACATTTCTATACACTATGGGAAACTTGTTCGTCTAGCGCAACAGTGTTTCCTAAATCCATAGTCATACTTGGTATTTGAATAGGGCTCGTAAAGATGCAGTGTTCCAGCTTATTGCTTTTTATGAAGAAAATGATGTAGTATGGAGTACAAAAACCTTAGAATATTGCAATCGAGAAAAGAAGCAAATAGTAATAGATTAAATAGCCATCAAATTCAATTGCTTGGGTAGTGAAGGTTGAAGGGAATGGCACAATTTGGGAAACCAGGTAATCAGAATATACTATGTAAAATGAAGGAAACAAGATAGTACTTTTTTGACAATATATTTAATATGCTATCAGTTTCAACAAAGAATGGTCATCTTCGGGGATTCTCCATTGAAACTGGTATCATATTAAAAATCCTGTGGAAAAGTACTATCTTGTTTCTTTCATTTTACATAATGAATTTCCTCCACATCTCGCCTGATTCTGTGAATTTCGGAATATATTAGTTTATGCAATAAAAGATAGTTGTATGGAATTGCAACCATCTTCAAAGAAAAACACGAGGTAACTTCCATAATTTATATTTTGGTCGACCAATTTTGTCGAATACAACATTTTTTTCTTTGAAGGTTTCTACAAAATTCCACCAAGTAGGATTGAGCAAATTAATTTTATTTTAGATAGAATAGCATTACTGAAGTTTATTTCATACTTGTTTTCATTGTATGGAATAATACTTAAGTATCCCAGGAATTGTCGATATCAATATATATCATCATCAACCATTTTCAATCGGAAATCAGATGTAGGCCTCCCCAAGTTTTCCAATTTTCTCTGTCCTGAGCTTCCCATTGCCATGTTATAAATTAAAATCATTTAAAATTATGTCTTTCAAATTTAAAAAATAGCTTTGTTCACTTCCTTTACCATCCTACCAATGGTGCATGCAGGTATGTGAAAAGAATATTGTAGTAAGATTTTCTAGATTCCCATCAGAAATCTGATGAGAAGAAAAATTTTCAATTTTTTATTGTAGTTTCTCTTATTACCAATCAAAGAATGAACTTACAAACCTGAAGCTAAAAATCTTAACATAACCATCACATGATCATGATCGTTATAGCTATCCAGGATTTGGTGTCTTTTTTCCCAGTTATTGGTCTCAACTAAACAACCATGAATTGAAACTGTTGAGCACTCACATGCGCAAAAATTTCTAAAAGGGATTGGATATTCGAGTGGTAGTTCTATTGCAAATGCAGAAAAAACACCTAACTCTGTTTGCCGCATTAACCATGGTTTGATCCAGCAACTCCTTTTCTGCCGAGATTCCCTTCTTCGTTTCAAAATGAAATACACAACAATGTATGTCTTTGCTGAGACACGTTTGGGCGATGTGGTCGGTTCACTCTCTCGTTAACTCAGGTCTTGAGAGTTCTATACGGAGAGTTACTGTCCGATAGTTATTATCTTACAAAAGTACTTTCAAACGTAGGCATGGTAGTACTATCAGGGAGTGACTCGTGATAGTTACTGTCAGGTGGATACCCCCCTTTACTGAAAGGAGAGATATGTCCAAATAAACAACTGCTGCAAACAAAAAACTGGTACTATGCAGGAAGCATTTCATAGTGTAACTCCTCCAAAGTTCCTCATCTCCTCCACTTTGTTTCCCTCTTGTGTGACGTCATTGGACTCTATTTTGCAAATGGAGAATACAGAGCATTTTATATTGTATGGGTTTAATTAAGATGATGTCTGTATTGATTTAATGCCTTATGTTTTTCTGCAGGCACCTAAGTGGGATTTTTATGTACCAAGATCATGGTACTGCTCAAGACTGGAATACTGAATCATGTTTATTGATGATAGGGCGTTAAGCATTAAGTTTTGTGTTGGAATGTATTGATCCATTTTACTCTTGTTGGCTTTGAACAATTCAATGTTACTGGTTTTTATGATAATTCCTTGTCATTTATTCAGGGTTAACCTTAATTTTTGGCAGATTAAAGCTAGTCATATGGGGACTAAAAACCATGATTATGTTACAATATGCTTGTCGTACCTATAAAATATTAATGCCATTCTACATTGTAGTAATCTTTTGTTATTGCCTCTCTTGCTGTTCTAAATATTACTTAATCATGTTATTAATTTTCTAATGGGCAGAAACTCAGAAAATATAGCATAGATGTTTTGTTGGTTGTATTATTCTATAGCTTGAATAATTTTAGAGCATTTTGAAAATCTGCCTGAATGTGGTAGGTTACCATTATCCAGTCAAATTTCTTCCTATTCATGCATGATGAATAAGATCCAAAAACTGTTATGGATTATTCTCAATCTCTATTTTAAGTAAATGACCCATCTATTCCAAAATTTTGTCAACCTAAAAAAACAAATAGTCATATAGAACCAAGTGGTTACCCAGATGATGTTTTATAATTTAAAAAATGGATCACATTATTTTGCTATAAAAGTTTATTATGTAAATGATTCCTATTGGCCTGGAATCCCAAAATAAATTTATATTTTATAAGATTGGTTTACGGATATAAAATATTTGTAACGTTGATGAGAATTGGGTGTTGCTTTTAATCCCTGCCATGCATGAAATATACCACAAGGTTTTTCCTTACCTCAGATATTTTGGAGCTAATTTTTATACACTCTTTACTTGGAGGTACTTTGTGCATTTCTTCATTTTTTCCATAGCAAATTTCACTTCTGAATACTCATCAAGGAGTGTTTATTTTTGAAATTACATCACAGCAACTAGTGAAAATCCTTTTTTGGTTACTCATTTTGTTGACAATTGTTGTGTGCCATTTACTCATGAGATATTTATAATGTTTTTGCATTTTGTTACTTTGTAAATTGTTAAATAAGAATTAAAAAATTAAAAATCAAACATTTATGTATATTGAATTTCATTGTCTGTAAATGAACTCCAGTCCTTATCTCTGAATATTCTAATATAATAATAACCGATTTCATCAAGGTAAGAAAATTTAAAGTTATCATCTTCTTAAAGGTATAATAATAATTTTATTTTTTAGCACAATCTTTGGTAAAGAATACATTTCTTTCCCTATTTTCTCCATAAGATAATAGCAACCACTAATTGATTTTAGATTCGCATTTGCTATGTATAAGTGAATTTATTTAATGCATATTATTGTTCTTTTATCTGTTCCTTTCTTGTGAGCCATTTTCCATTTACAAATGATATTATTACAGCAGCAACTGCAGGTAAGCTGTAAGCCAGGTGGCAGTTTTTTCCTATATACATACATTTGTACCAGTTATAAACAAATTAATATAAAATAAATACATAGTTACTTAAATGCCCAGATAATGTACAGTATTAATTTAAAACTAAATAATACATGAATAATAACTAATAATTGTAACTGTTTTTACTGGATATTTTGGGGGTTCATGACAGGCCTTCCCGGCTACCGTAGCGGTCACGGGGTAGAGGCCCACCGTACATCACCCTGTCAAGCAGTCCCTTACTTTTCCAGAGGCCCCTAAAATACTACTACACAAACACAGCATTATACAACATTACTCTAACATATTAAAACATTTCTTTTTGAAAGATTTTTTATCTTCAGGCAAGGGCCTTACGAGTGATCCAGGTTCCACTCAGAAATGCCTCTATTGAGAAAAGGATACTTAGCCATGTCTGTCCTTTGTCTTTGAGGTTTTATTTTAAATTCATGACATCCTTTCCCGCGGAATTCCGGTTTCTCTATTGAATTATTATAACCATCGCACCCATTTTAAAACCATCCCACACATCAGTACCTGCAATTATGTTGTAAATGCAACTTAGTCTATTTATTTTTCTTCTTTTTTCTAATGTATCCCATCCATGAATCATTAGCATATCGGTGACGCTGTCTGTTTTTCTGATTCTACCCATTACGGATCGAGCTGCTTTTCTCTGGACGTTTTCTTTATTCGAACTCATTGATACGGATCCAACACAGTGGTTGCATATTCAAGAATTGGTCTTACGAGTGTTATATAACCCTTCTCTTCCACTTCTCGGCTGAATCCCTTAAAATTCCTCATCACATAATGCAGCATTTTGAAAGCCTTCGCTGCGATTAAATTGGTGTGTTTTTCCCAGTTCAGGTTTATATCAAATGTGATTCCTAAGTACTTGCAATGGTCGGAAGTTCATATTAATTCACTATTTAGACGATAGCTATGGGAATACTACAACCTCTTGTTTGTAAAGGTGATGTACCTACTCTTGCTTGTGTTAATACTCATTTTATTTGTTCTAACTCATTCTTCTAAAGAAATTAAATCTTGCTGTAAGACTTACCAAGTCGATATCTTCAAAATTAGTATTAAAATAGTTGAAGTATCTCAACCTTACCTTGCATATGAACTTGTAACTCAATGGAGGTTGCATGAATGTGAGATATCAATGAAAATGCAGTATCTGTCATCTGAGCTTTATGAAGTTCTCATATTATTATTGTAAAAAATTCTACAAGTGGACTAATAGTCCGGTGGTAACACATATGCATATATTGCACATATTATTATAAATCCCATATAAATTTTTGAATTACAAAAAAATATATATTGATTCACTGCACATGTACTAGTAAACTTCAAGCTCACTCATCCTTAACAGTTCTGCCCAATCTTTTCACAAACTCCCTTTGATGTTTTGGGAAGGGCTCCAAGACTCCTGCAGGCAAATCATTCCAATCCTTAACAGCACGATTTAGAAAAGAGAATTTACTGGTGTTTGTTCGCTGTTTTATTAATTTAACTTTGTATCTATGGTCTTTTCTGCCGTGAAATCTTGCCATAGAGACTTTGTTTGACAATTCCTCAAATGATTTAACTCCTGTATATACTTTAAAATATATAGCTAGCCTTTTCTTGAATTTCCGCTCCTCTAAACTTTCCCAACCTAATTCTTTTAACATCTGAGTAACGCTATCAAGCCTTGCATATCTGCCTAAGACGAATCTTGCTTCCTTTCTCTGTACATTTTCTATTCATTAAACACATAATAAATTTTCTTCCTTAAATCAGGAAACAATCGGGCTTACTTTTGGTTCTTCTTTGGTTATGTGATATCCCCATCACTTGGCAGCTCATAATTATTAGTGATGAATGTGGTTTTGAAATTGTTCTATATAATCTATTATATATAGATGCTTCTCTGGATTCATTCATGTACCTATATAGATAGATAGATAGGATACTAATTCACAGGCTAAACCACAAACGTCATTGATTTTAAATGTTTACAACGTATTGGCCATAACATGTAACCGCCAGAAAAATTGCGATTTTGAACCTCTGTGTCATGGATTTGATTCCAGAGGGCCCCAAAATACCGATTTTTCCCATTTAAAAGCATTGCTTTGATTTTCGGGAATTAAAAAAAAATACTTTCCGGATAGGTAGAGAATCAAAACTCAAGGAGCCTATATATATGGTCATGATCTATCGAAAACATAAATGACTTTTATGAAAAATATCCTGGGTTTGATGCTAGGACGATGCAAAATCTGCCCTTTAAAATACATTGAGGTATTTTTCATTTTATTTTTTTGATACACTTAACGAAATGTTACGAAATTCTTGCTTTGCAAGAAGATGTATATTAAGAATCGTTTTAAGAAAAAAATTAAGATAAGATCATGCTGTTACTGAGTTCGATGCCAGAGCACATTGCAAATTCTCACATAAGGAATATATGGGAAAAGTAGGACGTCATTTGAGGCAGTTGCAGCCAATATTTCTGCTTCAATTTTCACACATAGTTGCCGTGTCTTTAGATAATCTTAATTCATATCAAATGAATTAAGATTATTTAAGATCATTCTCGAGATATTTTTAATTTACACCCTTGATAAGCAATGACTGAGTCGTGAGGGAAGGGAAGAGTTTACCCAGGGAATCCGAATCAGCACTGCTTATATCTCATATATTCTCACCGATCCTGGATTTGGTGCCAAGTTTTGTATGAAAACGAATCTCACGGGTGGATGCTGATATGATGGGAACTCAATTAAAAATTCCGGCGCTGACTAGAGGGGTCGTCCCCTAAAAGAAACATGGAACGAGGTGATAAGAAGTACGGAGGGATAAAGGGGAGAGTGAAAATCGTGAGAAGTCTAATCAAAGCTCCCTGAAGCATATTTGCTGAGGAATGGTGAGGCGACTTATGGAAAACAAATGCATGAATTAGGTGATGATAATTTTTGCATTTTACATTTTTCTGCCATTTGAAGAGATAGCGCCTCACATTACCGTTAGCTTGACAGACTCCGTCCCTCACACGATTCCAAGATATGCCTACTGCAAGACAAGCATAGCACTCGTTATAACGATACTTCAGAAATGACCTCTCGTTATAATGGACGTAACTTCCCATCCTTTCTGCTGTGAGACGGACAACGGCCAAAAAATCACTCGCTATAACGCAACTCTCGTTACAGGCCGTACTCGTTATAACTGACTTCTACTGCACTTTATTACTTGGCATGTTTCAGAATCAGTACTTCTTAAGATTGAAAATGCAATGCTTGTAAATTTTGTGAGATAAACTTATCAAATAAATATAAGATTTAAGTTTCTCCAAATGATCAAAATATTATAAGCTGACATAGCCTTACTCTGAATTTTCTTTTGCAGTTAAATGAAAAATTATCAGTTCAATTATTAGCTAAAGAAATCAGATATTTTCATATCTACATAAAAAGATCAAGATGAGATTTTTAATGTAAAAAAGCTTAAAATACAAAGTGAAATGTAGCCTGTTTTTGGAAAAGTAATTTATGAAGCTAAATCACTGATCAGCATCACAATTGCCTTCACAAGAAAACCCATCCAAAGTGCACTTATAGTTACATTATTTTCATGCAATCCGTCTTAATGATTCTTGCCCTTCTTAAGGTTCTTTTCCTTAGGATACTTTTAATTTTAGCGAGGAAAGAGATTCAACCGCAAAGGAAGTGTTAATAAAAAAGGTGATTGAATTTCAAATGACCTAAGAAACAGTTTATTACACATTATTTTACATGCAGCTGTGATAACAGTTTTACAAAGTTATATGGAGTTTAGTTTTGAGCAACGAGTACGCACGTGTTGTGAGGTACACAACTCGCAATTGATTGATGTACCTTTCACTCCAAATCATACATTCACACTCACACATACTATTACATTCACTGGCTCATTAGTTTAACTTTACATTCAGTTCAGCTTTCCCAGCTCTTTTTTCTCTTCATTTAAAAAAAGATCATTACATTTTTTGAATTTCATTGGAAAAAATAAACGAGTCTATTATCGTTTGGCAGGGAGAATTAATTCAATCCTCACCCATAAAATCAATGGACATGGATAAAACAGTACTTCATACGATAACACAAATCACAACACTAATCGTTTTAAACCGATTAATCAATAACAACAATAAACATGGTAAAAATTAAATCAAAAAATTGAACTTTCCAAATTCCAAAAAATCGGAGAGTATTATGCAAGTATGTGACATAATTCCTTAAAAGATGTAAAAATAATGAAAATACGGCATTTGGGAAATGAAAAATCTTTTTTTGGAATAAACAACTTGGAGCCAATGCTCTCGCAAAGAGGTCCATCGCAACTTGTATCAAAACTTGTCAACGTAACACAAAAAAATATATTCAACATTGTGACAACTCAATTGAAGACGAAGTCGTAAGAACCAAAAGTAGAATTGGCAATGAGGGCTGGTCCTAACAGCGCAGGCAGAGCCACTTTCAAAGAGCACCCTGCTAATTAGGTAGGCCATTTCTCTCCAGTTTCACACGCCTCCTGCAGAAATCCTGAACACAAGAACAGGCACAGAAACTTGTAGCCTTAAGTACTCTGTAGATTAGAGCGGTAAACTCTAAGTTTTCTTCTGGCTTACTGGCAGTGAAACAGGGACTTAGGAAAGATGGAGCGATTGCAGTAGAACGGCACTGAAGAATACTGTCCATTTAACAAAGACAAATGCAAATTTTTGAAAAACGTATTTGCTGCCGACTAACACATCATGCTTTCCTCTGTCTTGTGATTGGTACCTTTAATTTTACAGACGAATTTATAATAAAAGCTACTTGGCCTCCACTTCAAAGTCTAGCACCAACAATTTAGTCTCTTCTGTGCCATTTCGACTGCCTACCGCACATACAAGCTTAGTATCATTAGCTCTGATCCGCCAAACCACTCCTCCACTGCCTCCACTTCCTAATGCCACCAAATTCCTGATGAATTCACCTGAAAGTAACAATAATGATAATTATCATAATAAAAAATGTCATACCTTCTAATTTCGAGGTTAAGGTACTAATTGAACCAATGGAATCAATTATAAATATACTCGCAATTAAACATTTATCTACAGCATTGTCTTTTTCTACAATTTTTTATAAGTGATATATTTTGTATTATGCATAACAAAAAGTACAATCATCTACTTAACATGTGGAAAGGGAATCACAATGCCTGGGATCAGAAATACCTAAAATTGAAACTTAATGAGGAAATAGAATCTTATTGCAGCAAAAAAACACAGAAGGGAACTGTTAAAAAAATTCTGAATCCTACAGATAGCATAACTGAAGACTTTAAAAGCAAGGCGGTTTTCATACTACATGAGTTGCACAATTTCAAATTTATATAACACATAATGATAAATTCTACACGAAGCTGTCATAACAAACCTCCTATTTTATGATACTTTAAATTTTGAAGTAGTTTGCAATTTTAAGTGAGTCTATCTTCAAAACACTAACTTTTGTAATTTTATGGTCTTGTGGCACACAGAAAAGACAGAAATATCATACAAGGCAAATTATTCTAGGCTGTAAGTCAATTTGCAAACAAAAGCTCTCTGTTACTCCAGACCAGTAAGGTTAACATGGAAGTTATGGCCAACCCATTCTACATCCCTATAATTCATTCCTAATTTCACAAATATATTTTATCTTACCTGTTTTTACATCCCACAGCTTGACAGTTCCATCATCAGAGGACGTTATCACAAATTTGCTGTTGAACTGTAGGCAGGTGACTGCAGATTGGTGTTTATTGGGACCTTAAATTGGAAAAAGATAATCTTTTGAGTCTTTAAAATTCTTTCAGTATTAATTCAATTATAGTCTTAGCTCTGCTATCATATATCAGAATTAAAACTGGTATAAACTAATGCTGTTAACAATAAATAATCACTGAAAACACTCCAGTTTTATTCCTACAATGTATGTGCACAGTCCTCACTGAAATACCTTAATTTTGTTTGATTTGAATTTAATTTGTATCCACAAATTGCAATTGAAAATCAAAATAAGTATTACACAACATTTCTATAGGTATAAATGTTATCGGAGAGGAAGTTCTAACCATTCTCAGAAATTTGTGTTGAACATGCAAAATAATAAAAATCTTTTCATAATAAGTCATTAAAAAACCATCAATTATGAGTAAATGGGATGGATATGTAATGGAATGTAATAATCAAAGAAAAAGCACCTAAACTCTAGCAGAAAAGCAATATAATAATTTGAATGTAAGCTGCAAATTTCTCTAACTGAATAACTTCACCTCATAGTGTTTAATCTTGTGGATATGTATTCGCTAATGATTAAACATACAAGATTGTATAAAGATCTACTATTACAAGGGGCATTCATAATAAGATTCATTCCAAAGAGCGAAAAGCACAGCTGAGTTGGGAGAAATAGCATAAGAGCACTATTTTCACAATTTGCACACAAGAAATCAAGAGAATAAATAACAGACATAACCAAGCCTTGCAAATAAATTAACTCATTAGAGAACATCTTTCATCAAAATCTAACAAGGGGGGACATGGAGCTGCACCTCAGATTTGGTTGAAATTCAGATAGTACTCAAAGGGACATTCGCCCCCTTTAAGGATAAGCAAATCTACGTTTTATCTAAAAAAAAAACTGCCTTTTAATAGTATATTAGCATATCACGTATAGTGCCTTCATCCTGTATCAGCCAATTGATAGCCTACTTGGTAAGGTCTTCAGTGGAAAGGCTCCCGATCCTATGTCTTTTCGGTCTTTCATTAAATTTTTTTTCCCCACAAATTTTCAGGCAAAGCAATTTTAATGATTAATGGTTGATTAATGTTCTATCACTGTAGGAATTAATGCAGATTCACAAAATAAAAGATAGTTTTCCGGATGCACCAATAAATAATAAATTAAGAACAGTCAATCAATCAAAATGTTTCATACACATTTCATTAAAAGCGTCTTTGAGTACAGGATGATTGCATCGGTAAGAGAACAACCCCAGGGTGCAAACTGAATTTTTCCCTAACAGGATATTCAAATCATGGGAAAATATGGATTTAATATTGGATGGAGTAAGAGAGTGCTTCAAATAATTACAAGGAGTTGGAGAGAAATTATGTATAATTATATACAATAACAGAATAGGAACAAATTTTAGAAATAAAATGTAGGAAAGCAAAATTCAATTCTTATGACGACTCATCTCCACAGCATTTACATCTCAAAAATGTAGTCCACTTACCTGAAAGAGTCTGCAAACAGTGTCCGGTGAGGATATCCCAAACTTTAACAGTGGAATCAGCATTTCCTGAGACAAGAATATTGTGTCGAAGCTCCATCCCGGACGTGAGAGATTGGTGACCCATGAGGGTGTGGCGACAAGCACCTGTTTCTACTTCCCACACTCTTATACTAGTATCCAGTGAGCCACTCACAACATGAACACCATCAAACTATAAAAAAAATAGTCTTTTAAGTAATAAAAACAACACCAATTCAAAACTTTAATATGAAGAGATTTAGAATTGAAAGTTTATGATTAACTCTCTGCATAATCTGTTAGTGGCATAACAGGGAGAATACCATATTTGCACTTACCTAAGACCAACCCAATTCTAAGACAACATTGTTTGGAACTCAACAAGGGAAAAAAATAAATTTTTAATAATAATTACTGATAGTTGTGGTGGGATGTAACAGCAACCCTTCACCACTGTTGCAAGCCATTCATTGTGTATTTCATGTATATACAACCGTTTGTTAAGCTGATGACCTAATACATAGATATACATACTCAGTCATCAGCGTAAACTCGCCCTGCCACCACAGTCATTGTGCTAATAGTTCTGGACCAGAGATTAATATTTGCTATGTTATAATTGGTGATGAATAAATATTACCCCCTCAAATACTCTTCTGCCAGAAGAATTGGATTTTTTCTGCAAATAATATATTTTTTTTGAAAGCTGCAGTGTAATGATTTCTTTACCATCGCTAAACCGAATTTCATACTGAAAACTAAGATGCATTCCTCTGAATCTGAAGTGCAAACATTGCAGCAGTTAATACTTTCATGGTATTGACAATATTTACAATCCAATTGAGTTAAATAGTTATTTGTCAAACGAACATTTTCTGAGTTGATATAATTTTGATGAAACTTTAACTCAAAAAGCATTGTATTATGTAGATATGTACACTGGTAAACATTTAGATTATGCAATCCAATTGAAGTCTAGAATTTTGCTTTTGATTGTCAGACCATCCCACTTTCCTGCAGGAGTCCAGAAGGGAAAAAAAGCATTCGTGCAGATACAGTAGATTTCAATTTCATTGGGTAATCTATAAGGAATTGTTTCAAGAGTATTTATGTGAAAACCCACTAAAATGGTACTAAGGATGATTTAAAATACAATTATGGCGATCTTTTAAACTCAGTTCAGTTTCAGTCAGATGTCAGATCAAAGATCAGTTTAAACTGGTGCATATGCATCTGAAATCTCAAAATCTGCAATAATAATAATCATTCTTAAAGTTACATATTTGGTTTTTTAAGTCCTTTGACATCTTAAGTCGTTTTTCACATGAGCTCCTTCCAGAAATGGAACCCTTAATTTTACCATTTATCTAAATCTTTTATTTGTTTTTCATGGGTTTTCTATGGTTTATTAAATGAGGTATGTTCCAATAGATCACTTTCAAAAATAAACTATAGGCCTTTCTACAAATGAAATACTCTCACACAGGAGGGCTAAAAGAGATTTTTCAATAAGGAATAACTTCAATAAGGGCCACTCATGGACATTCTGTTTACCTCAAATAGGATCTCAATGACTAGTCTACAACATGTGAAAAGTCAATTACGTATTACAATATGAGAGCATTTTCAGCAAACTTCAAATACAGGAAAGGTGGACGGATTCAATATCTCAAACTTACATTTCTTAATGATTAGATAATTTAATCCCAACTATTTTTAAGTGCTG
The DNA here is from genome assembly GCA_947579665.1 of Sympetrum striolatum. NCBI lineage: Eukaryota > Metazoa > Arthropoda > Insecta > Odonata > Libellulidae > Sympetrum > Sympetrum striolatum. The sequence continues at coordinate 91,054,324 of OX388345.1, forward strand.
AATGTTAGGATATGTTTTATAGCAATTGTAATGACTCTCTCATGTGTGGGTTTACTCTAGAATTTTTCATTTGGTTTTAAATCTTATTGTGCTTTTAATTTTAAACTTCCCTTTGTCTTTCCCCTTCGGCAAAATAAGAGATACTACTCGACAGCTCTGAAGCTACAACAGGACAGTGAGCTTTTGCATGAAAGTAAACCAAAGGAATAAGTACTTCCTTCAAGTAGATATACAGCATTGAATTACAAGGTGCTAGATACTAACCTGTAATGAGTAAACACGATTGGTATGCCCTTGCAGCGTATGTAAACACTCCTCTCTCTCCGGATTCCATACTTTAACCATATAGTCGTAGGCACCAGACACAACCAAGCGCCCATCGTATTGAACGCAACGAACTGCAGCCACGTGTCCCACGAGAACATGCAGACATTCTCCAGTCTCTATATGCCACACTCGCAAAGTGGCATCGCGGGATCCACTTACCACCCTAGAGTTGAATGAAATGGTTACTCATCTATTTCATATGATACACAAAAAAATCAATAAATGTATTAACATAACAGAACTGATTTACCCATAGAATTTCAATGTAGAACAGATCAGAAAATATTAAACAGGATTGGCATTAATAACAAAAACAAATTGAATCAAAAGAGAGAGAGACTTTTTTTCAAATTTTTTTAAAACGCTCAAATAAAATACTATTGATTCGTACATCTGATTATTAACAGAAAATAAATACAGATAGATGAAAAAATCAGTCAAAGAGAATTTAATCTTTATTATTAAGATGATTCAAAAATCTATTAAAATTTAATTCTACTCTAAAAAGGTTAGAATACAAAAAACTTTCAGCAAAAATTCAAATGACTGAATTTTCTGAGAAATGGCAATTTCTCTTCAAAACAACAAAAGGATATTAGAATTAACAATAGGCAAATCAACTTACTTTTTGCCATGTAAATGCATGCATCTCACAGTGGAAGTATGGCCATAAAGAGTGTGCACACACTGCCCTGTTTCTGCATTCCAAACTTTAAGTGTGCGATCGGTGCTGCCAGAAATGATCACAGAGCCAGACATTTGGCTCGACCAAACCCCACCCGTATGTCCAACTAAAGTACGCAGGCACTGCAAAGAAACAAAGCATACATAAATTATTTCCTAATAATTTAGCCTTCACTTTGGATAGCTTTCCATCTTAAAGAATAATAAAAATACACTATATTTTGTATGGATGGTTATATAGAAATAAAGATTTTCTGTGATAAGGTAGAAGCTAAGTGTATTTTATTATTGTTGAATAATTCTTTCAAAATACTCTGGAAATCGGCAACAACTATAGAGGCAAATAATTAACTTAAATCAGAACATATACAAGGTGACTATTAGATTGATATGAGAAAGTTATCTGTAGTATCTCTATCTATAATAAAATCAAATCTGATGCACAATGTACTGATTTCAAAACATAATCATACAATGCAATCCATATAACAATAATTGTATCACTATAGGCAGTGTGATGTTCAACAAACTCTTGTTATACATACACAAACACCCAAGTGCTTGTATTCTGCAAACTTTTGATGGTTAAGATAAGAATGGACACTACTAGGGTGAGAGGACCCTACCTGAACCCTAAGGATCCAAGCGTTAGAAATCTGAAAATGGCAAACATATAACCACATCATTAGATCAATGATAGTGATACGTTTTAATGTTTAGATAGAAAAATTTCTCTTTGCTAAATACCTTTCAACTTGAGCAAGTTTAACGACCATTATTTGATTATTCTTTCAATTTGTTCGTGTGCATTCAAAAATCCCTATTGAGTGCCATCTCCTTCACTTCCTTATACTCAACCCCTTTTGTCATCCAACATCTTTTGTCTTTCTCCTTGAATCCTCAATTACAGTATCCAGTACCAATCCCTCTCCTCTCAATATTTGACACACCCATTTCTTCTGTCGATGCTTAATTACGTCAATTAAAGCCCTCTCCTTCCCAATAATCTCCGAGACCTCTGTGTTTGTTATCCTATCAACCCAACTGACTTTTTCCATTCTTCGCCATACCCACATATCAAAATCCTCCAAATGTTTGATTTCCTTCTTTCTTAATGTCCACATTTTGCATCAATAAAGCAAGAAACTCCAACGATTTCACCAATCTTTTCCTGATTCCTTTATCATGATCTTAGATCATCCATTCCCTTCGCTTCATTAAGTCTTCCTTGGCTATTTTCGAATCTCATCTTTGCATCTTTTGAAAGAGTACTTCCCAAGTAGGAAGCTACACCTGCTCTAGTGATTCCCCACCCAACTTAGCTTTCTTTCCCTTAGTGTGCCTCATTACTTTAGTACAGTAATTTATGCCCAATTTTATTCCAAACTCCCTAGATTTATTGTTAAGAGCATATTCTAAAATTTGCAAACCCCATTTATGGAATCACACACAAAAGCTTTATCGTCTGCATACCTTACAGACTTCACTACTTCTCCACCAACCTTTACTCCCTTGTCTATTTCTTTCCAGGCTTCTTTCACCATTTCCTCAGCATAAAATGTGCTGGAGGGATAAGACACCTTGGTCACTCCCTCTTCCCAATTCAGCCCAATCCCCATCAGCTATCTTTTTGCGGGCTGTTTGATTCAGATACAAATTTTGAACCAATCGCCTATCTTTCCAGTCTAACCCATATTTCTTTAATATCCCAATCAGCTTTGGCCACTGGACTCTATCGAAAGCCTTTTCAAAATCAATAAAACATAAGTCCCTCTTAAATTCCAGGTTTCGTCCCGTAAGTACTTTCATCACCCCAATTGCATCCCTCGCTCCTTTACCTCTCTGAAAACTGATCTTCTCAGATTTCTCCTTAATTAATAATATACTAATCTATCCCTCTAACATAAGAATACTAATTCATCCCTCTATCTGTCAATTTAGAACCCTTAGAAGTACTTTTGCCACTTGAGAGATTAAGCTAATTCTACGATAATACCAACATTCAGTAGCATACAAGAGAAATATAAAATAACTAAAATTGAAAGATGAGTATTAGTAAGATGTTACTAAATATCTAATATTTAGAATAGAAGAGGAAGCATTAAGTGAATAAGGATGTAAAGGGACTGACCTTTCCAGTTGTAGCAGACCACACTTTCAATGTATTGTCATCAGACCCAGAAACAATGCGATTCCCAGAGAACTGCAGGCAAGTGATGACATGGTCATCATGACCTTTAAGAACTTTGGGAGGTCTCAGAGGCCGAACTCTCCAGTTCATCTCAATTGTGTGTTGCCTCATATATGCTGCCTGTAATATAAAATAAGTTCCAAGTTTTTATTATTTCTAGTTGCTGAGTTTTATTGTTCAAGTTGATTATTAAATTAGCTGACCTTCAACTTTACAGTTTGCAACAAAACAGTGAATATTAGTAGTATAAAATGTAAATAATAGCGGTAATACTTAAGAAAAATATATAAAACAATTTCTTAGTCAAAATGTTAACAAACAAAGTTAAAATACATAAAAAGCCCAAGCAAAGATGCATGCTTATGGCCTGACCCCATAAGAAGAGCTCTTAGTTTATTAAAAAAGAATTTTTGTGAGAGAACTCCCCCAAGCGTAGAAGCAGCATGTACTTGAATAAGTATTGGAGTATTAAGAATAACTGAAAAAAACTGCAATCTCTTCTCCCTGATTTGCATATTAAAATAATACAAGCATATAGTGCTATATGGTAGTATAATAAAAAGTATAGTCTAATTTTTTCAGTTGCCTTTAGCCCTCAACGCATCAACTGCATATCTGATTTTAAAAAACGTTATAGGTTAGTCATCATACATGAGTGGGTGAATTATGTTACCTTCCAAGGGGAGGTGACGGGAGGTGGGGGAGCGGCACCATTAGACGATGGAAGACCCCCACCAAGCATTGGGTTTCCTCCTCTCAGGATTTGATGCTGTTGCTGTTTCCGTCTCTGACTCAAAGCTTCTCGAACATCATGAACACCTGCCTCTCGACACTTCTCCCGCCATAAGAGATTGTCCTCCGTTAAAAGGCGCCAGTAGCGACACGTCTGTGCAGCTCTCACCAAATCACGAGGCTCCAGGAATGACAAAACGTAGAGGGCAAGCTATGGAGCAAAGACAATGCATTAATCAGGGTTACACGAGAAAAATAAATTCAAATTATTGACTTTGAATCTAAATTTTATAAGAATGACAAAATTCCAGCCCTGTAAAATATATTTTCAAAACATTTGCCTAAGAGGCTTGAAATTTTTAAGTACAGCATGGCAATGGCAAGGGAAATTGCAAATGCATCCGATATTTTACATTTTTATGTTTAAAACACAAGAGTAATGCATTATAGATTACTCGGCATATTCATATTTTGGTCATCCAATAAAAATTTTTAAAAATAACCAATTTCTGGAGCACTTACAGGTATAAGCTGATCCAACATTTTCCATTAATTGTGCAATATGTACTTCCAAGACTAGTCTAGTGAATAATTTTAATTATATCTTTGGGAATTTATTAACTGAATGTGCTAGAGTGATAAGTGCTAAGAAAGATCTAATTTATTGATATTAAATTTCAGATCCAAGTTGTGTAACTCAACAAAACTTCTGCGAAAACCGAGTTACAAAATATTGAATGTTTTCTGCAATTGGTCAAATATAGTTAATTCATAGACAATTTATATTTACGGGTCAACCTATCAGTGTACTTGCTTATTCATGACATTGGTTTCTCATTTGCGTATCAGCTTAAAAAGTAGAATAATAATGAGTTTACAAATACAAACAAAATAATGGCAAAGATTAAGTACTACTGCAACATATTTAGACTAAGAGATTCATAAATATGCACAATGTTATGAAGCTCATCCGAGTATTTCCATAAAATATGTATTTTTAAAACATGATCTTAGTAACGGTAGATCATAAATCAATCGAATAAAAATGTCAAACATGCATATATATAAGAATGTTACAACTTAAAAAAATGATTCCTTACTTCCTTTGGGAGCAATGAGATGAAGTCCCTCTGGAACTGTGGTTCAATGACTTGCATCATGTGGCGCACTTGAGTTGGTTCGCACCTTTCAATCAGTCGATCAAGCGCTAGCAGTCGCTCAGCATTCCCCCATCTCTGCATGCATTCAAGAAAGAAAGTATTAAACATACATTTAAAAACACGGTTAGGAGAATATCATATCATGGAGCATATGTACATTTTTCTAGTTAAGGACAATTGGGACTAATTAATCCCTTAGAACATTACATACCAAACCTAACTAAATGACATGTGACAAAAATGTTGATCCAATAAGTTAAGAAGGTAATCAAAATAAAAAAAGATGGCAGCTTTGATGAAAGAAGTTGCTAATTCCCGTGCTTACCTGAAAAATCTTGAGCCATTCATTCATTTCAGGAGGAGGGTTGGACTTAGACGGGATGATTCCTCGTTGAACTTTTACTTTTTCGGCTGCTTTACGTTTCAGACTTCCAATTACAGTCTTATTTGTTTCATGAGTGCACTCCTCTTCTTCTCCTGCCTCAGTTCCTGAGGATTCCAATCCCAAACAATCACTTTTACCAAATTTGTCTCCTTCTTCAGATTTCCCTTCCTCCGACACCGGATAGTGCTTCTTACAAGGGAATCCATTCCAGAGATCCATGCAGCTGTCCAGTTTCCTCTTCCGCTGCAAAAATCAGAAGCACAATGAAAATCTACCTTGACTGGGAGATCTTTAATAATTGTTACTGAGCAATAACATTGGGAAAATGAAGTTCTTTTTAAATTGTACGATTTAATCATACAGTTAAACATTGAATGGGAGACATTCGCCATCTTAAATTGATTCATTTGATCCAATACAAGAGAATTAACATGAAAAAATAATCAAACCATAAGTAACCTATCAAGAGTTTTGCTCTTCACCATAGGAACACAAAAACTTATAAATATAAAATTATAAACATTGAGATCAGACATTAAGAGAGTGAGCTCTTAATGTTAATAACACAGCGGTGTTCCGTTATTCCTTTTAGATATAGAATTATAACTTTAAATCCATTCTTATTTTCTTCCCCGAAAAGAGGTATATGATCAATTTCTTATTCAGTACCACATCACTAACTTCCTTTTAAAACTATGGAAAATTCACTGGCATCAGTTTTAATAGTGAAATTCATTTATGAATAGAGCCATAAATACATGAAATGCATAAAAAATGAATACCAGCCTACAGAAAATTCCTTAATGACACTCTCAACCCTATAATTTGTTCAGTTTATTGTTAGTTTTCCAATGAAGAGATTTTTCTTCAAAGTGAATACAAATCTCATGGAAAATATGGTAACAGAATACATAGATGGAAACTGTTGATCATTCTCTACCGAAAGGTTTGGAGAGGTAATGAGTTTAAGCAAGATGAGGACATAGGACTGAGCCTGATATACTTCGGAGGAAAGTATTTTAGCAAATGCAACAAAAGTGCCACATTAATAACGCTTTTCATTATATTCGAATGGAATGACAAAGATGAATGACATTATTTGGCATTACTCAGTCTTTGATAATTTTATTATTATCACTAGCATGAGAAACACTGTCACTTAAGTAACTGAAAGATACATTTTCCTGTATTCTACAACAAAGAACACATGAAAATACTACTTTCGTCGAGATTTGAAGGCAGTGGATAACAGTCTCCGAGTCTAAACCAACAAATAAACTCACCCAATATCTCGGCCCCCCAACACTCGTATCGTCCAGGTCATCATCATCATCCCTAGAGCAGTCAAGGGACTCTGGCGGCTCTCCTTCTTCATCGTCTTCACTGCCTTCATCATTCTCATCACCTTTGGATAAACGATCTAACTTCCCTAGCTTTAATGTTCGAACTAACTCGTCGGAGCTTTTGTCAATGCCACATCCACCACCACTTCCTTCGGCTTGATGAGAATCCGACACTGACGCCCCCGCACTCACAGCCAGGTTCTCATAGGAATCTTCTACTTCATCGTCCACAACATTCTCTAACGCCACATCTTCATCATCATCTTCAATTTCATCTACATCAGGTTCTCTAATTACTCTATTTAGGTCCACTCCACCGGTTAAATCGTCGATAGATATTTGGAGTCCACAATTTACCACCCCAATATCCTCGGATTCCGCACCAGAATGTCCTGAGGTTCCTTCCGATACCTCGGCAATTGAACCGTCCGAAAGATCTGCGCCAACTTCTCCATTGACGGCAAAACTACAGCCCTTTTCTTCTTCTGCTGCTACATCAGAACCATCACTGATCCGATCAACGCATGCGATTTTGGAGGTGAAACTTGGCCCTTCGGTAACACTTGGTGGAACATCGTTTGATGAATCAGTAGGCGCAGACATATTTTAGAGAAACCTGAAAGATAAATCGAACATAAGTGTTAGATAATTGCTAAAAACCTATGCAAATAGAATCTTTTTATCTCTGAGCCTAATATACAAAGGTATCGAATTCGCGTCTTAACTATAAGGCAGCAAGACAATAACAATTATGGAGTTCAAGGTAAACAGGCCAAAAAACGATCTCTTTTACAAATGAATATAATACTACGGGCGTTTTATAACATAAAAGTTGTGGAAATTTTTCATTTTCATCCCTCAATGCTTCAAAAATACAAGTTAAGACTTCGTAATATTCGTAAAAACAACAATTCTGAAGTAGTAGTAACACCTTGGGAGGATTAATAAGAAAAATAATCTAAAATTTCCAGAGTTGCAAGGAATAAATGAATAATACTGATTTTTAAGAAAATAAGAATCGAGGTAATCTTTAAACTTAAGATTTAGGTGCTTAAATCTTACAGTGGTGTTTCGCCAGGGACTAGAGAAGTAAAGTCCGAATAAATAACGTTTGGATTATTTAATCCAACCCAATTATAACTTAATTCGTTTAAACAACCACTAAAGTGATTCTCATTGTATAAAAATTAACTCAAGCTCACAGAAAACCCTTAAAAACTGACAAAATGGAAATACTTTGACAACAGCCGTGCCCAAGCCTTGCAATAAAATTTTGACGAACAGTAAATAGGAGCGCAATTTTGCCCTTAAAATCATAGCTTAGTATTACTTATACTATTATGATTGTTATTACTTGCGAACAACCTTCACAATTCTCATGCTAGTGCGACTAAAAGCGATGTCATTTCTTGTTAGCACACTACACCTTGCACAACGATTAGACAGCCATACTTGCTACAGAGAAGGAAAACTGAAAGCGCTTTCAGAAGAATCGATAGCAAAAAGTTGCTTATCCAGCAGCGCTTGAAAACGGAGTATCGCTATAACTTGGTAATTCTGAACGTCTCCTGATGAATGCAGTTAACGTCATTTCCCACTATTGAATGAGAAAATTTTGGTGGAATGCGAACGAAGTTAAGTTTTATTATTGTTGGATAAATTCTTGTTTAAGGGGAGTTTTTCAAAAAATAAAAAATCTCGAGGAACATCTATTTATAACAGGAAAGTCGCAGTAAGTGAAGGAGTGAAACCCAAGTTAATGATACATTGAGAAGTTCATTTTCTAAATATGTGAAAATTGTGTACTTTAGGTTTCATTGGGCCGAAATGGCTTCTAAGGACAGACAGGTCTACGCATTGGATAGCAGAGATAGCGGGGATAGCGGAGATACTGACGAATGTCATGATTCAGATGATGTTAGAAGAAGAAGATATAAGAATAGAATAAGGTAATTACTTACTAAACTTTCATCTCTCCCTCCAATGGCACCACAGCCCTAGTTGAGTCTTGGCCTCGTCAATTTTCCGTCTCCATCCATCTCGGTCTCTTGATTATTCTCTTCAGTTACTGATCCCAGTTTGGTCTTCTGCATCTTTGATTACTTTTTTCCCCATCTTACCCTTGGCTTGCCCACTGGTCTCTTTCCTTCCATACTCTCAATAAAGACTTTTTTGCCATCCGCGTCCCTGGACATGGCCTGCCCACCGGAGCCTCATTAACGTAATGTGTGTGGAAATATTTGGTTCTTTGTACAATTCATATATTTCATGGTTCCACCGAATTATCTTCAGCAGTCTTCTTTCTAGGCTTCCCAGTAGTTCAGCAGATTTGGCAGTCATTGTCCATGTTTCACCTCCGTATGACAAAACTGTGCATATAAGGGTTTTATCTTTCCCTGTACACATTTCTAGACTTAAAGACAGGGAGTAGAAGTTGCGGTTTGCTGCATCTATTCTCTTCCATATTTCCTTGGTCTCATCGTTGTCCGCGGACACATTGGAATCCAAATTGGTGAAGTTGTTTATATCTTCGAAATTGTAGTTCCCAATGGTAATGTTTTGCCTATTACCAACACTATGCTTTCTACTTTCTAACATGAGCTTAGATTTATGTTTGTTTACTGTAAGGCCTAGATCATTAGTAGCTGTTTCTAAGTTACCGGAAGCTTCCTTTATCGATAGTACAGATCTTCCCAAAATATTCAGGTCGTCTGCATACCCTACAATATCTTTTAATTTATTTGTGTGGGTTGTGCTAGTGTCAATTCCAGGATTTCTTATAACATATTCTAGTGCCAGATTTGAAAGCATGGTTGTCTAGTCTGTCTCCTTGCTTTAATCCTTGGGTTACTTCAGAATTGCTAGTTAGGCTACTTCACTTGACATTGTGTGGTTTTAACTAGTCCTACTAATTTTGTGGGAATGTGGAAGTTAAGCATGATGGCAAGTAGCTTATTCCTGTCAATACTATCATAGACTTGTTTAAAGTCCTCAAAGAGTTGGTATAATTCCAAGTTAAACTCACCAAATATCTGTTGTTTGCCTTACCGTGTAAAGTTGATCTACCAGGTCTGATTACTGCCTCGTATTCCCCAATGATATTTTCAACAAATACTTCCAGGTTATCCTCGATAATCATTGTAAAAATCTTGTAAGCAGTGCAGAGATTCCTCTGTAGTTTGTGCTTTGGAGGAAATCCCCTATTTCTATGGAAGATTTTGCTTGTGAGTCATTTCTTGGGGGTTGTTTCTATGCTCCTTGTTTGTAATATGAGCTTATGGAGCATGGCTGCTAGCTGTTCCCCATCATATTTGAATAGTCCTCCAAGGGGTTATCTTTCCCTGGTGCTTTATTGTTTTTTTAACTTTTTTATGGCTATCATTGTGTCCATTGTGGATGGTGGCTCAATCATATCTTTTCCATCTGCCTCTCATTCTAGTCTTGGATCTGGTGAATGTTTGAGCTTGGATTGAGTAGCTCATTGAATTGTTGCTTCCATATAGTCATCGCCTTATCTGTCTGTCAGCAAATTTCCATTGCATTCTGTGCATATGTTAGTGCTATGTCTTTCTTAAAAACATTAATTCCCTTATAAGCTTCTTATATGTTATTCTGGCTGAAATTTTCTTCAGCTCTCAGCATGATGGAATTGAATTATATTTTTTCTTTTTCTTTACAACTATTCCCTTCTGAAGTCTTCATATTTGAATTTCTTACTTTGGTCGGCCTCTCCAAATATTTTCTTATATCTAAATTTCTTTTCTGTATCGTCCCAGTGCACTAATTGTCAAGCCACTCAATCTTTTAATTCTGTGGTTTGTGCCCCAGTGTTGATTCCGGGACTTGCATTTTCAAGGTGCTGCCATTCATCTTCTACTGAGTTTTCTGTTCTGTTTAGTTTACTAAATTGTTGCAGGTTTTCACTCAATGCTTTTTGGTAGCTTCTTCTGGTGTTGGGGCAATCTAGTTTCTCTAAATTGAGTTTTTGAAGGTCTGTTGTCCATTTTGCCTTTGCTCTTTATTTGCAATCTAAAGTACATGCATGTCAGGTAGTAATCTGACTCGAAGTTTGCCCCTCTTCTGTCATTTGTGACCCTGTTAGCTCCCCTTTTCTTGATAAATTTGTGATCTATTTGGTTGTGGTGTCTGTTGTATGAAGGCCAGGTTGGTTTCTTGATGTCTTTCCTAGGGAATTGAGTTAATAATACCTCCTTGCCTCTGGATCTAGCAAATTCAATGGTGCATATTCCGTTGTCATTACATTTATGAATGAATGCTTTATTTGCCCCAAAGATCATACATAATATAAGGCATGTCATGACATAAGTTTGAAAACATACACATATGTACCTTTCAAAACACAAGTTGAGCATATTATATTAAAATTCATTGATGGAGTACAAACATTTATCAACTAAAAAGTTCTGTAGTTTTCTCTTAAAACTATTTACATTACAAATATTTCTGATGTTGTATGGTAACTTGTTATAAAATTTTATACCCATTACATCAGGACTATTTTCACAGCCTTGTAATTTGTCCTAAACATATGAAGATCCTGGGATCTACGGGTATAATGGAACTGGGTAAATTGCTTTTGATATCTATCTATTAAATATATATATGCTTCTCCGGATTCATTCAAGGATATAGATAGATAGATACTAATTCACAGGCTAAACCACCAGCGTCATTGACTTGAAATTTTTAGGACGTATTGGCCATAACGTGTAACCGCCAGAAAAAATGCGATTTTGAACCTCAGTGTCATTGGTTCAATTCCAGAGGGCCCCAAAGTCCCGATTTTTTCCATTTAAATGCATTGCTTTTATTTTAGGGAATTTTTAAAAAGTACTTCCCGGATAGATAGGGACTTAAAACTCAAGGAGCCGATAGATATGGTCAGGATCTATCGATACCATTAATGACTTTTACAGAAAATATCCTGGGTTCGATGCTAGGACTATGCAAAAAACTGCGCTTTAAAAAACATTGAGGTAGTTTTTCATTATTTATTTTGAAGCACTTATTGAAATAATAGGAAGTTCGTGCTCGGCTAGAAAATGTATGGTAAGAATTGGTTTCAGGAAAAAATTTTCGTAAGACGGTCCTATTCCTGGGTTCGATGCCAGAGCACAATAATGTTCTCTCATAAGGAATATAAGGGAAAAGTAAGACGTTGTTTGAGGCAGTTGCAGCCAATATATCTGCTTGAATTTTCACACATAGTTAGAAATGGTGATCTTCTATTGTGTTCAATAAGAAGTATAACCAGATAGACCCAGGTTCGATTCTGGGCGGTAATTATGTCTCCCATTTAAAGTACATTGGGTTAGTTTTTCATTATTTTTTGATGCACTTATCAAAATGATAGAAGATGTATATTAAGACACGGTTTAAGAAAAAAAATTACATGCTGTTTCTGGGTTCGATGCCAAAGCTATTTAAAATTTCTCATATAAGGAATATGAGGAAAAAGTAGGACGTTGTTTGAGGCAGTTGCACCCAATATTTCTCCTGAAACTTTCACATATAGTTATAGATGGTAGGCTTCTGTTGTATTGCATAGTAAATTTTACCAGGAAGACCTGGGTTCGATGCCGGATGGAGAAATTGCAGCTAATTTGAATAATATTTCCAATACTTTTTCTACTTTTGAGGACCCTCTCGATATGATGTCAACTTAAAATTGATGTTATCAACATGCTTGCAGAATGCAAGCAACATTTTACTTGTTATATATAGATGCTACTCCGGATTCATTCATATCTATTATATATAGATGCTTCTCCGGATTCATTCATATATATAGCTATATAGGTATATAGATAGGATACAAATTCACAGGCTAAACCACAAGCGTGATTGACTTGAAATTTTTATGACATATTGGCCATAACGTGAAACTCCCAGAAAAATTGCGAATTTGAACCTCAGTGTCATGGGTTCGATTCCAGAGGGCCCCAAAGTCCCGATTTTTCCCGTTTAAATGCATTGCTTTGATTTTCGGGAATTAAAAAAAAATACTTCCCGGATAGGTAGAGAATCAAAACTCAAGGAGCCTATATATATGAACATGATCTATCGAAAACATAAATGAGTTTTACGGAAAATATCCTGGGTTCGAAGCTAGGTCGAGGCAAAAATCGGCCGTTTAAAATGCATTGTGGCGTATTTTAAGATTTTTTTTGGACCCTTTCCCGATGGCATGGAAACTTGAAATTCGGCATGGGTTTAGATATCATAAATATATTTAATAATTAAATTTTATAAATTCGCTGATGGTCCTTGGTTCGATCCCAGAGAGCCATTTACATTCCTCAATGTATTTCTTACGGAGATAAAAGAAAAAGGTTTTAGGTACTTCCCGGCAGAATATCGACTTCAAACTTTGTATGATATAAGATGAAGTCCTAATAAATCATACTGTGCATTCACAGCTTACAATATTTCCTGGGTTCGACACCAGGCGTCTCTGCAATCAGAAGTTAATCCGATTTTTAGGAATTATTTTGAAACCTTTGCCAATAATAAAGAAACTTCAAATTCGGTATATAGATAGAAATCATAAATAACTTTCAGAAACCTTTTTTAGATTTCCAAAATCGTCCTTGGTTCGAATCCAGAGAGCCATTTACATTCGTGAAAATTAGAACGTCTTTTGAGGCAGTTGTAGCCCATATTTCCGCTTGAATTTTCACACATAGTTAGAGATGGTGATCTTCTATTGTGCTGCATAGTAAGTTCACCAGTAAGACCTGGGTTCGATGCCAGACGATGAAATTTCAGCGAATTTTAAGAAAAATTTCAATCGTTTTTTTTTCTTTTGAGGACCGTCCCGATATGATGCCGATATGAAATTAGTATTGCCGATCTGCTTGCAGTATGCAAGCAACATTTTACTCGTATATAGATAGATACCCAGATAGGATACTAATTCACAGGCTAAACCACAAGCGTCATTGAGATAAAATTTTTACGACATATTGACCATAACATGTAACCGACAGAAAAATTGCGATTTTGAACCTCAGTGTCATGGGTTCAATTCCAGAGGGCCTCAAAGTCCCAATTTTTCCCATTTGAATGCATTGCTTTGATTTTCCAGAATTTTTAAAACATACTTCCCTGATAGTTAGAGAATCTAAACTTAAGGAGTTATGGTAACGATCTATAGAAAACATTAATGACTTTTGCAAAAATTATCCTGGGTTCGATGCTAGGATGATGCAAATATCTGCCCTTTAAAATACAATGAGGTAGTTTTTCATTATTTATTTTGATGCACTTATCGAAATGATAGGAAGTTCTTGCTTTGCTAGAAGATGTATATTAAGAATCGGTTTTAGAACAAAAATTTAGATAAGACCGTACTGTTCCTGGGTTCGATGCCAGAGCGCATTAAATTTTCTCTCATAAGGAATATAAGGGAAAAGTAGAAGGTGGTTTCAGGCAGTTACGGCCAATATTTCTGCTTTAATTTTCACACATAGTTAGAGATGGTGATCTTCTGTTATGCTGCATAGTAAGTTCACCAGGAAGACCCGGGTTCGATGCCAGACAATTAAGTTGCAGCGAATTTTAAGAACATTTTCAATCCTTTTTTTTTCTTTTGAGGACCGTCCCGATATGATGCTTATATGAAATTAGTGTTGTCGATCTGCTTGCAGTATGCAAGCTAAATTTTACTTGTAAAGAATAAGAGTATAAAGGTAAATACCAGGAATTGTTAATAGCCTCAACTTAAAAAGAGGACGGCAAGTAGCATTAAATTTGCTATTTGTAATAGTTCTAACAATTTTCTTTTGTATTATGAATACATCTTGAAGTCGGGAACTAGATCCCCAGAGCAATATGCCATATTATACTCGAGAATAAAAATGGCCGTAATAAAAGTTTAAGAGAACTTTTAAACTAACACTATTTTTTTAAGCAAAATTTAAATACAAAGCAGAGTGAAGTTTGTTACATAAGTGGTTAATGTGAATATTCCAATTTAGGAAAGGATCTATGTACAAACCAAGTAACTTAAGTTCATTTGAGAATTTATTAGCAACTTCCCCTGTAAGCGACTCATTTAAAATATTTTACTTTGGAAAATATCATTATTTGTGTTTTACTACTATTTAGTTTAAGATGGTTTATTTTAAACCAATCTCCCATGCTCTAGATTGAGGACGTAAAATCACTTTAAGTAGTGTCCCCCTTCAAGCTAACTGACATCATCAGCAAATTTGATGGTTCTGCTAGTCTGGAAGGGTTTAAGAAAGTCAGCTAAATCACTGATAAAAATCAAAAACAGTACTGGTCCAAGAATAGAACCTTGTGGCACGACAAGAGGAATATCTATGGAGTCTGAGAGATAGTTTAACCCATTTGTCCTTAATAGGACTCTTAGTTTGCGATTTTGTAGGAAGGAGGATAGCCAGGAATGTGCTACACCTAAGGCACAGCATTTGCTAAGAAGCAATCAACTGAGTCAAATGCCTTAGTAAGATCAAAAAAGAAGCCCATAAGATTGTTCTTCTTTTCCATTTCATCACACAAGAATCTAATGGTCGACAATACAGCTGGTTCAGTTGATTTATTCTTCCTAAAACCAAACTGAAACTCAGACAGCAGTTATTCTGCTCTAAATAGCCTATAAGTCTGTTAAAAAATAATGTCTCAAATATTTTTGAGAACTGAGAAAGTAAAGAGATAGGCCTATAATTATCAATTTGGTTCTTATCACCTTTGTTCTTATAGATTGGTTTAACTTTGGCAATTTTTAGTGCAGCAGGTAAATTACCCTGAAGAAGGGTACTTTACCTGCTTGATTTATGAGAAACAGGAGGATATTTGAAATATATGGGTAACATATTTTTAGTATGTGTCCAGGTACATCATCAAGGCCAGCTGACCTTTTCTTTCCAATTTTGGAAATACAGTTTGGAAGTTCATTGGGATTACAAGGGTATAGAAATAAGGTTTTGTGATGATTAATTTTAGAAGGAAAGTAGGCTATTTTAGGATCAGTTACCTGTGAATAGAATATTGATTGTAAGAAAGAGCAATTTATAGTATTGGCTGTATCATAAAGGTTCAGAGTTCCATCATTATTAATGACATTCGAAAATGGGAAAGTAGTTTGTTTCTGTTTATCTTAAGTTTCATTTAGGATATTCCAAGCCTCCCTAGATTTATTTATTTATCCTTCTTAGGCATTTAAAATTCTGATATCATTGAAAGATTGCTTAGCATTTGTTATTCAATTTCTGTATTTCCTTTTTATGTTTGCATACTGAATTAGTAACCATTTATCATCAGAAATTTTCCTAAGAGAAGCTAGCCTCTTTATTCTGAGGACATAGTCTAATTTCATCAGTGATCCAGTGGTTACCTCGTTTGGGTCTAGTTTTGGTGCTAGTAATTGGAAAGGAACAGTTAAAAATAAATAGAAATTTATCATAGAAAGCATTAAACTTTCATTTAGAGTGGACACATGTGACCAATCTGAAGAGTTAAAGACATGACAGAATTGAAAAACGTTATGGGATGTAAAATACCTCTTCTGGATGAGAGGTTTACGAACATCATGTTTTAAATTGAAAATGGTAGACTATGCAAATTGATCAGAAAGGCCTGGATCAAAACCCTTAGTAATCGTTTTAGTGGAATCAAAATTGGTAAGGATGACATATAGAAGGGATGATGACTGAGTAGTTAGTCTCTTTGCTTCAGTGACAAGACATTCAAAAAAATAGCTGTTGATTAGCTTCATGAATCTCTTCTGTTTAGGATTCTTTGTAGAGAGATCACAGTTCAAATCACCAGTAATTATGTGAAAAGTAGGCTTCTGATGATTTACAGCTGAAAAGAGTACATTGTCAAGTTTCTCAATGAAGGTCTCAAAACAGCTTGTAGGGGAGTGGTGGATAGCAAAAATATTGAACGTGTGCTCAAATATACTTAAGCAAACAGCAGCACATTCAAAGATTTTATCCACATTTAGTTCTCTAATATTTAGAAAGCTAAGTTTGACATTAGTACTTTGACTATTTATACCCTCTCTTACCATTATAAGCACACCACTGTGTATATGGGATTGTCTACAGTATGAGTCAGCTACATAATAATCGGGAATAGAAACTGAAATGTTGTTTAACCAATGTTCAATGACACAAATGACATGAGGACGTTCTTCTTCTGCTAAGAATTCCAGCTCATTGAGTTTGTTACTTAAACATTGCACATTTATCACTAATATGTTTAAGTTACTGTTTGTATTGTAGTCAGAAAAACCGCTGTCTACCTGTGCCTGTGCCTGTGCACCTGTGCTCTACCCTGTTTGAACCCCCTAAACACTCATCAATTTACTTATTTTTATGTTAACAATGATAAGTCAAGCATCCTAACCACATATTCGCAATAAAAATATTTGTAACTTTCGATTTACCCTATCATTTCAATCAAGTGTTTTATTTTTCTAGATGTAGGTCGCACAATCACAATTCTGGTCCAGCGAAGAATCAAATGGGGAATGGTAACTCAACAGTTTCATCCAAGGCAGCCCAAATCCATGGTGAATCCTCAAATACAGCAAATGCAGGGCCATCTGGGCCATCATCCTCAAATGCATTAATCCTTTTAAATTCGATGCAGCAAGGTCAGATGGTCCTAAATGATGACAGAATTACTCTTGTTGTTGATAATACTCGCTTTATCGTGGATCCTGCGCTCTTCACTGCTCATCCCAACACTATGCTTGGAAGGTAAGTTCATCGGGTTTCATTGCTTATCTATGCTTTTATGTATTTTACAATGATTTTATTTGATTTCAAATAAAAGCTTATTTGTTCTTCATTTTCTGGAAGCTGAAGAACATTTTATAAGTATAGATTGAATTCTTTTTTTGTCGCTTTTTCTGTTGAGATGTTTAGATATACATGGATGTGCAAGAGACTACACAGGACTACACAAATTTGTTGGGAGATGCGTATAAAATGATTGATGATGTCTACCCACTTTTCCATCTCTATTTTATGCAAGCATGCTGATATTTATTCAGTCTTTTTTATTCAACGACTCCTCTTCTGTATGCACAATTTATTTACATAAGATCAGTAGTAAATGAGCCTTCCCCCCTCATTTTTTCATCATTAAAATCTGGATGTATTATTATCATGGGAAATCATTGAGAGTAAGAGTATCTATTTAGACCTTTGAAGGTTTTCACATTATAAATCATTACCAATATCAGGTACTATCGTTGGCATAAAGTAAAGTGATAACTTTTGAATAGTAGATCATCAGTAAATTGTTGCTGTTGAATAATAGTCATATTTGTTCAAGATACAAAGAAGACACTGTGATTGTCTCCTTTCATACCTCATTTGGCTAATCTTATATTTTATTATTGGTAGGTTTGATGTTTAGACCCTTCGCTAAGGAAAAGCTACGTTGAGTTTAGTTCAGCGGGTTGTCACACATACTCTCAACTTTTGAAATAAATTTTTTAATTAAACCTGGGATTCTTTTGTGCTTCATTGACAACTCTGTTCTTCTAGTTTTGATGATAGAAAAGGTTCAGCAGTCTGGTATTAGAAATTCTAGAAATATTTGAAAGCATATTAGTTTGTTCTGATGCAGCAAGATGCAAAACTATTTTTCTAATAGCTTTACTCTATTTACAATCTCTATTGCCTCCAAATCATGGGCAGCCTTTCTTTAAAAAAAAAAAGATTTATGAGACTAGAAACCAACAGAGATGACTCCTTTATATAAATCATAAATCAATAATATATAAGTAGCAATAACCTTCTCACCAAATATTTTGTTTGAGAATTTGAGTACATTTAATTGCCTATAGTGAATTATCGTCATAAAAGGGTAATTTAAAAAGGATATGAATTACAACGAAAGCACAAGTTAAAACTCAGGGTTGCACAAGAAGTGAAAAATAGTGACTTTGCTGGGACTTTCTGACCAATGAACTACTGAGCCACATCCTTTTCACTTCTGTAAATGAGAGCTTTTATGGATTTTTCTTAAATCGCTTTTTGTTGCCTCAGTGAGGACCTCTGGTGGTGCCTGGTGCCACTAAGTGGTGCACCACTTCTTTGGATATAAAAGAGCACTTTTACAGAAGTGAAAAGGATGTGGCTTGGTAGTTCAGTGGTCAGAACATCTGCCTGGACAGTGGGAGACCTGGGTTCAAGTCCCAGCCAAGTCACTAAGTTTTACTTCTTGTACAACCTTGAGTTAAGTCACTCCCTTTCCTGTGCTAAGTTTATCCTCAATTCCATCATTGTGTAAGTAAAAGTTAGTATTAGTTTTACAAAAACAATTGTATTGGTTTTAAAAACTTAACAAGATTGATGCAAATGGATATATATTTAAGATACAGTGACTGGTAAAAACATTTCAAGGGAGATAATACAGAATTGAATGTGTGTAGGATTTGGTTGAACCTTTAGGAGATAGAAAGATGGAGCAGTAATGGAGAATTAGCTCTGGATACATAATTTTATTGGTTTTACATTGCAGTCCTCCTTATTCATAAAGTCTAATCATCATAAAAACATTTCAGAATTTTTTGTTTTATTTTAGTTTTGAAGCTTTTCTTACATTATATAGTCTTATTACTATTAGGCAGTTTGTCATATATAACTTTGGTCTAATGATATGGTCTTTACAGTGAGATATGTAATAATTCACATCCTGTATGTGTAACATGGTCATAATGGTAAGAATTGTAGGGAAGAGCAGGAAGTTGCTGTTCAAATACTTACTGCTGCTGAGATTGTGAAAATAATTAATTGTGAGAAAATGGAAATGGAGGGCTACTTGCTGAATGATAAGAAACTGTGGGGAAAACGTCAAGCTTTATTTACAATGGAAAATGTGCATTGGTCGTGGTATAGACATTTAAGGGTGGAGGAGATTTTCTTTGGTTTAAGGAATTTTGAAACAATAACAAAACACATGTTCAGCTCTGTCAAAAGAAAAAACAAAAGGTAAAAAAATACTCAAATTATTATATCCTAATAATGGATTGCTGATCCATTGATGTAATTGGCTATCTTTGCATGTCAAAAATGTATTAGTTACTCCTCGTATCTCATACTTTTTAAATTGGTGTTGAAATCTTTAATTTATGAGAGGTGCATGCTCAATAGGGGACTGAATCTCTTTGTTGTCCTCTTAATTCATGTATATTGATTATTACGATCCCAATATTTTGTTATTTGAATAATTAATGGTAACTTGACGCTTCAAATCAGCTATAAACTGCATTAAAGAAATAATTGCTGAAATGAGTTTGATCTTGGACATTTTCCTTATGTATTCTGAGTTGCTATTATTTTTAAAGGCTTTGTCATTGAGTAATGAACATAACCAACTATTTGGAATCTGAGGACTATTACACACTTGCATTTTTCTGATGCACGTTAATAAAACCTTGGCACTGCAACGCATGTGTGTCCAATCAGAACTCTACTACCCCAGATAACGATTGCGATAACGTATGTAAAAAAACACAAGTGTGTATCGGGCCTCAGAAGCCTTTCAAAAATTAAGTAAGTCAAAGAAACTTTTTTATTGAATGTTTTATCCTCTCAGTTTTAGCTCATTCTGTTCTCAGTTGCAGCATTTTTAAATATCTTCAAGTTAGATGAAATTATTCTTTTGTTGGCTTTGCAGGATGTTTAGTAGCGGCTTGGAGATAGTGCATCCAAATGAGCGAGGAGAGTACGAAGTTGCTGAAGGAATATCAGGGACTGTTTTCCGTGCCATCCTGGAGTACTACAAAGGTGGTGTGATACGTTGCCCTCCAGCCGTCTCAGTTCAAGAGTTGAGGGAGGCGTGTGATTATCTTCTCATACCTTTTGATGCACAGACTATCAAATGCCAAAATTTACGTAAGTTCATCCGTGTACATATTCCTAGAGAAATAATTCCAGATTTATATTTTATTTTCACATAAACCCTTCTTATTACACACCAGGAATATGAGTTTTTACTTTCTGATTATATGTTGGCATATATAAACTGCAGAAACAGGTTTTTAATTTTTCAAAACTTAGTAATCAGAGATGAAATCATTGTGCTGACATATTCCAGTACTTTGTTACTCTTGTTGTATACTTTTTATGCTAGTAAAATTAATGTTGGTGTTTGTAATTTTTCCTTTGGTTCATGATTGCATGATGTCCCATTTGGAGCTATCCTCTGCTCTTCTTCTGATATCCCTCTTTATTTTTTTTAAGTGATAATATAACGTTTTTGCAAACATGAAAAATAAAAGGGAAAGGAAAATAACTACGAGAGATATTTATAAATTTAAGGGGTGGGGGATAATACTTATAAGGGTTGCTGCATTAGGATCTATGATAAGAGAAGGAATCAATAGAATGGAATTCAGTAAAGATGGGAGTCCAAAGAAGAGAAAACTTTTGGTCTTACGTAATGGGCTGTCGAATGAGTAGATCTGTTAGGAACACGATAATTGAGAAGAGATATTAAGAGAGGACAGTTTGTAAGGGAATTGAGATATGAATATTAGAATGAAAAGTCATGTTTTGTTCAGTGCATAGAAAGAGGAAAGAGAAGGGAAGGAAGACTGGTTTTCAATAGAGGAAAAATATAAGGAAAGAGCTACAGAATCAGTGGTGTCAGTAAAATGGTAGAGGAGGCCTAATAGGGACATTTTTGTGTGATTTTTTATTTTTTTATGTTTGTGGCACAGAAGTTTAGAGTCTATAATTAAGCCCAGATCCTTTTGCACTGCTGGGACACCATTTAGCCTGTGATTATCTTCTATGTGTTACGATGATTGATGTAATGTAGCATTTTTTGGCTACTGAAGTTTCCAGTTTTCTCACCTCATAGTGACCATATTTTATGCACTTTAAAAACTTATGCAGTCTTCGTTTGAGTTTATCTGAGAAAAGAACTTGCAGTAGTCTGTATAAAATAAAATTTTCTCTAATGCAGGGATCAGAGTCGGTAGGTAGATCATCTACAAAAATAAATAAGGACTTGATGCTCTATCTTGAGGGACTCCCGATGTCACAGCTGACCATTTTGATTTGGATCCAGGAGTTATGACTCATCGAGTTCAATTGGTTAAGTATATGGTCAGTAGGTTTAAAAATCCAATGTGAATGTTGTATCTATGGAAGTGTTTTTGTATCAAAAGGCTATGGTCCAAGGAATCAAAATCTTTTGAAAAGTCGAAGAACACTGTATCAAGTTGGGCTTTGTTTTGGATTGCTTTTATGGTATGATGCTGAAAGACGGCTAAATTAGTTACACAGGATCGTCCAGGAAAAAACCCATGTTGGTTTTTTGACAGGTGAGGGGAAGTGAAGTACAGTAGGCAATTTAAGATGAGTTTTTTCAGATAGATGGGGAATAATCGATACATGGGTATTTGGATACTTCCAATTTAGTATCTGATTTGTGTAGAGGAATAGCGTTGGCCGCCAAGTGTAGGGAAGGTACTTGAGGAGAACAGATCAAGCATAATTGGATGAAGAAAGAGGAGGTGCAATTCCTGATAAAAATAGAGGGAATGCCATCAGAACCAGGAGAGTGGTGGGGAGGGATCTTTGAGAGACTTCATGAGGAGTGGTTTGGAGATGAGATAGCCATTGGGCGCTTATACGGTGAATCTCATTTTGGAAGTTGATATTTGGAAGAGAGTTTAAAGGGATTTGTTTGGCAGTCCGAGAATTAATTTAGGAATAACTCGAGTTCTCCTTTCTTTTGTTTTTACCCTTTCTATTCTCTTCAGTACTACCTCAATTCTGATTTTGCCTATTCCAATTATATTCTCCATATCTACATCCTGAAATTCAAAAGTCATGGGTAAGCCTTCCCATGATCTTATCATGTATCCCAGGATCTCATGTATCTCGTAAGCACTTGATGGAAAGAATTTCGTGTTATTTAGGTGTTATTTCCCATCTCTTGTAAGAATCCCATTTACTCACTGGAGGTTTTCTATCATATTTTTGATTTAAATTTAATTCAAATCTCTAATTTGCCTCATTTTGAGGTTGGATTTATTATTTCAAATGTTATTCTATACCATAAGCTTAGAAATTTTCTAGTATTTTATTATTCTTACTGTATTAACAAGTATTGTTTACTACCATTGTTGTTATATCTGATTCAGATTATACCATATGAGCTATAAAAGAAAAACAATCTGATACACTTTTTTTGTTTAAACATAGGAATTTTTGCTTACTGCACATTTTTTGCTGCTAAACTTTTGTTCAATTGAAAAATAAATATTCACCAATAAGTCAATAGATTCCTGGTAAATTTCTCTCTCGTAGTTTTGTAGAATGAAAGACAGAAATCTTAATTTTTCATTTCTATATTTCAGTTTTCTCATATCTCCATTTTTGTTAGGAGTATTAGCATTTTCTCAGTAAGCAGAGATGTGTAAGTTTCACGGATTTAATGATGTATACCTCATTCAATTTTTATTTTATTATATAATTAAAGGAATCAGTTATAGCTTTATCTAAGAATGGTAACTGCTGGAAACTTTATTTTTATGTAAAATGTTGTAATTTCTCTTGTTTTTGTCCCATTATTATCCATTGAACAAATATCTTTGTAATGAAAAAATGTTGGAAGCAATGTTATTATGATAAAACTTTTCCGAGATATTCAAGGTCCGGATATTGCCCGGAATAGTAAATATTACAGAGGAATGCATCATTATTGCTAATAACTTAATATATCTCTTGCTAAATCTAAATATTTTATTTTGTATTTATTAAGTTTATTTTTTTCCTTTTCCAATACTTTACTTAATTTCACTATCTTACTTAAGCTTTTCCTTCTTTAGTTGCATATTTTTTCGGAGATCTTCATCATCATCATCATTCGGAGGATTCATCTTCAATCTTTATTTTGGTTTTAAAGTATATACTAAAATTTCCAAGAGTTTCTACTAATATCTGGTTCTTTTCTCCTAAGCAGGGACAATTGAAATGTTACTTCTATCTATTATCATGTATTTATAATTATTCCATTGATATTTAAAATCAAAAATCTTGCGCCCATCAGTTATTATTCCATTTCATTGTCATTTTCTGCTTTCATAACCATTGTTTGGTTTGTTTATATTTTTATGTGCCAGATGTTAGCAATTTTTCTTATGAATGGCTTGTGACATTATTAGAGGATTAATTCAATGAACTCTTCAATAAGATATATTTTCGAAATTTAAGATTTCATTGTTATGATAAGTAATTAAATACCCTCATACTTTTACCTATGTACCTCTGTTATGTTGAATCATTTTTGTTGATTTATTCCATGGTTAAGTTAATTAGAAGTTAATGATCTATGGAAATGAGATGTGTATGTAATCATATTAAAATGATTTTTATTATTATCAATTGTCATTTAATCATAGTGTTTCTGGTTGAAGCTGAGAAATATTTTTGCTTGATAACTGAGTTGCTTAGAGCTATGACGTGGAAGTGAGGTAAGATTTCAGGCTTAAGTGGATGTTAAGGTCTTTTTATCGTCCTTTGAGTTCATCAGTTGTTTGGTTTTTTAATAAAAGATCTTAAGTTGAAAATTTATAAATGTTGCTAATATTTCCAAGATCTGTATAGGATTTGATAAGCCACCCTTCGCAAAACCAATATAATTTTTAAAATCACGAATATACATTCATTATGTATGATTGATAACATTATTTTTATTAAATTTATTTATTCCTAGAAGAATCCCTATTAAATATCTGCAGTCTAAGAAATGTATCAGATTCTTAGTGCATAATGTTTGGGCCATTGAGCCTCTGCAAACTCTGGAAAACTTAAAAGGCATTAAGAATCATGTTGGTGTACCTCAAAAATCAGTTGCAATCAAAGTATATTTAACTATGCAATAATTCCATTGAAATATAGATGCTAAGTTTCATCTATGGGGTGACTGCTATTTGCCAATAAAATAATATCTTTGAAATTATTAGTTTGTTCCACTTCTCATTTATGGCACCTTGCTATAAAGTTGAGCTTGATTGCATAAAATTTAAACTATACCAGTTCAAATTCATTCAAATTAATTTTAGAAAAATTAAACGGAGATTAAGTACAGGCACAGCTATTAAAGTTTTATCCATGATGAGGAGGTTTTCTCAATACCTTTGTGAAGTCAAAAGAAGCTAACCTAATGCAACAATGCATTACTACTACTCGAGAAAAAGAAATTTTGACTGGTTAGTGTAATCAGATTTCTATGAAATCTTTAAAATTGATACCAATCAAATTGTTACAATTAAAATAATGTTGCTAAATATTCCAGACTTATAAATAACTTATAAGAACTTATAGATAAATTCCGAAAACATATTTTATATTTCCTAGATCGTCCTTGGTTCGAATCCAGAGAGCTATTAACATTCGTGAAAAGTAGGTCTTCGTTTGAGGCAGTTGCAGCCAATATTTCTGCTTGAATTTTCACACGTATTTAGAAAAGATGATCTTCTGATGTGCTGCATAGAAATTTCACAAAAAAGACCCGGGTTCGATGCCAGACGATTAAATTGAAGCGAATTTTAAGAATATTTTTAATCCTTTTTTTCCTTTCCGGGACGTCCCGATATAATGCCGTTATGAAATTAGTGTTGTCGATCTGCTTGCAGTATGCAAGCTACATTTTACTCGTATATATTTATAAATGACGTCCTACTTTTCCCTTATATTCCTTATGAGAGAAAATTTCATGTGCCCTGGCATCGAACCCAGGAACAGTACGGTCTTATCTACATTTTTTTTCAAAAAACCTATGCTTAATATACATGTTCCATTAAAGCTAGAACTTCCTATCATTTCGATAAGTACATGAAAAAAAAATAGTGAAAAACTACCTCAATGTATTTTAATGGCCGATTATTGCATCGTCCTAGCATCGAACCCAGAATATTTTCCCTGAAAGTCATTTATGTTTTCGATAGATCATGACCATATATTTAGGCTCCTAGAGTTTTGATTCTCTACCTATCCAGAAAGTATTTTTTAAAAATTCCCAGTTCTTATGTGTTGGATGTATATGATTTTCATATTATGGTAGATTATTTACTTCTCTCTTCAAAGGTTGTCTCTCCTAGTCCTCAAATCCCTCCAGTTTTTGGCTATCATGTAGGCTTTCAATTTTAAGGGAGGAAACATTTCAAACATACATCTTAAGTATATCATTGTTTAAATCACCTGTAAATGTAGAACAGCACAATATGTTTTGTTAAAAAAATGCTATGATAAAAAAGATAGAACTGCTTGATAAATTCAGGGAAAGTACATTTGCAGTAGTGACAAGCAATATATGGCCAACCCGGCTGATCCAATAATGAGCATAAATTAAGAGAAATTTAAGCTAGGATGTTTTTATAACTCATTCTTTCCATGGTTGATACATGATAATAACAGAGTAAATAAATAGTTAGGATAACTGGTGATTACATCCCCTGCCACTTGCCAAAAGGCAGCTTGTAGGGTTTTTATAAAGATGCATATAACACATATTTTATGTCTTATGTTATCAATTTTTTGTCTTTTTACAATTAATCAAATGTTTTCCTTTAAATTCCCTTTTGTTTTGTAGAAAGCATGTTTTAATTATCTAAATCTATTGAATTATTTCCAATGGAACATGCTTGTGGATATGAAACAAGGAAAAATATACCCGAAGTGTATTTTTTAAATGAAAGAAATTTTTATCATATATTGGTTAGGATTTGATTTTTTTTAATGTATCAGAAGTTCCTTTCACATTTTTAGAACAATCATTAAATGGTAGCAGATGATAATACAGTAATATAATACTTTTATTCATATAATTTAAGGATAACTTTTCAGGGAACTTCAAAAGGAATTTGAATCCATATAGGTGTCACTTTACCAGAATTAAATATTTTTTAAATTACAATCAAGAAATAGCCATGTGTTTTAGTTACCTCGTTATATACCTTAATTCTAGCAAGAAATATCTAATATGCAAAAATCTCCCCATTTTTTAAAATTTTGGTGATGTAAATAGATGTTGGTAAATGAGGACATTCTTTCAATTTGTGAAGAACACGATAGTACATTTCTATTGCATCAAGTTTCAGTTTTAGTTTTTGATTCTCTTTTCCTTGAAATAGTTGGTTGTTAAAAATAAGTCCCTGTCCTAAAATTATTTTTTGGAATGAGATGGAAAACAGATACTTGGGAATATGTGGTTTAAGTATGTTTATTTGTACTTCAAAACTTAAGGTTATAATGAATGACCAGACCTGTTTCAAGTTTTAGTTTCTGAAGATTCAATTGAAATTATAGTTGTGCGAATTTTAAAATGTTAATTATGACTGTTGATTATTATTAGTAAGATCTTGGAATATATGACCTCTCAGTGACTTTGAAGAAGTATTATTTGATTTATCTTAAATGCCCTTCATTGACACTAGTACCAATAATCAATTAACTTATCACCATAGTGATTCTAATTTATTCATATTATTCACTTAAATCTGGAGGAAGGTTATGAGATTGCTAACTCCTACAAATGTTCTGGCAGGAAATTATAAATCAATTCGTATCCGTATAACTCTAAATAGAGGGGTGGAAGAATGAATACTCAAGACCTGTTTGGAAAGATTGTAAACCTGAAAATTAAAGTAAATTATTTTTCTTAAATTTACCTTACTCTTTAAGGTAATAATTAAGAATAACATTTAGAATTTATATTTTAAGACAGTAGATTATTCAGAAGATAAAATAAATTTCTTAAGTAATCATATTTATTTTTGTATTTAAATAATTGCAGTGATGTTGTGTAAGAATATTCCTTAGATATCTCTCATCTAATAAATTAAATTTGTTTACTCCAGGATTTTCAATAGATTTTTCTTATTTTCTGAATGACTACTTTATTTGCTGAGTTATATTATATCTTATTTTCTATTCCCTTTCCATCCATAATTGTTTCTGTAATGTTTTAATTTTTGCTTGGAAATATTTCCATTTCTCAGTATATGTGTATCATATACATTTGTATGATTTCTGTTGCTATACAATAAATTTTCAGTCATCCTGACTACAAAATATGAATTCTTCATTTTTCTTTATTGAAAGAACGTTTAAAAGCCGAGGCATGACTATATATATACAAAATTAATTATGAGTTAAATTTATGCCATAATGAAAATAACATACATATTGTTATTCTTCCTGTTTTTTATTTTACTTTTTATTTTGGGCCAAGTTTGTTAATTTATGGAAAATGCCTTATCGTGTAATTTTTGCTAAAACACTAATTATTTCACCTATTGATTAATTTAGTAGTCTTTTTAGTCAATATTAGTATGATTTTGGAGAAAATAGAGGTTTAGTGATGGAGAAACTTTCAGACTTTCTCTTTACTATCAAACACTAGATGTTCACTGGTATACTTTCCTTGTGCAGTGAAACAAGCTCTTTTGCTCAGCAGAATATTACTTGGATATATTTATATATACTCCATTGTTTGATGATCTATTTATATTTGGCTGTTGTGGAAAGTGAAATGTTTTTTTATAATATTTATAAATAGTAGGTCTTACCTATCGTCGTGTAAATTTGATATAACTTTTCATATGACTAGTTATGTTTTAAATCTCTCACCAATTTTTAAAACCTGTACACCTTCCCTTTAAAACCACATCAGTTCTTTTCTCTTACCAATGTGAAAATATTCCGTATTCATTGTTAACTATAATAAAGAGTCTGCTGGTAGCTTGTTTTTTGCAATAATTATAGTCTACGTAAATCCCAACCTTTTTTTATCACAACCCTTTTAGATTTTATATAAATGCTTACAACCCTCTTTTCTCATCTACCATATTCGATCAATAAATTGAAAAAATAAGGGTTTGACTATAAATATTAGGGCTTAAGAAAAGTGATGATATTTTTCATTGAGTATTAATTATTAATGGTTAATGTGGTGATTGAGCTTGCATCTCTTTAACATGTGTTTTGGTTAAGTTTCTCAACTTCCCTCCGCTTAAATTTTATCTTGCCTGTTGCTGAGCATAAATCATCTATTAAGATTTCATGACCTACCTTTAAATTTTAAATTTAATTTTGGGCTTTAAAACTGGCGACGCCCAAAAAAAGCCAAGAAGACACCCTTGTGGGTTGCAACTTACTGGTTGGGAACCAGTGGTGTAAATCAGGCATGTCCAAAGAAAATGCCATGGTGGCAGCTGCCTGCCACCGCTCTCATTACTGTGGCAAACTTGGTTGTGCGGTAGTATGGAGGGGGAGTCATGGCACGACTGCGGAAGACAAAGTGTTGTGGTAGTGGTAGGAGCAGGGGATGGTTCGGAGACAGAAATGGTCAAACGTAGCACGGTCAAATGGGGCTTTGCTATTATTATTGAAACCAATAACTCAGAAACTACAAACTTTGCTTAATATTGTTTTCATGCGTACAAGATAATTATACTCCCAGGAAGGGTTACTTCCACCTCCTTCCGAGGCCTAAACCCTTTTTGCCATGGTGCCATTCGACTAGATAAGATTGAATGACTGCGAAGGCCTAGTCTAGCGCAAAAGAGAAGTAGGTTTTCTCTCTCACTCTCGCATAAGCGTTATGTCGAACCAAAGTCGTGGTAGCGAGTGGGGGAATCAACTCACAGGTGTTGTGGTCGTGGTAGAGGAGGCAGATTGTCACAGGCCGAGTCCTGTGGCATTCCGTGGCCCCACAGCCACATTGGCAGCATTTGAAAATGCCTGGTGTAAATGATGATTAGTTCTCAGCAAAGCAAGCTCTATAAATGATTTCTCATTTTCATCATTTCTAATTTTAGGGGGCTTATTGCATGAACTGTCCAATGAAGGAGCTCGTCGCCAGTTTGAAGAGTTTCTCGAAGACTTAGTTTTACCTCTTATGGTGAATTCTGCTCAGCGAGGGGATAGGGAATGTCATGTGGTGGTGTTGTTGGAAGATGATCTTGTTGATTGGGATGAAGAATATCCACCACAGATGGGAGAGGAATACTCACAGAGTAAGTTCTATTGCTGAAGCAATCGTGTGGATTGGTAAAACTTTTTACATATTTTGCATTTGTGTACAAATGATCATCCAAATACAGTCAACATCATAGGGTAAGATTCCCAATTATGGAGAGGTTTCCTAATCCGGGGTTTTTTTGCTTTTTAAGTACTGCTGCCTAATGTAATTTTGTGTAATCTTTGAAGAAAGTATTAAGCTAGTCACAAAAAAGCTGGTAGTGCTAGTAGATGGTAGCAACATCTGTAGCACTTGTAGCTAAAGCAAAAACCTACTTCCCAAATAAGGAAACTTCCCCATAATTGGGCATCTTACCCTATAAGTTGTGAATTTTTAGGAAAATATTTTTATGTGTACTATTTAAACTATTTTAAAGGGTAAATAATTGGTTATGTCTTCCTGGGTAAACTTCTGGGCCATTGTAGCACTTAAAGAATGAAATTTATAACGGTTGTGCATTTGAGCATATAAATTGCTCTATGCGGACTGCTATGTCAGAAACTTTTCTTGAAAGGCAAAAAAGTAACAGTTTATATTGGCAATATCTGTTAATTTTGATCATTGACTGTCATATATTTTTACACTAAATTGTCCCACGAAACCTGAAAATATCTATATTTTTTTAATTTCACATTTTTTGTGAAAACCACCAAATCACTCAAAACATCTGTCAATTTTGTTTGATTGACGTTATATTAGATTTTTCAACCAAGCTCAAAATTCTTAAAATTGCCAAATATTTCCTCCAAAATAAAAAACTTCTCTTTCTGATTGCATTTGTTGCCTTAAAATGTAATTGCATTGGCATTTTAGAGCCATTCAGCCTTAGCAATCGCCATTGCTAGTTTGCTTTTAAAATGTTGAAACAATTTAAATCGCATTGTTAATACAAAATTATATTTATTTGCTACTATTAGTAGTAGTACATTAGTTACAAAAAATATTAGAGCTCACCTAGAATT
The DNA here is from genome assembly GCA_947579665.1 of Sympetrum striolatum. Classification (NCBI taxonomy): domain Eukaryota; kingdom Metazoa; phylum Arthropoda; class Insecta; order Odonata; family Libellulidae; genus Sympetrum; species Sympetrum striolatum. Next base: position 91,085,157 of record OX388345.1, read on the forward strand.
TTGAAAAGCTTGAGACAAAGCAACAAAATATTTTTGTGTGCTTAAATTGTGGGAACTACTCTACAGTACTACACTATAGTACTTACTACAACTGACTTGCAAACCTGAGGAAAGCATCAAAACTAGTAATAATTCTGCAGGCTTTGTATTTTCTTATGATTCCTGCTCTTTCTCAGATTCCCTAGCTTCTGTTAACCGGTTATCAGCTTTCTAGATTTAATGACAAACACTGGTATCCCCAGTGTAAAGGAATAGATATATCTAGACTCCAAACAATCATGCTTACTTAAAGGCAACAGGCATTTGGGTCAAATTATGTTCTATACATATATAAGAAGGCATTTTCATTTAAACCCTGCGATCCACCAGTGGCGCGTGGCAGGGGGTGTAAAACACTGAAATCCCTATCTAACATGGAGAGCCATTACCTTCTCTAATACTTCGCTGGAAAACTGACCGAAAGTAACTATCTCTCCTGGAAACTACTTCCCTGTATTTTTTGTTTTCTCCCGAAGATTGCATAAGTTTATAACCCAGATAACAATATCAATTATCTCTTCCCCGAAATCGGTAGGGATAATTTTATCAAGAAGCTTCCGTCGATATCCAAGTCTTCTATCATTAAGAGAGTTCCATCTGAGGGATTCTATCATAGCCGAAACACTGCTGTCATGAACCTTGCAGCTCTACGTTGAACCATCTCAAGATGGATCGTTAATGGACCGCGTAAAAGTCATGGCAACGCACTTCTTCACATTCAGCTCAAGATGCCAATCACTACACAAACCCAAAACAATATTCAGATCATTCTGCAGACAACCAGTGTCATCTTGAGTTACGATCTTTCTATACACAACAGTATCATCAGTGAATAACCTAACCTTGCATTTAACATATTCCACAACATTATTAATATAATTCATGAACAAAATTGGTCCTAATACACTTCCCTGTGGAACACTGGATGTGAAGCAAACCTCATCAGATAAAATTCCATCCAACGCAACCTGCTGTGATCTGTCTCCAAGAAATTACTTAATCCATCCAACAACTTTTCCGTTAATCCCATAAGCCATCAACTTATGAATTAATTTTACATGTGATACTCAATCAGAAGCTTTTCTGAAATCTAGAAATATGGCGTCTGTTCTTATACCCTTATCAGCTGCTCTAACTACATCGTTGAGAAAAAGGGCTAACTGGGTATCACATGACCTACTTGACGGCAACTGTGTTGACATTGACTAATTGCCCCCTTGTCACTTAGGAAATGCATTGGATCAGTCATTGTCTTCCTAGTCTCTGAAGATGCCCTCTTTGGAGGCGAAATGCATATAAGACTGTAAGGTATTTTTGATGGTTTTTGGGAGTGTTTTTGCCCTTTATATTTAACATGGGAAGGTTAAAATCCCCTCCTACAACTATAATAGGATCCTTCACTTTCCTCTGAATATTCTCTAACGAATCAGCTAGTTCCTCTATACATCCAATGTTGCCATCCGGAGACCAGGGCTTAGGGCAGTTAGGAGTATGAAAGCCACGCACATGAATGTATAGAAAGTAGATGATCATAAGGTGAATGATATAAAGTATTCCATGAAAGTAACTGCATATTAGTTAGCCAAATTAATTCTGAAATTCACAGAGACAATAACCCAGTTGAAGAAAAGTAATTTACACATTTTTTCTCTTCAGCTGCTGAAATTTCAGGATGAGTAATAAGTATTGGGGAAGTAAAAAAAAACAGTTTATTTTTGATAGATAATTTATATGAAACATAGGAAATTGCAGTTCAATATCACCCATTGGTCATAATTTATTAGTGTTATTGAAAAAAATCTTCATCTATCAACTTAGTCTTAGTTTTTGTGGAAGTCTAACATTTTCAGTAGGAAATTACAAATAAGTTAAAAATTACCATTAATAAGTTGAGAATGATCACTTTGCTACCAAATTATTTTTCAAGTTCTAAAACATAAACTTAACAAAGTACCAACGAAAAGTAAGGTATGTATTGGAAATTTACAACAGTGATTTTTCATTGCCAGATTGGATATCTTGTGTTCAGGATCCCATCTAGGCATCAGAGTGAAGCAGATATTCATTTCATACATGGAAAGTTTGCATCTTGATTGGTCAAGTGGTACCACACTGTGCATACTTCCCATAGTATTATAGATTAGGAGATATTGAGCATCATATTCTAAATATTCTAAGATTTCATATATCTTTAGAAGACAGAGTTACCATGGTTATTATTCTTTAACCTTTTTGATGCCCAATGCATGTCTTAAATAGAAGTAGTATTGTTAAAAGTGCTTTGACAGCTTAGGTCCTTGGCACATTGGCTCCTACTGAGAATTGAACCCCAGACCACTTTCACCAAAGGCAAACATGCTATCCACATGACTATCCAGGAGCCTCATACAACCAAAATCAATACAAGAAATTTCAGAGCTATCCTTAGGATAAAAGAAAGAAGGAAATTCAATAAGCAAGCTTTGTTAATGGGCACTTATAGGCCTCCCATGAGAGCTATAAAGCTTACTATAGTACACAAAGTGTTTATTTTAAGTGTCTTTATTATTTTCTTATTCTTATGCTATATCCTTAAGTTATTTCATTTGATACTCTTTTTATTATATATTTAAAAAATAAATTCTTCTAGTTTTACTATTAGAGATATCCTTTCCTAGAACATAATTGTTATTATTCCATTTGTCTGTTTTTGTGATTTTTAGAATAATTACATTTATTTCAGCTCATTTGGTTAGCAAATCTCATTTATAAATAATTAGAATTATAGAAAGCTTTCTGATTATAAATTATATATTTTAGAAGTGTTTGGAAATAAGCTTCAGACTTTATTTGTAATAATCGGTCTGAAGGCTGTTGCTGCAATATAAAAGAGTTGATTAATAGCATCAAGAAGAAAGAATAGCAAAAACTCATAAATAACCGAAAGTAGCCAATTCATTACCTTTACATGACTAATTTATCTTTAATTAACTAATATAACTTATTCCTCATTCTGATGGCAGTTAAACCCTCTTCTAGTCGATCTTCAAAATTTTTACTTTCCAAGTAGATTAACATTTATCTTTTTGAACACAGCTGTAACATCAACACCAATGTATCGGTTCTTCAAGTACATTGAAAATCGGGACGTGGCTAAGCAGGTGATGAAAGAGAGGGGTTTGAAGAAGATAAGGCTGGGCATAGAGGGTTACCCGACTTACAAGGAGAAAGTCAAGAAGAGAGTGGATGGAAGAGCTGAGGTAATATACAACTACGTGCAGCGGCCATTTATCCACATGAGTTGGGAGAAGGAGGAGGCAAAAAGTCGGCATGTAGATTTTCAGGTAAGTCTTTACCTCCATCAGTCACACTCAACTCCATAGAAACTGTTTTAATTGACATTACTCGTCCAAAACCATTTCTCCTTTCCTACTCGTAGCTTAGAATCTCTTAATATTCTTAAATGTGTTAAAAATTTTAAATTCGGTACAGGATTATTTATCCAGCTATGTAAAGCTTCATCCATAATATACTTAATGTAGCTATAAGATCCAAAAATTGGCAACAAAGATAATCATGTTTAAAAGTATTATATTTTATTTTACATATGCTTCTATAAGGTAAGCAATGATGTCTGGAACATAATCTTCTAAGTATATGTTTATTTTACTTAACACAACTTTGTACATTAACTGTTCATTAGGGATTATACACAAATTATGTAATGCAAAAATCTCTAATTGTTGACCCCCCATGTAGCAGGGCTGTAACGCCAGGCAGGACCCCTCCACTCTGTTATGTAACGATTGCTTTTTGAAAAGTTAAGTGCTTATATTCGGGAAAGAAAGATTTTTAGTTCCCAATAATAATTCACTTTTTATTGAACAATTTCAATTTTAAAGGCCTTAGAAATTTTAGAGCTGCCTGGTGTTGAACCAAGGAATTTTTTGTAAGGTGAGATTGCATATAAATAGGTAGGGGCAACTCTGACCATTTCCAAGTTGTTATATCGAGAATGTCCTCAAACTAAATTCCAATTTCCCTTTAATTAAATGGTAGCATGCATATGGTGCCCTGGCGTTTAACCATCATCAGGACCATCAGGGAAACCTTAAACTGCATATATGATATCTATTTACGACCTCTGTTCACATGCTGGCTTTTCTGTTTCCATGTTACTGGGAATGGATTTTTAAAAATCTTATAAATAATGTATTTAAAATGGGAGAATTTTGCACCCACCAACTCACTTTTTAAATGTCTACAATTATTAATGCAGAAGAGCAGGTTTTCTGTGAACTCTGTGATTCTGAATTCTATACAACCGGGAAGTTGCTTTAAAATATTTTTTTAAAACTCGGCAAATTGCTGACATTTTGATCCTGCTATTTATCCATCATTGGTTGTTTATTTTGAAATCTCAGAAAATTGCCTCCTTTTCATAAGTTTTGACATTAGTTCATGGCATTATTTCAGTAGGACTTAAAAGTCCCGTGTATTTTAATGAGAAAACACTTGGATTCAACAATTGCCTTAGTTACCAGAGGGAGTTTACTGCAATGAAATGTTACAAAATTTTTGTTCATTATTGTTTTCATGATTTCAACTCGAAAACAATCAACTTTGTAGAACCATTATTTCTAATTTAGTTTTGCAAATGAAATGAAGCCTGCAAAGGGTAAAAAAGAACTAAATGCGAGTTTCTTATGTAGAATATTTGCCCTGACCTAACCTTGAACCAAGGATATTCTTCGAAGATGTCTTTATTGTTTTCATAGAATAATTATGGCTTCCCTTGAATTTCAACACTTTATATATTGATATGACATTTTTAGAAAGCCTTAAAGTGTAAGAGGTCATTCAGATTAATGATGAATATTTCCACTTAGCAGACCAAAGATTAGTCATTCTCAAAAATTTCACAAAAGATATATTAAAGGGTAGTAGATTATGTTTATTTTATTTTTTTATTGCTATCTTGTATACATCAAGTGATTGTTTTTTAATTTCTAAGAAGTTATAAAAGAATCATTAACAAGAGTCTTTTTATAAGCATAAAATTAAAATTTAGCTTGGACATTTCATTTACCTTATTTTTATCTGTAAAAAAGAACTTAACTGTAAAAAAGAAAAACTGTAAAAATTACCTTTCTTTAGAATTTTATAAGAGTTTTTATCTCTTAATGAATAGAATTTTGGTATTTAATATTTGGATTTGTAGCAATCAACTTACTTTGAGATAACTAGTTGATCCGACTGTTGATTCTCTGCGATGAAAGAAGCTTACATAAAATTTTGATATTACATAAAGAAATGTATGTTTCATTTCCTATTTTTTTGAGTAGTCAAACCAGAAACTACAATGTAAATAAAATTAAGCCTATTATATGCCTTGAAAAAATATTTAACCATCTTTTAATATTCAGAACCATGCATCTTGTTGTTTTCTAGCGGACAGACACAAACACCCATACAAACTTTCTACTTAATTTATATGACCAGCTTAAGCATTCCTTCTCATTGGGATTGGTAGAAGTAGATGAAATATATTTTTAATCTTTGTACAGAATGGAATCCAGCATCCCTCATTTTTATCAGCTCAAAAGGGTCAGTCTTTGAAAAAGAAAATTTGCAGTGAAAAACCCTTTATCGTATCAACACTTGCGTGATTTCTTTCCATGATCTAGATATTGATTGAAATAAATTTGAATCTCTGTAGTTTTTTCCTATCAAACTTGTCTCAAATTCATGCAATGATTCTTTTTAATTTAATTTTGCAATTGATGTAGAGCCTGGAAACATTTACCTAATTTTACATTCACTTCTTATGGGAATCTTTTAACTCATCTGAGATTGTAATGGAGACCAATTTTTGCTTGAATCTTCTGAAGTGTTCACTCTTTAGTAATGTGCAAATGTGTAAGTCATGCATTTTCTTATTCTTGACTTTTAAATCCTCATTCCTACTTAATACTCCATACTCATTGATTTTCTATGGGGATATGTATATTGATTACTACCATGCCAATTGAGGGCGAGATGTTGTTAAGACTTGATTCTAATTTGAATTCATTAATTTGACTGCTCTCTCAATGAATTCCTTTTTATGGAATAAAGAATATTGTTCCAAAGTATATTCATCTTAATAAAGCAGGAATTCTAAAGATTTTTGGGTTTGTGTGTTTGTCGTGGATTAGAGTCCACACGATTTGCCTGATTTGTGTCAAACTTTGCATACATGTTCTCTGAAACGCTGTTGCATTTTTATTCAATAATTTTCCTCAATTCAAACCAAGATCACTCAGATAGATTACAATGGGAAATACACGTAAACTTCTCTGTGAATGGTTGAAGGCTATATTTCTTTCGCAAAATTAAATTAGAAATAATTGTCTTATGAAATCAACACAATCACTGAAAGAATGGAAATGGAATATAGATTCTCATTTTAGATGTAAAATATTGTTTTCGAATCAAAATTTTGTGAATTTTCACAGCCGAAAACTGGACTAGCGTATACGACCGACTAGTAAGTTGTAGTCGTGTACAACTCATGCCCCTAACATGACATTCTCGAGAGTTAACAGCCCAATCTGGGAAGAGTCATGTACAACTTTCAGTAGCTCACCGCATTATTCTCACTTTGTCGAGTGCACCACAAAGGTGGTCTTATGATCAGTGAAAACACGTGCTATTTTTCAAAACGTTTTAAGTTTTAAACAGTAAATTTTTTTATTAAAATGGTTGGTTCATGCAAAGATCACTGATACAATATACTATTTTCTATGTGCAATGCTCAGAAATCTCACAAAACCTGAAAATAAGGGATATGCCTATAGGTTCATATTATGAATATGTGTCCTTATGCAGAGTCTTTCAACACCCTCTCCATCTTTCCCTGTGAATAATTAATTCCATAATCATAGTCCACTATTTAATGAGCACTCTGATGATTTGCTTATCTCACTTTCGCCTAAAGTTGGCCCTGCTGAAAAGGATTCCAATAATAGGGAACATTTGAATGCTTGTTTAGTGGCACTTGAAAATTTATGAACTTGTTAAGGTTACCATTGAAGATCCTTCCTAGAATGTTATTTAAATTGATGGAGGAACCCTATTAGGCTTAGACCACTTCATTTAGATAAATCACGCAGATATGGAATTTGTTTCATCCGTTACTTTAAAATGGCTGCCTTCAGAATATCATCTACATCCTTACTTCTTTTCAGCCTGTTGACATACATTTAGGAAGAGCAATTAATATTCAATTCAAAATATAATATTAGACATAAATAATTAATAGTCGTGAATGTTCATGGAGGCTTGGTGGAAATTTTGTAACTAAATGAGAATGCTGAGCAAAAATAAGGGAAAGAAAACAAGAAAAGATAGAATATCTTTAAAAACAGGACCATCAAATACTCTCTGCAGTTCTCTATACAACTCAATTGTTTCTCTTGAATTGCTTCTGTCATTATTATCAAATCTCTATGTGAAATTGATTGTGATTTAAATAACTCTTGATATAGTATAGAATAGTGCTCTATACAATATGAAATAAGAGGAAATTATTAGCTCTACTTTTTGTGACAATTGCTTGTTTATTTGTAAGAAGATGATATGGATGGACAAGAGTTAATTGAAATAATTCTCATAATAAGACACAATTTTCCATTAATAAAGATGTGAAGATTATGCAGAAATTTTAAATCTCTTCTGTGAATACAAACTTCGAACTTCATTTTAAAATTAGTAAATTTTACTCATTATTACCTTTAATTTTGAGAATATTTATTATATTATCATTGGAGATTTTCATTTATTAAACTGTACCGTATTTGTTTACAGTTATCAATAAAACAAGAAAGACTTGCTCTTTAGGCAGTATTATATATTAAATATGTCTATTCTGAGAAAATATTTTCATTTTTACAGATACAAGTTTACTGAAAATCATGTTGATCATTATCCTTTGGTAAATCATCGAAAATCCCTATTCAATGCCATCTGCTTCACTTTGTGGTAGCCCACTTATGTCATCTAACATCTTCTGCACATGTCTTCGCTTCTTTTTTCTCCTTGTAATCTACCCTCAATTACAGTGAAACCCCTCTACAAGGGACAGTCTCAGGGCCTTGGTATTTGTCCGTTGCTGAGAGGTGTCTGCTAAAGAGGGGCATTTTCTAAACTATATACTTCTGGTCGGGACATCATGAAACTGTCCGTTGTAATGGGGTGTCCGTTAGGAGGGGTTTTACTGTACTTTCTTTAGCAACCCATCTCCTCCCAATATCTGACCCAGCATTTCTTCTGTCGATTCTTAATTACTTCAATTAAAGCTCTCTCTTCCTCAACCATCCTTAGCATACTTGTGTATGATTTCCTATCCACCCAACTTACTTTTTTCCATTTTACACCACACCTACATCTCGAATGCCTCCAAACGTTTGACTTCCTCCATTCTTTAGGTCCATGTTTCACACTCATACAGTAAAACACTCCAAAAAAAGACTTTCCCGATCAGCTACCCTTTTGTAGTTTGGTTCAAGTTCAAATTTTGCACCAATTTCCTATCTTTCCAGTCCAACCCAATTTTCTTCAGCCAGTAGACTCAAAAGTCTTTTATTTCCTTGGTTCAGTTTAAAGTATAATGTGTGGGATTTAATTTTAATTAATTGTTAAGTTATATGCTATAAAAGATTTTTAAATCTAGAGTTTAACACATTAAGTAAATTTTCAACAAAAATAAGTTAAGCAACAACTGAGTGAAATTCAATCACTTCAGCCTTCACTTGGTGGAACTTCATCTCATGCTAAGTGAAATATTGATATATTATTAAAACATCCTATTAAATTAGAATAGATTTTTCTTGATATGATTAAGTAGTCTTAATGTGTTAATTTTTATCAATTGAAAAAGAATTCTCTTGAGAGAGCATGATTATGAAATTTATACATACAGAGTGTATAGTTTCATTTTCCAGCATTGTCGGGATGTGAGGAGAGAATAAGGTTTACTAGTAGTGATGTAGGTTACCCTCGTTGTCTAGTTTATTCAAAAATACAATCGGGGGAAAAGTCTATGTAATTACAGCTTCATCCACCAATAAATTTTCATTGTATCAAATTAGGCAGTGTAATTTTTCTTTTTATTACTAATTTAAGCAATTGACAATGGTCGAAGGCGAGTTTAAGGTATATTTTGCTGGAATGGGGTTTTTAGGTATTGCAGAATTGTTATAATGAGCTGTTTTTATATTGTGGTAATATCTTAGTGAAAGTAATTCAGTTACTCTACTAGGCATTAAAATGCCTTAGACTAGCTCTTTAGCTGGTTTGTCAGGCTCTCTACTTGCAGTATAGAATGTTGTAAATAAAACGCAATATTAATCGTAACTTACTTTCCCGTACTCTGTACGATATCATGAAAGTTCCTAGAAAGTTTTTATCAATAATTTAGTTATTTCAGGCTAATAGTACGAATGGCATTCGATTATTAATTAGATCGTTATTTGTTAAGGTTAAGAAATCCTAAACCTTAAAGATGATATTCAAATTCGATCTAGACGTTATTCGATTATTTTATATTTAAAGTATACTAAGGCTAATCCGGTAGTAAACAGGAATGGTATGTCCCTCAGTTTTCTCATTCTCGACGCTTTGACCTATGCATCACTCAGGGTGAGATGATGCAATCGTATTTTGGGTAGTTTTTATCGCTTCGGGATGAGTGTAAAATTATTTTGCTGATATTAATTTATTCTGAACAGTTACCATATTTTCGCTGCCTTTCTTGTTTGTATTACTTTATTATCCTTTCCCTTGGCCATTTACATTCCACCATAAACGCTACGCATCTTAATTACTGGAAGTATTGCATTCAGCTATTCGATCAGTTCTCTTTCGCCGACATTTCCATGCATGTTTGAGGGTATAACTTGACTTCTGATTTTACATTTACACGTTATTTTTACATTCATTTGCAAGTTTATATAATTTTAGAGAACCCCATATGAGCTGTGTCAGTCGTACCAACTGCTAGTCTTCAAATTTTTATACCGCCGTATTATAACTGCCGATCGATATGGCATTAGGGTGAATGGCAAGGCGGGGAAAACAATCAACGAATCAGATTTATATTGTTAAAATATCATGATGGTGGTCTGTTGCCGTAAATAGTTTTACACCATTAAATAAGAGGAGTTTGTGATGACATGGTTATAGAAGAACAAATTAAACGTTCGATAAAACTATCGGCATCGTCAAATTTTTTGTAATTCTCATAATATTTTGGTTAATGGAAATACCAGTGATTTTTAAATGTAATGAATGATTGTTTTTAATTAAAAATGATTGATAGCGTTGCCTGCGTGAATTATAAAGCTTCTTTTATCATTTAATTTAGATTGAAATACTCGGATGAAATTATTTCTACCTTGCATTTAAATGCTGCATAGTAGCATTTTATTAAGTGAAAAATCAAAAAATGTTGTTCTTGCTCAGTTATGGTATTTAATATTTACGATCATTTTGATCTGACCGGGATTTACTCCATCAAATTTAAGTAAAGTTTATAGATCAATCTGTTTATTTAACTTCTTAAACTTTCTTTTCAGTGTGTAAAATCAAAGTCTGTCACAAATCTTGCCGAGGCAACTGCAGATCCTGTTCTAGAGCTAGATTCCAGTGGAGGTCCTATTGGTGCAGCTGGAGGTATTAATGTTATTCCTGGGGGTAATAACATAAGTGGAGGTGAAGGAATTGTAGGAGGGGGACCTTCCCCACCAACTAATCACATTCATCACATGATCCGTCATCACCTTCTACGTGGAGCAGTTGATGGTGAAGAGGGTGCTGTTGGTGGAGTTGTTCCACCTCTTCCACAAGCCAATGAACCATACCCTGAAGTCCGTCTCCCTCCAGAAGATTAAATCTATAAGCCAAATTTCAAAATACAACTACTTGTTTAATGTGCTGTGTTAGCATCATCAAAATCCAATGAAGATGCAGTCCAAAATGCTTTTTAACTGTGTTGCACAATCTAGATACAGCCACTCCCTGGCTTTAAATTATTTAACCATATGATAATTTCAACTGTTTGCAACTGAAAACATACGTCAATTTTTTATGCAGCAGCATTCAAGTTTAGTCGGCATCTATTTCTGACAAGGAATGTCTTGTCTTCAAAGACTGGGTTGATTAACGTAATGGAAAGATACATTAAAAAACATTTGACATTAAAAAAAATTACTGCATATCATTTTAATTTATTTTAGATGTTTTTATGAAATCAGTTTTTAACCTACTGGTACCTCATATGTTTTCCCTCTGCAAAGCAAGCCACAATATATATGCAACTGCGTGTCTTCTAAGCTGTCTGAAAGATCTTTCAATCTTAAAATATCCTAGGTAGAATGAACCACATCTATTACAACAAAGTTCGTTCCTTTCAGTTTTTTTCTAGCTGTAATAAATTGATGGATTCCATAGTACATAATCGGGCAATTTCTTTCCTGTAAGAATACATTTTTTGCATCTACCCTGAATATTGTTCATCTATACCTTCATGATATTCCATACACTATGTTGTCTTTTATCAAATTAATAGTTTTAAGAATTATGAAAATCTTTGGTCCCCTATAACTTGTCCTTACATAAGTTATTATTTTTAATGGTTTAAGTTACTAATGAGTTACAAAAATGAATTCACTTCGTGTGACTGCTCGTTCATTTTTCCTTTATATCTTTGAAAGAGGATTATCATGTTCATTATTGAATATGTATTAAATAGATAACTAAGCACATGTCAGGGAGTTGCTGTATATTCTCAACAAGATCTTGAGTGTGGCTATTAAAACAATCTTTTCATTTCAACATTGGATCAACGTTTATCAGAGTGAAAGAATGAAAAGAAATTCTGGCTCTTAGGATAAGCGATGACCTATAATTATCAAAAGGATTATGAAATTTAAAATGATGCTGGATGACTACGCACAAATTTGTGTGACGTTCACAGTAACAATTTCATTGATGATGAGGTATGTTTGGTGCAACTCAAGAGATCTCATTAAGTTCCGTTTCATTTCCAAAGGTAATCATTAGCAGTAGTTGCAAGTAACTGTAAATATATGTAAGCCATTCGCTCTGTTACGTAGGTTCCAGTGATTGAATGTTATTAGTATTTTATAAGGCTGACTTTGCGGTAATTAACTTAGATAAATTTATGCTTTTTTGTATTGATCCATTTTTGTAAGTTTTTTCTATGCACGAAAATAAAAAATCTTACCATTGACATGGAGTTTATTAAAAACATTAAAGATCCACGTAAATTATTTTACAAATTAAAACTTTGCTTTGGACTCAGCTGGCATCCTGAAAAAGATAATAGGAAAATGAAGGTAGAATACATATAAAAACAGCAAATTAAAATAAACAGAAACTTACTGGACAACTTCCTGAAACCTAAAGCAGTCACTGACTATTTTCCATTTATCTCCTTCAGCAGTTACCATAAAATTTTGTTGAAAAGGTACTCCAGCTTTGCCTTGAAAAGTTACGAAGCCGGCGGCTTGAATGAGAACTGTTTGCTGATTTCCTACCGCAGCATCTATATGAGAGAAAATATATTCAAGAACACGTAATCATTTTGAGTAACCTAAGGGTAACTCATCTTACCTAAAATTGGATGAGAATCTACAGAAAGAAGGTTGCTCTCTGAAGCTGGTAACTCCATGAAGAGCTTATGAATCATATCCTTTCCATTCACACCATTACCATTCCACACCATTACACCAGTATCCAGATAAAACTTAGACATGAGCTGTAAAGAAGAAAAACTGTTAGCATACATACATGAAACTCGCATTCTTAGTTGGTAAGATGGTATTACATGTCTCCTTCTGTCAAGATTTTCATAGTATAATCCAGTGAACACTTCCGCGGCTCGACAAGCATCATCAATTTTCACTTTATGTTCCTGGTCCATTTCACGGAATCCAATCTAATGCCTTAAGAGCAAACCAAAATAAACCTTATTTTCAGTGTTTTCATGTGACATTCCCAGTTCAATCCATGAATTCCCAATCTAATAACAAACTAAATATCAAATGCGCACGATTTCTCAAATATCTCGCGAGATCTCGTGTCAAGATCACGTGACCTGAACTTCTACAGTTATTTTTTCAGGCATGATGGCGCCAAACGATCGTATCCAGTTTTATGTAATTAATTTACCGTGTTACTGGACCCGGAGACTTATTACCGTGGATGACAAGCGTCTACAACACTTCTAGGTCTGATAGATCTCTGGAGGTGCACTGCGAGGTAAGTAGCTGTTGGAGAGTGGGAGGCTGAATTTCTAATGAGGACATGTTGGTTATTCTGATGACAGTGAGACACGGAGCCGTTCTCGAGATATTAAGCATCAAGCGTAGTGTTTACATCGTTAGGGAGAATATCCACTTGTGCAAATTGAAGTGTCAGTGTTGCATTGCTGAAAAATATATGTTTTGAGTGCTAATCAAGTTAAGTTAGGTGGTTCTTCTCATTTATCAGGGATGCGAAAGATTAATGAAATGTCGCTGCGAGTGCTGCCATCTGTGTTGTCAGTGTTGTTAGTCTTGTAAGTTATCGTGATACAATTTTGTGTTTAATAGTTATGAGTGTCTTCGAGAGGAAATGTGACAAATTTTGTGTTTATTTGGGTGCTTATTAGTTTCATATCGATAATTCAGTGCTTTGGTTCCTGGCTGCAACCTAAAATGGAAGTTTTGTGTGAGTACGAACTGTCAATGTTTACATCGGTATCTGGGCACAGAAGAGAAGATTCGTTACGATCAATTATGTGATTAATTCACCTTTTGGATGTTTTATTTGTGACTTAAACGTTCCTATTAAATATTTCGTTTTGAGTTATTTATACATAAACGTGAATATCATCCAATTTTTGCGATGTCGCTTTACACAAATGATTAAACAAGTGTTCTCTCGAATATGTTATTTCTGCTCACACTATGTTTTAGTAATTCGTAGTTATCATCTATACTTTCTTTTTATATATTTTGGTAATATTAGCATACTTAATAATAGGTAATTAAGAGTAGTGATTTTGATTTCTTTATTGAGGTAAAATATTTTCTCAAAGTTTTGAAATGTAATAGCATCTAAATCGCGATTTATTTTTTTCTCCTCAGATACAACGAATCATCGTTGCGCCTCCAATAGATAGACCACACAACTTCAGCTATGTAGTAAGTATATTATGTATTAATGTATGATTATTTTTGTTCTCTATGCTGTTTGGCCATGATTAATGTGGATGGTTTACTCAGTTTCATGAAACAATGATTATTTCATTTATGTCTCTTTTGATTTTGGATGCTAGGTTGTGAGGTCTTGCTCTCAAAAAGAACACTTGGCTCAGGATGTCCCAGCGGGTTAAACGGCAACTCAATAAATCACTGGAAGATGGCACAGGTAAAACTAAACCACAGCTCATAAATTAAGACCCTATTCCATTGTTATTTTCGTAAATTTTTCATAACAATTAGTAATGTATTCTAGATAATTTATGTGATTCTGTGACATTAATTTTAATAGAGAGCTTTATAATTTGGTTAACTCTTAATTAAGTATTAATGTTAATTTATATTTATTCTGGGAGAAGTAAAGAATTGCAATATTTGTATAATTTTCTCTATACTCAAAACTTAGATGTTTTGTTATTGTTTGTAGAATGAAATATCACAAAAATGGCCATATTTCTATTTAGTTAATCATATCACTATGATATATCACTTATAGTTGTAATTCCGAGAAAATTAATTTAGATCTCCTAATGTTTCTATTTGGATAATTAGCTTAGATGTACATGTGATATGAAGTGGTCATTGCCACGAAGTTGTCAGCATAACTATTTCTGCTTTGTGTACTCAAGTGCCGACAAAGAGACGCAAGTGCCGGCCTAGGAGTCCGGCAGAGGAGGAGGAAGCGAGGGGGCCAGCAGCGCCAGAGGCGAAAGGGACGCCAGAGAGGGGAGGAGGAGGCGGAGGAGGAGGAGGAAATAGCAATGGGGGGGAAGGAGATGGTGCTGTCTGGACTCCTAGGCCTCTCAACGATCTCAAGATATCCAGTATCTACAATCGAAGTGCCACTGAAGCACCTGCAGAGGTACGCTCCACTTGATCATCGCTTGCCCTCTTTCATTTGTGCTCCTCATTGTTTTCTAACTTGTTGAATGCGGTTTAGTTTGGCATTTTGAGCGATGTTTAGATTTCTTCCCTATTCTCGTGTATTTGGGTATAAGGGTGGTCCTACTACTTCATATGATTACTCGAAATTTTTAGATATTCCAACTTAAATACATTTGGTGTAAATATTTCGTGATGAATGTACTGTCTGCGTAGCCTAGATGGTTAAGGCAGCCTCCCGGATAGAGGAAGATCCTGGGTTCAATTCTCGGCCCTGTCAGACTTTTTTCAACTCTGTTTTTCTTTGGGAATGAATGTACTTATTGCTTGACAATCAATGGTAAGATTATTTCTGTTCCCTAAAAATTTTTATTTTCAATGGTTTAATGGAAGAATTGTTCACAAATGCTCCTTTTTCTGGCAGTTGTTGTTCATAATTATTACTATTCTGGATTAAATACTTTCAATTACCATCTCCTAACGTTCATTTTGAGTGTTTTCAAACTTTCTTCTAAATTTAACTAGAGTATACAACTTGCACGTATTTGTTATGCGTAAGTGAACAAATGAAGGTTTTGAATGGGTGATCTGTTAAAGATTAATAGTAGGAAGGTCTTTTTTTAATACATGATAGAGTGGTTCCTTTCATCTTCCATCAAGAGATTGTAACATGTTTTGGTTTTGTTTGATTAAAACAGCTCTTCCGGAAGGATCTAATAAGTGCCATGAAACTGCCAGACAGTGAGCCCCTGACAGCTGATGAGTATTGGGTGATAACTGACCAGTGGAAGCAGGAGTGGGAGAGAGGGGTTCAAGTCCCTGTGAACCCTGATTCACTTCCTGAGCCACTTGTCACTGTCACTGGGCAGCATGGAAGTGACGGACGCCACCCGGACTTTCGATTGTAAGTTACTCTCATTTCACTATGCATTTCACGTTTTGCTTAATAAATCAGCAAATACACCATATACCGTGCTGAACATTTATATAGTATAAGATTACTATGAAAGAACTCTAGAGCTGATTAATTCCCGAGAGTGAACCATTCATATACATAAAAACATGTCTAATTTTCCAAGGATTTAATGTATTTGTTACAACAGTATATTTATAAGATTCTAAGCACTGTCTTGCTTTCATCACTTGAAAAAATGTATTTACAGAGTCTAAAAATTAAGGTAATGAAAAGATAACACTGACAATTTTCCACACTTTTATTTTTATTTTGCTTACAACCAGTTTCGCTACTGGAGTAGCATGAATCTATATCATGAATCTAAAAATTAAAACGAATCCACAGAATAAGAGGGGTAGTATTTAATAGATATGGAAGAATGTAGGGTTAGTTTACACAAAGAAATGTTAAAAATTGGATTTTGAAGAAAAAATTCAAAAATTGAGCTAAATGAAATTTTGAACCTCAGTGTCATGGGTTCGATTCCAGAGGGCCCTAAAGTCCCGATTTTTCCCATTTTAAAGCATTACTTCGATTTTCAGGAATCTTAAAAAATACATCCCAGATAGGTAGAGAATCAAAACTCAAGGAGCCTATCTATATGCTCAGAATCTATTGACAACATTAATGACTTTTACAGAAAATATCCTAAGTTCGATGCTAGGACGATGCAAAAATCTGCCCTTTATAATACATTGAGGTACTTTTTCATTATTTTTTTGATCCCCTTATCGTAATGTTAGGGAGTTCTTGCTTTGCTAGAAAATGTATATTAAGAATCGGTTTAAGAAAAAATTTAGATTAGACCGTACTGTTCCTGGATTCGATGCCAGAGCACATTAATATTTCTCACATAAGGAATATAAGGGAAAAGTAGGACGAAAATAATTTTTCTACTTTTGTGGACCCTCTCAATATGATGTCGACTTGAAATTTGTGTTATCAACTTGCTTGCAGAATGCAAGCAGATCAAAAACACTAATGTCATATCGGCATCATATTGGGAGGTTCCTCAAAAGAAAAAAAAATTGAAAATATTCTTAAAATTCGCTGCAATTTAATTGTCTGGCATCGAACCCTGGTCTTCCTAATAAACTTACTATGCAGCACAATAGAAGATCACCATCTCTAACTATGTGTGAAAATTCAAGCAGAAATATTGACTGCAACTGCCTCAAACGACGTCCTACTTTTCCCTTATATTCCTTATGAGAGTAAAGTTATTGTACTCTGGCATCGAACCCAGGAATAGTAGGGTATTATGATATTTTTTTTCTTAAACCAATTGTTACCATACATCTTCTAGCCAAGAACGAACTTCCTATCATTTCGATAAGTGCATAAAAATAAATAATGAAAAACTACTTCAATGTATTTTAAAGGGAAGATTATTGCATCGTCCTAGCATTTAACCCAGGATTCCTACTAACTTATAAAACCACAATTTCCTTCATATTCAATATATGAATTTAATTATTGGCTCATGAATTACAGTATGCTTTTTGTTATTGTAACTTTGTTTCTAACAAATAGTTATGAATCGATCAGAATGTTCAGGGAGATGTATTAAAATTCAGTTCATACAGAATTAATCTTACCTTTCTTTTAGATGATCTCAGTTGAATATAGAGTTATTGTATGATTGTGTTAATAAAATTTACAATAGTTTTTCGCAAGAGTGTTGTTTGTAAAGTAAAATTTTAGGTAATGAAATTGGAATGCTCTTACAAGTTCGATCTTATCATTTCCTTAATTGTCCTTACTTTTGTTTATCAAATATTGGTCACTGTATACAGATACTTGTAGAAATAGTCAATATTTTATTTATGCTGATAGATCAGTATAAAAACATTCAATACAATGCTACTTAAGAATATAACTAAACGTTCACATTAGTAGTGTTCCCCCCCTAGTAGTTATCCCCTCTTATATTGCACAAAATTTAAATCCATTTAGTATTTTACATGTGATTGCCATTTTCTTTGCCAGAGAGATTGTTAATAATCTGCTGATACATTTAGCTCAGTGGTTGGAAGAAGTTATAAAAGACTATACCTTATCTGTGATTAGATCCAAGTCTAATTTCTTGCAGATGTTTCATGCTAGACTTACTAGGTTTATAGCTGAGTTCAGTTAAATTTGGAGAATCATTAGGTTTCATTTTTGACAATTGCTTATAGCCATGGGAAAAGATTGTAAGTTATTGAAGAAAAAAATGTTTGTAGTTTTGTATGCAGTACTGTTATTGTGTAGACAAAATGAATGGTAGTCTGGGTTTGCTAAAGTAATATAATCAAACATCCCCATGTAAGAAATATTCTCCTAAAATAATAAAAGTTTCTCTGACATTTGTCATTCTATAGAAAATCAATATTTGTAGGGTGCCTACTAAATAGCAAACTAGAAATTCACTTATATCATATCCTTACGTTTTGTTATCTATCGTTTGTTATTATAATATATCATAGGGTTCAACATTTTTATCTTTAGTTAGTTATTCTGGAAAATTGGATAAGGATAATGCATTTTAGCAAAATATTTTTGTGTATCTTCTCCCCTTTAAACTAGTTACATGATCTGAAATCATTGATATGTCAAATTGACTTCATTGCTGACAGTGCTGAGGCAGTGTAGCACTAGATCTTCAGAATATTCTCAAAGATAAAACTCGGAAACATTCATATCCATACACATTGTTCCAATAAAGCTTACAGTTGAGCTTCAAGTCTTTTGAGGGTTGGTTCATTTTTTCGAGATATTTGGTCGGAGCATATCTATCATGAATTGAAAAGCCTAAGTGACAAAATTATTACATCAGTCTTAGGAAAAATACGTAATTGGTATCATTGAATATATTTTTATCAAAATTGGAAAGGAAAACATTATCATACAGATCTCAATTTCCAGCAATTTCTCGGTATTTTCTTTAATGTATTCTTTTTAATTTCTTTTACTGGAGATTTGTGTCTTTCAGCTCGGTTTAGGGTTTGCTACTTGTTCAGGTTTCTGTCATCATGTCACTCCATGGTTTTCTTTCTGCTGCAACTATTTGCATGTTGTGACTAATATTTAATGATATATTTGTAGGTTCCCCATCTCTTAGATAATGACCAAATTAACTTCAAAGTCATGATGTTTCCCTCGCAATACTCTTTGCAGCAGTTGTGGTTCTCAGAAAAAGTTCCTCTGTGGAACTTCTAAAATTCTAAGTACCATTGTTTAGCTAAGTGTGAGTAATGCTCCAGTTTTTTCAAAGAAGTTTTCCCAACCGTACCATCAGTAGTGTGCCGTTAACAAACATGTTCCAAATGTCTGAAGAATATACAGGAGAACACTGCTATAAGGTATTATAATTGTGTTCTTGAGGCTTAATGATGCTGTGACGCCTGCTTGGAAACTAATTGTCTATTCCCCATTGCTTTTATGCAGTGGAATCCAACTGATACGAATTATTATGGTATCTTTCTTAACATTTAAAACATGTATTTTCTTTCAGAGATTTTTCGATGTTTATCCAACCCTGCTAGCAATTTCTTTGCCCAAGGCTATTTTGTCCCTTCAGAGATAATTCTTGTTATTAATATCATTTGATCTGTACGTAATTGTTATTTCTTTGGTTTTTCCTGTAATAGCTTCTAGCCTTAGGTCCTTCTAAGTAGACTTGATATTAAGAATTTTTCTTTAAACAAAATATGAATACACCTAGGATGCAATAAATTGAAACTTCTTTGACAAAGATATCTTAAACAAATGAGTAATGTTCTTTTTATTTACTATTCTTGTCTCAGAAGATTAGTGTTGTGGATATGGTTAACCTTTTCTGGAGGTGTGCTCCTCATTATAAAGTGATGTGCCATAGCTGCACATGAGATGCTGATTTATGTTATTACTTAATTGGTGCGCTTTAGATGTTGTTACCAACAAAATTAATATCTAACATAATTTGTTAATGAGATCTATATTTACTTACTTAAAAGAGAAAATATTTTTAGAAAGGAATATATAGTATTCCTTACCTATATATGGAGTAGGATCATCAGAACTATAGATGCCAAAATAAATTCAACTGCTGTAGGTTCTTCATTCTCACATTCCATGCAGTGATTGACGCAGGCTTACATAATGTATGTGAAGATCTGTTTCAACACTAAAGATGCAATTACAAAGTAATAAAATCTGTCACTCGTTCCATCTTAGTAAAGCATTGGGCATTTTGATTTCTCAGAAGCTATAATTTGACAATCATTTTTAAGATAGAACTAATTTTGGACACTACAGTTGGATGATATACTGTATTAACTCAAAAATCTTGCATATCCTTTTGGCTTTTTGGCTAAAAAAATCTGGGTGCATGTTAGAATAGATGGCACACTAGATTTTAGCACAATTCCCTTTCCTGCAATTGTCCCGTAGCTCAGTGCCAGCCACATCCTTCGCTCACCCTGGTTCCTAGTAACTCTGCAAATGTTTCATCAATGTGCTAGTGATGTTTTCTCAGTAAGAACCCCTGAAGACGTGTGCACTGATGCATAGATGACTGTATTTCATGTACAATGTATACACACATAAATATAGGTATATATGAGTGTATACATGTATAGTAAGCATGTATATGGTGCATTCACTTTCATTTCGCAGGCAAATGATTAGTCAATTTCCGATACTCGAATTTCGGCGTGTGCTTTACATTTGATTATGAGTTATTTTTGTGTAATTACGGCAATTAAGATTGAGTTTCAACTACAAATATTAATCAATTTGTTTGTTATTTTCTTGCTTGGCAAGTGTAATACAACTCTGTTATCTAATCTACCTTAGTAATTGTCATTCAACCCAAAGACGAAAACATTTAACCAGGCTATTGCTATGAAAAATGTAGCTTTTTACAGTAAACTGCTCACTCCTCTCAGCAATTTTTAAAGAAGGTAGTTGGAGGTGATAAATTTCAACTACCTTCCTCTGAAAGGGCTTGTGCTAATTCCATTGAAGCATCATATTGGTGCCAACTGCAAGTGGGAAACGAGCTTTCTTTGCATTGGTTCCCTCAGATTATTGAATCGAGGATATCACCTCATTGAAGATTTCATTATGTGGTTACCTTCCCTTTAATAGGAGTCCAGATACAATAACATTGATGACCATCAGAGTCTATAAGAAAGCAGGAATATTTAGCCAGAAGAGCTCACCATTGACAAGTGAAGCTCATATGGCGACCTCAAGCGTAAACTAACAAAATAAAGTCCTATTTATCAAGGGTTTTTCTTCTGAGTACTCTTTATTTTTAGGAATAACCATTTGTTTGTTCCTTCAAGATGATAGATGAACTTTGAAGAGAAGCAAACTAATAGTAAATACTTGCAATAATATATGCAAGAAAATTTTGTTTTGTCTTTTATTAGTTCAAATAATAGTTGTCCATAAGCAAGGTCGAAGGAATGTAGATTTCTGTCTGCATTACACAGGTTCCACATTACAGAGGTCCTTTCCTGTGAAAAGTATATATGCTGTAATATTATTCATGTTTCTGGCTAAGGAAGGCTTCCACCTTAGACAAATTTTTTCATAATAAAATAATACTTATTTATCTCTCAAGCTTAAATACTACACAGAAATCTAGATAGTCAGGCGTTACTTTCTGAAAAACCATTGAAGTATTGAAGAGAAAACTTGGTAAATTAAAACTAGTGTTTTAGAAATTATTATCTTCTCTGTATATACCTTTATTTCAACAATTTTATAAATTTTTTATTCTTTTTTTTTCGACAATTTTGTAAAATTTTATTCTGATTTGGATTGTACTCGTGTATTTCGTTACCAGGTAACTTGAATCAAATGACAACATTTTAGTGCAAAATTATTTCTTATGCCCTTGTTTAAGCTACCATTTTTACTTCTAACAATTCTTGTTTTTCCTGATCTTTTCACTTAAAAATTGCAGAATTTTCTTTTTGATAACATGTTCTTTAAACCTGGAAATAAGAAGCAAGTACATTTTAATTTTTGTCTTCAGCAAAGATAATTTTCCTTGATCTTAATAACAGAAGATTATCAGCACACATAAAATGTTGAATTGAATCTTCAGTAAATTTCTTTGACCTGTTCAATGCTAATTTGAATTTTATATAACAGTTGAATTTAAAAAAAAATTATCAAATATCCTAGCTATTTTTGAAAGGCGTTGCTTCATTATTTATGCTAATTTCCATTACTAATTGAATATCTGACCCCATTTTGTGGTAACGTCTTTTTTTTGTAATGACACATTGAGATGGCTTGGGTATGAAACCATGCAGATACATGTTGTCTGTCTTATCAGTTGTTTTTGTTTGTAAGTCTCCGGTCATGGAGGTGTTTTCCCAGGAAAATGGCCTTTAGAATGTTTATCCTGAAAGGAGTCAGCACAGTAGATTTGCTTGTACGTATGTTGTAGCCAGCCAGCATATTCAGTTCTATGATACTTTTTTATAATGATTCACTTCAATATCATCTAATTTGCCTGTGCTTTTGGCCGCCTTGGATGTTATCTGGTTAATCAGAGAAACTACATTAGGTTTGCATTTTCTTACAATTCATCAGTCATCTTGAATTTGTTTAAGTTAGCACTTTTTATCTTAAATAATTCCCTTTTGAAGATAATTAGAGCTTATAAATTGATTAACTCATAATAATTTTACTGTAGCGAATTTAATTGGGGTGACCTGTATGCGATAAATAAATTACTAATGGTTGTACTAGAAGTAAAAACTACCTGACTGAGACTTGAACCCAGGTCTTTCCATGCAGGTGTTCTAACCTGTAAACCATCAAAAGCCATGCCCTTCTCACTTTTGTGAACAGGATGCTTTATGAGTAAGTTGGTGGTGCTCCACACATTGGCACTGACCATCAACAGAGATCTTCACAGACTAAAGCGATGAGAATATCTATGAAATATACAAATTATTATTATTTTACGATTTGGCATCTTCAATTTAGAACTACTGGGAATCAAGTCTCCAGATATTCCTATTACAGAATGGTTTTGCTTATATTCTGCAATTCTTGTATGTTTCAGGATAAGATCAATTTTATGCTTAAAATTCTGTTAGTATTTACTAACATAATGGCTATGACACCTCTTTGGTAGATAACATTTTGAGAAAAAAATCACAAACATAACGTTAAACAATGCACCACCCTAAATTCTCCAAACAAAGAACAACACAAATTCATAAAACCTCCTTACCCACCAGGGATCAGCAATAAACTTAAACCCATATTCTTCCAAATTTAACTTCACCACAGTATTCGTCAACCACAATAAACTATCAAATCTTGTTCATAACCCGAAAGACCCAATTCATACATCTAACAAATCTTGCACTTGGCATGTGTAAAATATAATCACGTAAACAAGTCCAGCATCGCATAACACATACACGAACATATCACAAAGAAAACTTAAAACTGATAAAATTTGTTCAGAATTTTTCCAAACTTGACGCGTACGAAGGCCTATTCATTCACAGAAAAAAAAGGCATTTCATGCATAGCAACTTCTTACCCATCCCTTCCTCCCTGTTGTTTGCTCCTACTGACATCACGCAGCAATATGCATAAATTCCACACTCCCCCATCAGTTCTGTTCTTCTCCTAAAGACGGTGACATAGTCACCAAAATACATATCAAGAATAATAACATTTATAATACCTCAGTAATGGTTAACCTTAACCCCCATGGTCCTCATGACGGATTGTTTTCAAACTACGGCTATTTGGAGCTCTTTCAACTCTTAATATTAATAACACAGCCATGTTCCCTTTTTACTTTTAGTTATATTTACTATTTTACTAAATGACTTATAATATAATGTTCAATAAATACTTTTTGATTGTTACTAGTTAATATTAAGACTGCATCACTGGTGAGCAAGATTTAAGTTGTACACATTGGTCATCACATATTTATTGAAGAAACATATTGAAGGATCAAAATTACATTTGAAAAAGTATTTCTGAGGTAGAGGCTACATGTGAATTGAAAATCAACTTCAATTAGACTGAGGTGTAAGAAACTCGGTTAAATGTGTATATATATTTTCTTAATTCACACAAAACAGTTGATGAAAATTTTACATTATTATTGTTATTTGCATTTTACATTAAGTGTAACTAATTATTGTTATTTTCTGACTTTCATCCAATTTTAGGCCCAAAGGGAAATACTTTCGCATCACCAAGGATGAAATGTTCAATCCTGATGACCATGTTCTCTCTTCAATGCCTGTTCGAGCCGACAAAGCCTGCGCTTATGACTTGGATGACTGTGACCTTGAATGGCTTCGAATTGTTAATGGAGAAAGAGCCACCATGGGTAAGTTATTCATGTTACTTCAAGCCAAGCTCTCGTTGTCGGGGGTAATAAAACAGTTGTATTAATTTAGTAGTATTTTATTATCACTGATGATGGGAGCATGGCTTTTGAAAAACACTTTGGGTATCTTGATAGTGTGGCATTCCTTTCTTGTTTTCTCCGTCTACCAAGGAATTGGATGAGGAACGCCGATAAAGACAGTTTTTGGAGATGTTTATATAAAGAAAGAAAATTTTGAAAGTGGACGTTAATGAATTAGAGGTTTAAAATTTACAATAGCCGTTTTTTTTTGGCATTCCTCACCTCCTTCACCTGTATTCAGAGAAAAGGCTCAGACATATTTTAAGGACACTCTTATCCCAACCCTGGTTTACCTTAAAAGATTGGCTGGTTTGAGCTTTCCTGATTTCTCCAAATACAAGTTTCGGAGGTGAGAAACACCATCAAAGATGGCCAATTGAGATTTTAAACCTCTAATCTATGTTTATGTGCTTATGAGGAAAATGTAGCATGCATACTGCAAGCAGATCGAAAACACTAATTCCACACTGGAAGATATAAAACTTATTTAATTAAAATTTTGAAGTTGATATCTTACCGGGAAGGTACAAAATTATGAATTCGTTATCCCCATATAATTGCATAGGGTAATGTAAATGGCTTTCTGGGATCGAACGAAGGACGATCAATGAAATCTAAAACATATTTTAAAATATATATAAGATTCTACTATGTGCCGAATTTCAAGTTTCTACAGCATCAACATCTATCGGATCAACTACTGATTGTAGAGACACCTGGTGTCGAACCCAGGACATATTGGCAGCTGTGAATGAGCGGTTTGATTTGCAAGGACTTGATCTTATCTCATGCAAAGTTTGAATTCCATATCATGCTGGGAAGAACCTAAAATTTGTTTCCATTATCTCCATAAGAAATGCATTGAGGAATGTAAATGGCCCTCTGGGATCGAACCAAGGTCCATCAGCGAATATGTAAAAATTCGATTAATTCGATGAAATATATTTATGATATCTAACCCCATGCTGAATTTCAAGTTTCCATGCCATCGGGAACGGGTCCAATAAACTCTTAAAAATCGCCACAATACATTTTAAACAGCTGATTTTTGCCTCGACTTAGCATCGAACCAAGGATAATATTCGAAGTGCCTTAAAAGAATTTTCGAAAATCCCCACCATGTATCTTTATGGGAAAAATTGGGACTTCGGGATCTTCTAGAATCAAACCCATGACAATAAGAATCAAAGTCTCTTTTTTCCTGGGGGTTTCACGTTATGGCCAATACATCGTAAAAATTTCAACTCAATCACGCTTGTGGTTTAGGCTGTGAATTAGTATCCTCCCTATCTATCTATCTATCTAGTTACATGAATGAATCCGGAGAAGCATCTATAAATAATAGATATGCTTCTCCGGATTCATTCATATGTATAGGGATATAGATAGATAGGATACTAATTCACAGCCTAAACCACAAGCAACATTGATTTGAAATTTTTTCGACGTATTGGCCATAACGTGTAACCACCAGAAAAATTGCGATTTAAAACCTCAGGGTCATGGATTTGATTCCAGAGGGCCCCAAAGTCCCGATTTTTTCCATTTAAATACATTGCATTTATTTTTGGGAATTAAAAAAAAATACTTCACGGATAGGTAGAGAATCGAAACTCAAGGAACCTTTATATATGGTCATAATCTATCGAAAACCAAAATTACTTTTACGAAAAATATCCTGGGTTCAATGCTAGGACGATGCAATTATCTTCAAAATACATGGGAGTAGTTTTTCATTATTTTCTTTGATGCACTTATCGAAATGATAGGAAGTTGGTGCTTAGCTGTAAGATGTAAGGTAAGAATTGCTTTTAGAAAAAAGTTATTATAAGACCGTAGTATTCCTGGGTTCGATGCCAGAGCACAATAACTTTTCTCTCATAAGGAATATAAGGGAAAAGTAGGACATCGTTTGCGGCAGTTGCAAGCAATATTTCTTGTTGAATTTGCATACCTAGTTAGAGATGGTGATTTTCTGTTGTGCTGCATAGAAAGGATTGCCAGAAAGACCCGGGTTCAATGCCGGACACTAAATATATCCCCCATATATAATACATTAGGTTAACTATTGCTACTACTATTTGCTTTAAGAAAAAAAATAGATTGACCATGCTGTTTCTGGGTTCGATGCCCTGCCACCGCCACTGGCGGATTGCAGGGTTTAAATGTAAATGTAAATGATGCCAGAGCACATTACAAATTCTCACATAAGGAATATATAGGCAAAGTAGGACTTAGTTTGAGGCAGTTGCAGCCAATGTTTCTGCATAAGTTTTCACACATAGTTACAGACGGTAATCCTTTGTTGTGCTGCATAGTAATTATCACCAGGAAGACCTGGGTTCGATGCCGGACGGAGAAATTGCAGCAAATTTTATGAATGTTTTCAATCCTCTTTTTTTCTTTGGAGGACTCTCTCGATATGATGCCGACTTGAAATCAGTGTTGTCGATCTGCTTGCAGTATGCAAGCTACATTTTACTCATATAGGTATATGAATGAATCCGGAGAAGCATCTATATATAATAGATATATAGAGAGGATACTAATTCACAGGCTAAACCACAAGCGTCATTGATTTGAAATTTTTACAACGTATTGGCCATTGCGTGTAACCACCAGAAAAATGGTGATTTTGAACCTCAGTGTCATGGGTTCGATTCCAGAAGGCCCTAAAGTCCCGATTTTTCCCATTTGAATGCATTGCTTTGAATTTCGGGAATTAAAAAAAATTACTTCTCGGATAGTAAGAAAATCTAAACTCAAGGAGCCCATAAATATAGTCATGATCTATCAAAAAAATTAATGACTTTTACAGAAATTATCCTGGGTTCGATGCTAAGACGATACAAAAATTTGTCATTTAATATACATTGAGGTAGTTTTTCATTATTTATTTTGATGCTTTTATCGAAATGATAGGAAGTTCTTGCTTTGCTAAAAGATGTACCGTATTTTCCGGCGTATAAGACGACTGGGCGTATAAGACGACCCCCAACTTTTTTGTTAAAATATATAATTCGTGCTATACTCTCCGTATAAGACTACCCCTTTTCCAACGCACACTACCGGTAAATAAAAAACATCAGATTTGATTTCAGTATAGAAATTTTTAATTAATATGCTTATGACATCATGGCATGACATGATATCATGAAAACGGTCACTAATAAACATAAGTCAGTTCCTCATAAAACATATAAAACTAAAACAGTGCAAGTGGATTAAACTTTTCCTAAAGCAGTCTGATACAAGGAAGTTAACAAACGATAGAGAGAGCTCGCAATTCACTGCGAGTCAGCAACGCAGTTTCCATTTAAAAACCTTTAAAATCCTCCTGTTCGTCATTTGATATCATCAGTACATCAATAACGTCTTGTTCTACATTTGTAAGGCAATCATCATATGGATCAAATTCCGTATCAGATGGTGTGGTCTCAGCTTCGACTTCCTCTTCATTTTGCCACAAGTAGTCGTCCTCCATACCATCTAACGAATTTGATATGCCACACTTTTTGAAAGACTTGATTACTGTTTTTGCATCAATGTCATTCCAGGCTTTTATAACAAATTTGCACAAAACATCCAACTGTGGAGCACGCATGTTTCCTCCTTTTGTGAATGACTTCTCACCGCTAACCATCCACTCATTCCACTGTTCTCGAATGCGATCTTTAAACGGCTTGTTTAGGCACACATCCAGTGGCTGTACCAATGATGTCAATCCTGCAGGAATAACTGCTGAATCTGTATTTAGTCTCGCAAGCCTTTCCTTGGTGCTGGGAGTTAAATGAGCCCTGAACATATCCCACACCAGTAGGCTACGTTTTTTAATAAGTCCACCTGGTCGCCTGCTCCATACGTTATCAAGCCATAGCTTTACCCCTTCTTCATCCATCCAGCCTTTTTCATTCACATGTACAAAACAACCAACAGGGAACTTGAGTTTCGGCATTGTTTTTCTTTTAAAAATAACCATTGGTCTCAGTTTGGCGCCATCAGCTGTGCAAGCTAGTACCACTGTAAAACTGGACTTCTCATGTCCTGTTGTTTTAATTAAAATAGTTTTTTCACCTTTTAGATGGACAGTCTTATTTCCAACCATATCAAAATTCATTGAGGTTTCATCCATATTTCCGATACTATTTAACGCATAGCCATGTTTATTGCGCTGTTTTATTACGTATCGATGGAAGTTATTTAATTTGGCATCAAGATCTGCAGGTAATTTCTGTGCAATTTTTGTCTTTTGCCTCATTACCAAATTGTGCCTTTCTAAGAATCTAGTACACCAGGATACAGTGGCCTTAAATCTGTTGCTGTGATCTGGATTAGATTTTGCCCACTGAAGTGCAAACAAGCGTATTTTATTGCGTGTTACAACATAACCATTTTGGCGATGCTCATTCACCATGTCTGCTAAATGTTTTTCGAGTTCTGGCCAATGTGGGGTGCCTCTTCTTAATGCACACTTACCCCTTGGCATATTCTTCAGTGCTTTTTCGTTTGCTTTCCAGTCACGAACCATCTTTTCTGTTACTCCATAATGTCTTGCAGCAGCGCAGTTATTATGTTCCATGGCAAAGTTTACAACTTTTAGTTTGAAACTGGCTTCATATTTCTTTCTTCTTGTTAGTGGAGCCATGTTGGGGCCTTGACTGTTTGGCATTTATACGGTATATTACAACCAGTGTGATCTCTTATGTGGCTTCCGGGTAGCTTGCACCAACGCCATCTGAGAGAAATATTGAAAGGTGTAGGGGAGGTAAGAGTGGAAGGGGGAAGTAGGGGAGGGTTATCGTAGAGCTCACAAAGCCTGGTATATTAGATCTCAGCACTGGGTTATGGTTAGGGTTCTGCAAATGTGTGAAGTGTTTGTTCAGTGCGGCCACCCCTCCTCCTTGCTGCCACATTCCCGGCGTATAAGACGACCCCGACTTTTTAAAAAAGATTTTAGGTGCTAGAAAGTCGTCTTATACGCCGGAAAATACGGTATATTAAAAATCAGTATAAGAAAATAATTTAGTTAAGACTGTACTGTTCCTGGGTTCGATGCCAGAGCACGATGACTTTTCTCTCATAAGGAATATAAGGGAAAAGTAGGACATCGTTTGAGGCAGTTGCAAGCAATATTTCTGCTTGAATTTTCACACATTGTTAAAAATGGTGATCTTCTAATGTGCTGCATAGAGAGTATTGCCAGGAAGATCCGGGTTCGAAGCTAGGCGGTAAATTTTTACCCCATTTAAAATACATTGAGGTAGTTTTCATTATTTATTTTGACGCACTTACCGAAATAATAGGAAGTTCTTGCTTAGAGAAAATATGTATATTAAGACTCGGTTTAAGAAAATAAATTACATAGGAACATGCTGTTCCTGGGTTCGATGCCAGGGCACATTAAAATTTCTCACCTAAGGAATATATGTGAAAAGTAGGACGTGGTATGAGGCAGTTGCAGCCAATATTTCTGCTTGAATTTTCACACATAGTTATAGATGTTGATCTTCTGTTGTGCTGCATAGTATGTTTACCAGGAAGAACCGGGTTGGATGCCAGACGAGTAAATGGAAGCGAATTTTAAGAATATTTTCAATCCTTTTTTTTTCTTTGGAGGATCTTGCCGATATGAAATTAGTGTTGTCGATCTGCTTGCAGTATGCAAGCTACATTTAACTCATACCTATCTATTATAAATAGACGCTTCTCCGGATATACCTAGAAATATATACATGCACTCACTTGGGATCAAAATTCTAACCATGTTCCACTAGTGCCACCTACTTGAAATTTTTACTACGTATTGGCCATAACGTGTAACCTCCAGAAAAAAGCCGACTTTGAACCTCAGTGTCATGGGGTTGATTCCAGAAGTACCCAAACTCCCGATTTTCTCCGTAAGGATACATGGTGGGGATTTTCGAAAAATTTTTTGAGGCACTTCCTGGATACGTAGAGAAATGAAACTCAAGGGATGGCTAGAAGCCGTGCATATCCAACGAAAATCATAAAGACATCTTCGAATATTGTCCATGGTTCGATGCTAGGTCAGGGCAAAATTTGGCCGTTTAAAATGCATTGTGCCTATATTTAAGATTTTTTTGGACCCCTTCCCGATGGCTTGGAAACTTGAAATTGGGCATGTACATAATAGATATTATCTATATATATATATATAGGTATATCCGGAGAAGCGTCTATATATAATAGATTAGCCCATGTATTTTTTTCTATCCCAATTTGCTTCTTTTGAAGAACTTAATTTTCCCCTTTCAACTTGCAAACATTTCCTTTCTGTTACTACTAACTACTTAACTCAGTCATACTTTCCAGCAGTCTTTGACTTTTCATTTTGAACTGAATGCTGCTTTGCTTTTGTGGATTAGTTCCACTTAAGGATTCTGGCTCAGTGAGGAAAGCAAAAGCAAACTATTTCACTCCTCATCTTGCTTAGTCCATTCCCCTTTAGCTCTAGTAGCTTATGTCAGTGGGGCTGGGTCCCAACCTGGCTGGAAACTTCACGGACAGACAGCAAAAACAGCATTTCTGTGTATCTTGTGTATTCCTTTTTGCCCTTAATTCCATTTAACTTTTCAATAACTACGTCTAGGTAAAAATTATATAAATGTGGAGAAATGGTTCATTCTTGCTATTTATTCTGAGCTTCTCTTTCTATCTCATTATATTTAAGTTTATTTTTATTTTGCCAGTTTTTTATGGCTTCCTATCTAAAGTCTTATCAGAATCTATCGATAATTTTATTTCCATTGTTTGGTGGTGTCGGAGAAAAAATATTTGTATGTCCATCTTATCTATTTTTATTTCATAATTCTCAGTAGCAGTAATAAATTTTTATAATCATGTTTTATTTTAAAAAAAACTTAATAAATATAAAAATACTAATTAGACAACATTTGTAAAGTTAGTCCTGTTCATTTTCTGTCTTCGTAAATTATGTACAA
Organism: Sympetrum striolatum; assembly: GCA_947579665.1. NCBI lineage: Eukaryota > Metazoa > Arthropoda > Insecta > Odonata > Libellulidae > Sympetrum > Sympetrum striolatum. The sequence continues at coordinate 91,116,714 of OX388345.1, forward strand.
GATTTACTACCTTCTTCCTCCTACTAGCTGTTCAGTCAACCTACAAAATAAATGGTTACTTTGTTCCATTGGCAAGACAGGAGTTGCATTGTCATAGAAACCCGCATCACACTTAACTTACAACTAAGGCAATCAATTTATTTTTCATAATGAAAAATTGAAGTAATTTTTGAAAAATTTCTTTGAAGAAAAAGTGTGTCAGGTACACCTTTCAGAACAAACCTCTTCAATTCGCTTTTATTAATCGCATCTGTTGTCATTCTGCTCTAAGTTTGTGGCAAACTTCAGTTCTCCCATCTTCTTGCACACTTTTTACTGGACATAGTATTAATTTCCTCCCTCTATCTCCTTTTAATATTAGAATCACAGAATCACTAGTTTTTTCTAAGAATGTGAAATCTAGAGTTCCTTCCCTCCGCCAAGCCCCAAATAACTCTATCCTATCTGCTCCTTCCCTAGAATCTCTCTCTATCAATCAAACGAAACCTATCATTCCTTTATTCCCTTCTTAACTCCCATACAGAGTGTCCTCCCTTAATCTCTCTGTGCAATTATCGTGTTCCAAACATCTACTCGTTCAATATTCCTTCTCCATTATACCACACCTAGACTGTCACTAATTAACTGCTCCCTCTTCTTTCGCCTCCCTTCTCAATTCCATTCCTCTTTCTGCCGATCCCTTTTCCTTATCCAAAGGGGCTTTCTTTAATTTAGCATTACATCATGCCTGATACCAATGCTAGTTGGCCCCTTACCCTCCCCTTTAATTTTATGGTTGAGGTCTGATAACTTGTTGCGTACCCTTCCCTCTTGTTTGTTTGTTTCTTAGTTTCTATTTATTCTTTTTTTAAAATACCGTATTTTCTGGTAGATAACCCGCGTGTTATCTATACAAAAAATATAGAAAAATGATAAAAATAATAGTGCGTGATATACAATGGAAAATCTTGTTTAATTGAATATTGAACTCTGAAACAAATGACTAAACAATACTCACTTACTAGAGCAATTTTATTATAACCAACATATTGTAAATGTTAATGTAATTATATAATTAATTTCGAAATAAGAGTAATTATTGCAAAACATTACAGTGGTGAAAAAACATTGTCTGCATAACACATAGGAGGAAAGCATAAAAAAGGAAACTTAAGTAATTAGTTCAAGAATTGCATTAAAACTAGCTCGAAGTTTTGATTTGAAGGATTTATTCACCGTTAAATCAAGGGGTTGAAGTTTCTTCGTCAGTCCACCAGGTATAATTGCTACCTTGGAGTATTTGTTGACCAATTTCTTTACTTCGGGCACTAAATGGGCTCGACATGCATCCATAATTAAAACAGATTTGGGGCTGAAGAAAGCATGTTTACGTTTTTTCCAAACATTATCCAACCAGGTCTTCAGCATTTCTTTATTTATCCATCCTTTTTCATTTGCGGTAACAATAAGGTCTTTCGAAAAACGCCTCTTTGGAATTATTTTCCTCTTAAATATCACCATAGGAGATAGCTTGCAACCATCTGACGTTATGCACAATACAATTGTAAAATTTGACTTTACGTGTCCTGTCGTAGTAATGGACACTTCCTTTGCACCTTTAAGATTCACAGTCATTGCAGTTGGAAGGTCAAAACTTACTGGGACCTCATCCATATTACCCACATGCATTTCTTCCACTTCGAAAATGCACTCTTTCAAAAACTGTCTAAATGCTATCACCTTGGTCCCCCAATCTACAGGTAGTTTCTGACCAATGCTTGTCGAGGCACGAACACTTAAATTATTTCTCATCATGAACCGGAATCCCCAAGAGGGATATGCTTTGAAGTCAATTATGTTTTTCTCTCGTGCAATTTGCTTTGCTTGAAGTAAAATTCTAGTTGTTGATAGTCTTATTCCTCTTAATCGTTCACGAGTAGTTCAGTCGTAAAGTTCTTTTTCAAGTGTTGGCCAGAAACACTTTCTGTAGCGCATGACTTGTTTTCCACGATGCAGTTTCTTAAAAACCTCCTCATTCTTTCGCCACTCTCTCACACTAGCTTCATTTACATTGAATTTTCTCCCTGCTGCACGATTTCCATTAACTTTTGCAAACTGAATAACTTCCAGCTTAAATTGAGCCGTGTACGATTTGCGTGTTTTTGCTTTTCTTTCTTCCATGGCCTTACAATAATAAAAATAATTAGGTACTATTGAAATACCTTCGATACCACTTTCAAAATTGTTTATTTCCTAGTTCATTTGTGCATAGGAAGGTAGTTATAATGATTTTGCTGCGGCGTAAACAGCATCATAACGATCTTTAAAGCCCTTTATGAAAAATAGTACAAATTTGAAATGCGCGTTATCAATACATAAATCACAGAGAAAAAATTTTTGAAATGCGTTTTATCTATACATTTCTCACAGTGAAGAGATTTTTAATATGCGTGTTATCTAGTAGGTGCGTGTTATTTACCAGAAAATACGGTAATTTGTTATATTGTCACTTTAAATTGTCTCTATAGCTGTATGTAATAAATTGGCAAATAAATAAACAAATCATATTGAATGACATGATGACCATCATAATCTATGTCATGAACTAATCCTTCTGCCAGTTTCTCTTTTTCATTGCTGCCCTGATAAGAAATTTAATTTTTTGTCCTCAAGATAACATGTCCTTTCTTTTACTGAGAAGTCTGGATACATACATAGAATCATTTTGGCATTGAAGAAAATTTAGTGTTTTTCTTCGTTACCTAAATGGCTTTCCACAAAGTAACGCCTGATCATCTACATTTCATAGAATCATTTTGCCTAGTGGTAAGCATTTTCTCCTTTAGTGAGAGAGGTTTCCATTCCTGCTGGGGGCCATGATGTTGACCCAGCATGGTTTTCCATTGGGAACCTGAATGAATTGGTTGCAAATCCAAAATTGAGAAGTCTAGAAAACCAAACTAGGAGTGTGAGAGCCAATATTCCTACCACTTATTGTGAATACCATTTATTAAAACTTCAAGTTCTTACTAAATAAGTTAAGAGAAATTATGTTCTCAGACCTTGTGACCAATATAATGCTGCCTCCCTGTTATATGGGCCTTTCTGATACTGCAGGAAAGATTAGGGAAATAGATGCTAGGACAAATTGTTTCAAAAATTCATTTTTTCCATTAGCGATACACGGAAGTAAGAGAGGCAAGGTGCCTGCACCCCCTGCCACATGCTGTAAGGCAGCTTGCAGGGTTCTTACACATATATAAATCTTTTTTTTGTTACCAATGTCAGTCATCCACCCCCGATATGGATTTTTCTTCCCTGTAGCCAAGGTATAAAAACAGATGCCATATATATAGATTTCTGAAAAGCTTTCGATCAAGTATTGCATGTAAAATTATATTTCAAGTTAATGGCTTATGGGATTAGCAGAAAAGTAGTTGAATGGATAAAGTAATTTCTCGGAGAAAGATAGCAGCAACTTTTGTTGGACAGAATTTTACCTGATAAGGTTTGCATCACATCTGGTGTTCTGCAGGGAAGTGTACTAAGACCAATTTTGTTCATGATTTATATTGATGATGTTGTGGAATATGTTAAATGCAAGGTTAGGTTATTCACTGATGATACTGTTGTCTACAGAAAGATCGTAACTCAAGATGACACTGGTTGTCTGCTGAATGATCTGATTATTGTTTTGGGTTTGTGTAGTGATTGGCAGCTCGAGCTGAATGTAAAGAAGTGCGTTTCCATGACTTTCACGAGGTCCACTTATGTTACCTGCGTATCGTTTAGAATTTCAGAAAATCCCTTGGAGCTCGTGATGCATCATAAATACCTAGGAATTACACTCAGCAGTAAATTTTCCTTCGAAGGGCATATTCTAAGCATTATAGGAAAGGCGAATGGGATGCAAAGTTTGGCCAGTAGAATTCTGAGGGGATGTTCGTCGAGAGTAAAAGAAATAGCGTTCTTTTCCCTGATTCGATCTCTACTTGAGTATTGCTGTGCGATTTGGGATTCTCACGAAGTAGGATTTCAGATCTCGAGATGGTTCAAGGTAGAGCAGCAAGGTTCATCAAGGGAGATTTCAGATTTGACAGCAGTTTTTCGGCTATGATAAAATCCCTAGGCTATGATAGAATCCCTAGAATATCGACAGAAACGTTTTGATTAATTCATCACTACTGATTTCGGGGAGGAGATAACTGATATTGTTATCCAGTTATAAACTTTCGTGATCTTTGGGAGAAAACAAAAAAGCGATACAGGGAAGTAGTTGCCAGGGCAGGTAGTTACTTATGGTAATTTTTCCTGTGAAGTATTAGAGAAGATAATAGCTCTCCAGGTTAGATTTCAGTGTTTTACACCCCATGCCACTCGCCACTGGCGGATTGCAGGGTTTAAATGTTAATTTAGCTTTAATTAATGTTTTCTCAACTTCAATCCCAGCCTACATGTATAATATTCTCAAATATGAAATCATTAGATTTTTCAAAGATGCTGTTTTACTTATTAATTATTTTAGGCTCTGTTAATTGGCCTACTTTTTAACTTATTAAATCACTCATACATTGCTATGACTTGACTTGAACTGATTTCTCTGGTAAACTTGGATGTAGCTGGAGGATTCTAATGTATATTGTTTTATATTATTTATATCTTGGAGTCTTCTAAGATATTTTCTTAAAAATTGCCATTTACTGTTACTTTTCAAAGTCTTTCATTCATTTACCTTCTGAAATTATTTCTCCTAGTCAAATTTTACCTACAACATTCTGCTTTCTTACTTACTCAAATGTTACCTTAATTTTTTTCATTATTATAATAATACTAGCTGTACCCGTTCACACGTTGTTGTGTTTGTACAAGAAGGCAGTTTAAATAAATTCTTCACAAATGGGATCAATTTATGTATCGTACTTCTATTTTTCACATAGAAAATCCATTAACAATTTGAATGGCAGGCAGTACAAAAATTCGCGTTGCAAGGCTATTATAATGAAATCATATATACTATCTACATTACTTTCATTTCGTATATAAGAAAATATATTATCACAGTACCTTTTCAGTTCGGAGTAAGATATGCTAAATTATGTGCTACTCTACACTTCGCATCTCGCAAATCTCAAAGAGAACACATATTCAACTGAAGAAGACCTAAAAATGGAATTCAGTCCCGTCAAAGACATAAAATAAATTGAAATGTTGAAAATAGATGACATTTGTAATCAAAGTCGGTAACTTCATCAACTCACCAAGTTGTGCAGTACATACAATCTCTTGAATTTATCAGAATATCATTTTCATTAAATATCAAAAACCGTTTACTCCACGATAATATTCGTAAATATTTACGTTGCTATAAACAAACATCATTTGAATACTGGAATAAATTCTCAATGTGTTCTTATGAGAAAATTTAACAATCGCATTCGTCGTAACTTAGAAATAGTTTGTTTATAGCCTCAAAATTCATCAAAATTATCATCTAATTATTCAAAGTATCGTAATTTCTGATCGTAAACTATATTTTATGACCAAAATAAGAAACTTTATTCAATTTCCCTTCTTTTGGTGCTAATTTTAAATCCATACGTTGGTTATTTCTAATTTAATTTTGCAAAAGAAAGGAAGCATGCAAGTGATAAAATCGAAGTTTACATGTATTTCTTATGGGAGCAGTTTTTCCTTTCTGGAGTCGAACTGAGTACTCCGATTAAAATAAAAATTTTCAAAAACCTTCCCGGGGATATACCTAATAATTTCCCAAATTTTCACGACGATTGGATTTATGGTTTTTGAATCTATCGAGTACAGACAGACACACATTCATTTTTATATATATATAGATTATGAGTGAAATTTTGCTTGCAAACCGCAAGCTCACTGAGAATATGTTTCAGGTCATTCCTTCACAAAGTACCTTTTAATGCATTCCGAATTAACCAACCCTTCCTGTTGGGGAACTTTTCTAAGAAATAACATCTGGCCTCATATTGTAATCTTGAGCTTTAGATTATATGAAGGTGGTTGGAAGGAAATTGGAAAAAATTCCAACTACATTTCTTATGGAGAGATTGTCCCTGACCTTTACACAAAATCCATTTATAGATGTCCAGTGAATTTTGCGATTGTATATCGGATAATTCTTTTAGTCGCACAAATCTATAACTCAAATAAGCTCATGAAAACACCTGGCACCTTGTATCTATACCATGTCTAAAGAATTCACTCTTAATTGTATAATGTCAGATATAGTTGAAATTGTACATATGCACATAGGTTGACTAAATTTGAGTATTTAAAAGGATTATAAAACATAATTAATTTTATTTCTTTAAGGCTTCTTTGCTTAATGGACTTTAATTTGTTTTGTAGGCCTTCAAAGCATTAGTGAAGATGCTTTGGAGAGGGCTATCGAAGAGATGGAAGTGCGTTGTTGGGAGAAAATACAAACAATTGTCCGCACCGAAGAGGGTCTTGGAATTGAATATGATGAGAATGTTATATGTGATGTCTGTCGTTCCGTAAGTACATATTATATTTAATTAATAGTTTGTATGAATTGAGGTGATGAAATTATTTTGCGGAAGCTGCTTGTAATAAACTGGGTTAGAGTGTGTTAATTTATAGAAATGAAAAATCTCCATTCTGTTCAAAAAGATATTTGTTGTTAGCTAACTCGTGGAATCATTCAATCAATTTTAGTTTCTTTACTCATCTTCAGGTGAAACATTGGATAGTTGGGGGAGATATTGTTGAACATCAATTTTGGTTTTACATTTATCATATCCCCATCTACTTTCATGGTGTTCTGCAATAAAAATATAAAACATGAAGATATTGATTTATCTCATTCATTTCAGAAAATAATAGTCATTCTAGTGAAATGGCAATTTAACCTGTACATAGGTTAATCTCTAGCGTAAATCAATCCCCTGAAATTTTACTAAATATTTCCATTTTTATATATCTTGTAAGTCGGTCAGTACTTGGTTTTTCAGCAATTATTAAATACTGCTGGTTTGGTAATGATAGATAATCATGGATAGTACTTAGTAGACTTTCTAAATGCTTATTTTCAACTAATAAGAGACAGGTCCTATTTAAGAAAAATTTGAATTTTTCTTAAATAGGTATGTTTAAAATTTAAAATAAACTGTTTCACGCTTCATAAAAAGTCCTTATTTGCCTTTCTGCAATTGGATAATTGTATTTTCTTCTCCATGAGCTCCACTTTGCTGAAGCACATGTTGAACTGATTATAAATTGTAATATCATTTAAGGACTTATTGTATGTGCACTCAACATTATTTCATACCTGAAGTTTGCTTGAGTTTTTAAGGCATATCGTAATCTTTATTCATGCAGCCTGACTCTGAAGAAGGGAATGAAATGGTCTTCTGCGATCTCTGCAACATTTGTGTACATCAGGCTTGTTACGGAATAACTCGCATCCCTCCTGGCTCGTGGCTGTGCAGGACGTGTGCTGTGAACCTCCCAAGGCCAGAGTGTGTCCTCTGCCCTAACAGAGGTGGAGCCATGAAATGCACACGTTCAGGTCACAAATGGGCGCACGTCTCTTGTGCCCTTTGGATCCCAGAGGTGTCCATTGGCTGCGTGGAGAGGATGGAGCCCATCACTAAAATATCCAGCATCCCAGTATGTATCTTTGCCATTTTTAATCGAGCTCTTACTAATTGAGAGAAGCAAAGACAAAGCATTGCTCTCATTTATTGGTGCATCGATTAATCTCGAGATTGAGAAATGTAATGCATTGAAATATCATGTAGAAAAAATATGGATACCTTATAACTCTCTAGCACAGTATTCTTTGTTTACTGTTTACAAATTAACATCAATAATAACTAATGCCATATTTTTATTTTTTCTTAGGATCATATAATAACTTAACACTTGAGTAAATACCTAAAACTTTTCATTGCTCGCAGACTCAGGCCTTAAATATTTATTTCTAACTAGGTAATGTGTTCGTTAATTCTCAATGGGGAATATAGCAGTAGAGTAAATATATTTCTCCTCATTGCTCAGAATTGAATATTACGTCTTTGCTTTGTTCAATTGGACAGGTAATCAAAAAAGAAACTTTTCTGTGAAATTATTATTATTATTAGGGGTCTTTATTATAGGCGAGCCTATCAAAGCTCTCATAATTTGTTGCCCAAATCTATATTGATTTGTATGAATATGAATTTGCACGACTCTTCCCAAATTGAGTCATGCATATACTCTCATGAGTGTTAATCAAGCAATGTGAGTCATGCACAGCTCGACAGTCATACAGGCAAGTCAAGTTTTTGGTCATACAACTGATCACAGGAATACCCTTTAAATAAAACTAAAACCTCAAGCAATCCAGACGAGAAAATTCAATAGCTTGAATTCAACAATTGCATTGGCTGTTTAAAACCTGGAAATATTTTTGCATCTTTTGTTGAAATTCTCAAAATTTCAATTAGTAAATAATATTTTACATCCAAAAAGAGAATTAATGTTCTTTTAGTGCTTGTCTCTATTTTCTACAATTATTTCTAACTTAAGTTTGCAAAAGAAATACATCTGTTAAAAGTGAATTTGACATGAATTTCATATGGAAATCTATCAGAGCAATCATGCTTCGAGCACAATTATTGAATACAAATGCAACAGTACTTCTTTTCTGATTCCAGAGAACATGTATGCAAAGTTTGACACAAATTGGACAAACTGTGTCTCCAATCCAAGATAAACACGCAAACATACGTACAAACCCTCAGACTTTCTGCGTTTTGTACATAGATTGCAGCATCTAGTACCCAATTAAGAAATGAATGAAACTCAAAAATAGACTTTATTTTTCACAGTATAAAGGATAAAATCTTGTATATTTGAAATGAGAAGTATATTATCCAGAATTCTAATACAAGTGAAACATTTTCCTTTTTTTGGCATGTTAGCAAATTCATGTTGATTGATTCTGTTAATTCCCTTGGATTCAAGAGGATGGACTTTTAGTATTTGAAATCGGCTATAATGAGTAGGCTTTATAACAAGTACTTCTATAATTTTTGTTAGCTCTAGTTATAACAGACTTCTACTGTACTTAAACTCATCTTTGTTGGAAATGTAATATCTTCATCATAACAGGGATTAATCTTATGCGACGTTGGGTTCCCTTGGACCCCAAATGGTTTGCTTAAAGTCCTGTTATGCTTTCATTAACTTTCATTGAAGTACATGTTTGTTATTAATCTAAAAATCAAACAAATATGATTCCCTAGGGATATTTATGGTACCAATTCTGAGAAAATAATCTTTCCTTGAAAATTTATTTCTCGGATTTCTGGGCACCATAGGTCCATACTCTTTAGTGTTATCTAAAACTAACTGACGGTTTTATTCATAATCTGCAATTGTATAGTATGCTGAGGAGTATTTATCTTCTTTTTTATATTTTATTTGATTCTACTTTAACTTATATTTGCTCATAATTGCTGAAAAGACTAACTCAATTGGCAATTTATGAATAAATAATGTCTTTTTAACTGTAAGTGGTACATTTACGAAAGATTTGACTTAAATAAAACCAGTATTGGAATTTCAAGTTGGTTCAACTATTGTAAAAGGTTTAGCTCTGGGATATTAAAAGTTTTTAATTGAAAGAATTCATGTATATGTTTGTCAAGTAGAGTGTTTCATGGAAGAAATTAACTTCCGGCTGTACCTGATGGGGTTTACCCTGCAAAGGGAGCCATGTGGTGACTGCAGAGGATATACAGGCTAATAAACATTCCCATTTCAACAGTTGTCTCTTTCTCACTTGGTGATTACTCACTCAATAATTGGACACTCGGTTATTGAATAATAGTTATAACTTAACCAGGCCAGTGCGCATGCACTCCCTTCATACAAAAAGTTCCAAGAATGATGAATTGAAGATAGGAGAATATGAAATTATTTTATTTAATGTTTCATTTAGTAAACTATTTCTTCCAAAATTTAGTGCCTCTTTCAACTTTCATGTTAACGTCTGTCAGGACTCTTTCTTTAGTCTCGGTGAGTCACACTTGTGCACTAAAAACCCCTCACATGAGCAAATCCTGCGCACGGCCCTGAACTTAACTGGATTTCAGAAGTAGAATTTCTTTCATATGATTGTAGAGTTATAGTTTAACTCACCCTAGTTGAAATGATTACCATATTTTATTGTTGATTTTTGAAAATAGTATAATATATATTGCACTTTAGTATATGGGTTATTCATATTTCATTATTAAATCATTTCACTGAATAAGCGTATTAATTGATATTATATTTGTATTGCAGCAAAGTCGTTGGGCCCTCATATGTGTGTTGTGTAGAGAACGTGTTGGTGCATGTATTCAGTGCTCTGTGAAGACTTGTAAAACTGCGTATCATGTGACATGTGCATTCAAGTATGGCCTGGAAATGAAAGCTATTATTGAAGATGAAAGTGCAGATGATGGTGTGAAATTAAAGGTATTGTATTCGTCTGTATTTTCCTTTTGAGAAACATTTCGCGTGATTTCTCAGCTTACTCAATATACTGCTGTGCATGGAAATTGAAAGGTTTTTAGGCTATCTAAAGACATTGTAAATTTAGACAACAAATGGTAATTATTCTTACCCTTATATGAAGTTGGTGGTTTATAGGGTCTGTTTTATATTTTCAAACTTATTTGTAAACAGCACTGGTGTGATGATTCACAAAGAGCATAATTTTAAACAAATATTCTGTGCAAAACATTACTATTATTCACGTATTTGCTGTTTTAATATTATGTGATTCTTCGCTTGTATCATCAGGGTGTCTGCCAACCTGGAAAACCGGGAAAACCTGGAATACTCAGGGGAAAGTCAGGGATGTTGGTGGGTAACATGGAAAAAAATCTGTTTTATGGAGGATCTTTCTGTGGATCTTGTTTTGAGCTGGATCTTACTTCTGTAAAAATTCCCTGAGTGGAAGAAAAATTTCGATGATATTGTTGTTGTAATCAATTTTAATCTTATCAGACAAAGCTATGCTTCTACTTTTTACATATAAAGTGCTGGAAACCTTTAAAATACACAACAGCAATTTAGGATTGGATTTGGTTGCAGTTTCTAGGAGCATATAATTTTGTGAATAGTGAATATCTTTTGACTGGAAGGGTTTCGGTCTCAATTTGAAGCTGGACTTTCTCAGGGGATGCTAGACACTAATTGAACATTTAATTGTTAACAGTTTCAGCTATGAAGGCAATCCTTACTATTCACAGCTACCTCTATTATTTATTCTGGTAACAGTATCTGGAATGTGTATTTTTATTTGAATTTTTTTGACTTCTCTGTGCTAGTGATGGGATTCAGGAATATTCTCAGGATAATGAAGATATGGGCCATAATTTGTGAAAGTTGCCTGCATAGCTAAAACTGTTGATATTTACCCATATGTTTGTGTTTATAAAAACATATTGGTGATTCAAAGCAGTAACTGATTGATTTGAGATAATTGTTAGTGTTGAACTTTGGCTCAGTATTTGCTAATTGCATTTGTTCCCCCTCCCTTTATGTCCCTGGAAATAGTCTTGCTCAGCTGTGTCTCAGATCGGCTCTGAGAGCTACAGAAAATCTTAATCGATCTTTGAACTGCTCCTAGCCTTGAGTACATAATTATTACTCTAGACTAATATTCATAAAAAATACTCTTATTACTGAATATTGACTGATAATCTTCCCCAGTAAAACATAATTTTTTTATTGGTTTTATAACGGACACCCTGATCATACAGATCACTTACCAGTTCATCTTAGCTTTAAATATCTAATAGTTGTAAGTTTGGTGAAATTCTCGTTCCAGAATACCTACAAAAAATTTCATTTGATAACAGAGAGTGATCTTGACAAAAGGATCCTTTTGTTTGATGGAAAAAAGAGTATCCTTTTTTCTTTTACTCTCTTTGTTTACACCTTCTCTGTTATCTAGTTATGTAGCTTGAGTAAATATATATTATAAATAAATCCATGTGATTAATTGCTGTGGGATAATGATGCTTGTTTCTCCATGGAATAAATGGTAATAATAATATTGAAGACAAGACATTTTCAAGGCACCATGTGGGTGTTGGGATTTATTATTACAGCTGCATTACTTAGTAAAGAGAAGTGTTTACAATGTACATTAATTTGTTAACAGGAAAGATTAACTTTCTCTTGGTTGTGTTGTATCTAAAATTATATGGAATTAAAGAATTTAGAATTTTCTCAAAATTCTGATTTCTGATGCTGTAAAAGAAAAATCTATAGATGCTTTTGCCTTTGAAACCTTATCATTTAGCATGTTTAAAATTTACTCTAATTGGCCTTTATTCAGTTATTCAATCTTTCTTCAGTCTAACAACCAGGATAAATTTTGGGAATGTATATGTTTGGTTGTGAATTATCTTCATGGTTTCCTAATTGCTTTTATCTCTTTCATTTCAGTCCTATTGTCAGAAGCACAGTGTGACAAGCAAGAAGGAGAGAACTGGAACTGGTGCTGGAGCATCTTCAGAAGATGAAGACTCTCGGAGGAAGAGGCGGAAGGATATGACATCAGAGGAGAAGAATCAGGCCAGAGCTGCTAAGTAAGTTTAGTTTCTTATCAACTAATAGTACCTGTTTACCTGGGAATGGTAGGAGAATAAGAAAAAATGGCCAAAATAAAGTTTGTGGTGATAAGTCACAAGTGAGAAGATTTTAGAAGTAAACTGATTTAGACTATCTCCAAGCCTTAGCACTGGTCCTGCGACGCGTAGCAGTCACAATCTATCAAATTCCACTAGTAAGATATGAAGCCAGGTTTTGTTACGTCTTGGTTTACTTCTATGTTATCCCCCAACTTTTTCTGTAATGTTCAAGTTTCCTGCTATTTGTAGGTTCTGCTATAGACAAGTTTCCCTCCATTAAAATTATTTCTCAAGGGTGATCAATGAAGTACAATGTAACCTCAAGATTTGAGTTTAATTTGTTCCAGCATTGAGCTTGTATAGCGAATTTCTCATTTCTAGATACAAACTTCCTCATTGAAATTAATGGAAATCCAGTTAATCCGTTCCGCACCCCCAAAAAAATCAATTTTACCAAAACATAACACTGGTAAATAATACAACCGTAGTTTACCTTTATGAAGAGTCGTGACTGGCGATAGGAATGTTGGGAAGACGAAACTGGTTACTGTGGGGTTCTGATTCAGGAAGGCTCTCTCTTCTTGGGAATTTTACCCCACTGGAAGCAGGTTCAGTATCACTTAACTCTATTTTAGTTGCAGGTTGCTTTACTAAAAACTTATCTAATAATACTTGCTTCTGTCTACTTTTAAAAATGCCTCTAATATGTGACACTGTATTGTCATTACACAAGCTCATGGTGTGCCCACACACTGCTTCATCCGGGTGATTTTCTTCAAAGAAAGTTTTCATTTCTTCACACTTTGCCAACACTTCTTTAATCTTACTGGGAAAGAGGGCCTCATCTCCTGTTCCCTCCCCCCCTAACTAAAGCTCTTCTACCACATCTTTCTGCTTCTCCTTGAGAGGTTCTTTAAGTTTGTCCAAAGTAAGTTCTTCACTATGCTCCTCCACTAACTAACATTAGCGCCATCCAGACACATACTTTTCCCCAGAGATACAATTTCTTTGACTAGTTGCACTGTATTGTCCATAGGTTGAGGATCCAAACCTAAGTCAGGAATACTCCGAGGCTACAGTTTTCTCCATGCTGAATTCAGGGTCCTCACTTCCTTCCCAAGACTTATCAATGAGGTTAAAACAATTTAGGATGTTGAAGTGATCCTTCCAAAATTCTCTTAGGGTCAGGCTTGTATTTTTGGTCACTTTGAAACAAGGCCTTTGTGTACAGCTTCTTAAGGTTGTAAATTACTTGGTGATCAATTGGCTGGAGAAATTGAGTGGTGTTGGGAGGAAGAAACTTGACTTCTTGAACTGAAATTCATCCATGAAATCATTTTCAAGCCCTGGAGGATGTGCAGGAGCATTATCAAGGATGAGTAAAGCCTTGAATGGCAACTTATTTTTGTGAAGGTATTTCTTCACTGAAGGGCCAAAAACTTCATTGGCCCACTCGATGAAAAATTACCGTGTTACCCAGGCTTTGCTGTTGGCACCCACATCACATTCAGTTGTTTCTTCTGCACCTTCCCACTCTTGAAATCTCGTGGATTTTCTCAGTGGTAGACGAGCAATGGCTCGATTTTACAATCTCCACTTATGTTGGTGCTTAACAAGAGGGTAAGCCTTTCCTGCATTGGCTTTTGTCCAGGCAAAGATTTCTCCTAGGATGTAGGTCCTCTTAGGCATTTTCTTCCAAGAAAGACCTGTTTCATCACAATTGAACCCCAGCTAGGGAAGAAATCCATCACTAGTAATTGTGGGAACTCTGGTCCAAACTTATCAGCAGCCACTGTATTAGAGCTTGCAGCCTCCCCATGTCACACAACACTGTGAACACCTGTTTTCTTTTTTAAAACATCCACGGCTTGCCTTAAATGCCATCTCATCTTCAGTCGATGTACCTGGTGTTTTTCAGAGAAGGTCAAAGTACAGATTCTTAGCCTTAGCGCAAATGATAGCTTCCGACACTGAATCGCCTATTAACTGCTTCTCATCAATCCACACCAACAACAGCTTTTAATCTGTTTAATAAAACAGATGGTTAATCATCGATGTTGTTGTGAAGGATTTTGGTGTTATTCCTCCATGTGAAATTTTGAAGCAGCAAATTTGACAGTCTGCCTTCAATTCATCCTCACAAGATGTGAAGAATTCCCAAATATGGCTCTTTTTTGAAAAAATCATGGGCTACATGGAATAAATTAATTTAAAATCAAAAACAGCTCTAAAGATGATTTTTGGAATACATTATTTGAAAAGAATTATTCGACATGAACAACAAAAAAGAATCAATGATGATGCAGGAATGTCAGTTGAAATACCTATTATTCATCGCATAGCTATAATATTAATATTTAACTTATTTCTATTACAGTAAAAACGTTTAATGTTCTTACATTGTCACACTTTACCTTTTGTATCAGTGAGCTTTCTTTACGAACGTAAAATTTTGATTGTTTAGCCTTAGTCTCTTCTGCTAAAGTTAAAAATGATACTGATAATAAGTTCTGGGTGTTGAGTCCGTTTTTACTCTTGGCAATTAATTGCGCAATAAGATGCAGCATTAATTCGCACTTGCAATTTCTGAGCGGAATGATTGTGTAAGGGATGATTGTATTGTTTTGAAGGGAATGGGTATTATGCGCAACTTTGTTTACATTGTGAGTTATCTCGAGTGCTGTTTTTGAAATGGGTAATTAAGTGATCGTATTAGATGTATTCGCAAAGGCAATCCAGAACCAGTTTGAGCGTTCTTCCATGACTGCCCATAACCACAAACGCCCAAAACCGTCCTTCGCATGCGCAGCAATCCCGAACAAATTTAATTTTATACCGTAAATTGTAATTTAAATAATAATTCCCCCAGAATTTTCATTGATAAAATTTCATGTAGTATTCGGCCATTCAAAGGCCGAAGCCGAATGCCAGATGTTGGCTGAATATTCGGCCGAAGCTGAACTTCGGTGCGTCTCTAATCTCCAATAATAATTATTCTTAGGATTTCATTCTTTACATTTGTGCAAAAACCAAAAAAAGATTTTTGAAGTTTAGAATGGTATCTAAGCTGTTAAGTGCTTTTCTACATATGTTATGGATGAGGGAACTCCTTTATTCTTGAGAGATGCTCCAAGATATTTTATTGATTCTACTTTTACTAAGTTTACCCCACAGAGACTACAAATAATTATTTGTTATAGATTTTTCTTTCAAAGAAGTTAAATTAAGCCCTTGAACAATTGCCTATATTTAGCTCTAACTGCCAATCATTGCACCATTTCATGATCTAATCTAAATTGTTCAATAACTTTAATTCATCCTCTTCACTCTTTTTCCCCTGTAAATTACCATGTGCATGGAGCGATCTCCAAATATCGTAACTTTACTATTAATGTGATTGCTGAAGTATTTGATGTCAGAGAGAAAGTCCTTTGCATCTTAATGAATCTTCGTAGTGACACACCAGCTATTCACTCGATCTTAACACAAAAGTGTCTCTGTGCACCTTAAGATTGCGTTAGATCAAATCATTTTCATCTAAAACAGCATTTTAAGGTCAATTTTTCCTTTTTGCCTCGATGGTAAAGTTTGTCAATTCCAATGCAATATGGTTACAAATTTAATATTCCTTATCAGATTTCATATTACTATCACTAGTGATATAAATTGATGTCCTACACTATTGAATGAATTTTAATGTTCAGTGAATGATGAAATAGAATTTTTGCTTAGGCCAATAATTAAAAGCTTTAAGTATGTATTGTGCAGGAGACTAAGAGTTAACCCGCCGTTACTCGCGCGGGGTGTTTCTACACCCCACCGGACTTTTTCATTTATCACGGTTATCTTCCAAAACATTCCTGATTATTTTTATCTGTTATCATTTATAGATCTTTTTGGATATGATACCTAAATTTTACGTTGATATTACGACTTTTAATTTTTTTATGAGCTATTCAATAATAATACTCAAAAAAATTGTACAATAAAACGAAAATTTGACTCGTATACCTTATAGATGAAATATCTTTGTAGTAATCAACGTATTCGTTGTAAGCAGACATTTTAAAACAATTAAAGTGAAAAATTAATCCAGATTAATGCAATTTAACCAGCGATTACTCGCGCTCAATTTTGTGTCGTGAATGCTCGCGCGGAGTGTTTTTGCACCCCACCGGTCTTTCTTTGATATCCTTTTTTACGATTAATTGTACTCTGAATAGCTTAAAAAGCCTTCTAGTTATATTATAGAAGTTTAATGACGATATTTAAAATTTTAGTTTTACAAATAACTGAAAATATTACGCCTGAAAAATGTTATAAGTAATTGTAATCTCCGACATGGAAAAGTTTTAGAAACGATATCTCCGCACGAATAAATGCGTCTGTAGTTATGAAAATACTTAAAGATACTAAAGAAAGTTATTTTTTCCATCTAACACCATTTAATGCTACCTTGAAGCTAATTTACTGCTTGTTTTGGGAAGCGCGTTCATGAAGCTGAAAAGTAAAGGAAAATATTTCGAGTGGGCTTGAAAGAGTAAACAATGGAAAATCCTTTGACTTATTTATTAATATTTTTAAACATTCTTCTCAAATTCTAACAAAGTGATTTGCACGCATGCGTTTATCGCAGTATTCGCAATGCAGTTTAGTTTTTATTTCCTTATTCCTGGGGCATATAACATATCGCCCACGACCTCCTTTTATAATCTTCTCTTGAGGCTCTGATTTCGATGACTCTCCAAATTTTTCTGCTTTTCTTTTTAGTTCTTTTAGCTAGTTTTTTTGCGAGGCCCTCTGTATTATAAAGAGTTTTATCAACCTCTTAGGGATTTCTCTGAGGAACATCCTCCTATTTATCCTGATGTCTGGATATACGCTTCTATGTACAATAAAAACATTTATACCCAAAGTGTTTAGCAAATGGTAAAATATTGCTAATGGCCATCTTCAAGTATTTCTTGCCACGCTTTAAGTCCCACACATTTCATCTACACTATCGATGCCGCCTTTTGTCGAATTTTATTCGAAGTCGAATTATTTAGTCGAAATATTACCTCAGGCTTGTGTTTCTTGCCCGTGGACGCATCAATACTGTTTTCTTTGCGCTTACTTGAAATGATCAACACATACCTTTTCTTTTTTGGGAATCATGATACCAGGGTCATGTTTTTCCTGAAGAGAAACAAGCTGCTTTCATAATTCTACAATTTGTGGAGGGAGTTCCTTTTTATTCTTAGGATGGTTCCGACTAGCGTCAACTTTTCCTGAAGTAAATCCTCTAAAAGTGGCACGCTTAGAAACCAATTGTCGGCAGTCGCGTTCTTCCCTGTCCCCACAATCGGACCGATAATCCGTTTTACGACGTCCTTGGGACTATTGCCGTGTTTATAAGGACCATCTGGTTGAACCCCAACATAAACTTCTAAGTTTTTGGTATAATATACTCCAGCATCCATAAGAGCGAAAATCTTTATCCCATACTTGACCGGTTTGTTGGGTAAATATTGAGGAAAAGAACATCTGCCTCGAAAAGGAATCAATTTTTCATCTACAGTGACGAAAGAATGTTATAATTGAGTTATAAAAAATTCTCACTTACTAATTAGTTACCAGGAGCTTGGTGGAGGAGATGGATAAACTTACGAAGAAACACTTTCCCAATGGTTTAGAAGAGCACAGGATAATAGTAAAGTCATTCCATCCTTTGCGTTGCTTTTATTCACTGAGTAAACTTATCACACAAACTCGAACACTAACTTGCTAATGTCGAATCTATGAGGAACCACAAAATAGAATGAGAAACGAAATATTTCCACCCCGGTCTTCGGGAACCGAGTTTCGGCACCCCAAGAAGGACTGTCCCTGTTTCTTCTTCGACGCGGTCAATCGACAATTATTTTAGCCATGCGACCGAAGAAGCAAATCCTTATTGTTATGTCTCGTAAAAGTAAGACCTAGGTGCTCTCAGAACAAACAGTAGGGGGCAATAAACAAGGCCGCGCTCCTTCAGAGAAAAAAGGGGCTTGGTCTTCCTTTGCGCTGAGGGCGACGCTCCAATGCCACAGGGGAGAACGGTGTCCGCTCCGGAATATTTCATTTATTCATAATAACAAATACAATAAATAAATTCCTTATCCTTTCATTTCTAATTAATATTATCTCAAATTCTGTAACTGGCCTGAGAACTGAAACCTCGTCTTGGAAAGCTTCGCGGAGCTAAATAGTGAGAGGGATTATTAGAGATTACAAGTGAGATAAAATTACATCAACGTACTTACCAATAACATTCATGAGTTATAACATTTACTTAGTGATCGTTGATCATGGAACACACGAATAAAAACGTAAAACTTCTAATAATAACCCGTAAAAGAATCAATAAAACATGAACTTCGGAAAATTAACCAAAAATAGGAGTATTATCAAATGAAAAGGGTCATATCTCTGCAAGAAATGGCAAGAAAATCACGATTTTTGCAGAAAAGGTCGAGAACATAAAAAAATGAAGCTACTGAGAAGAAGGGGTCAATAAACCTAAGCGTTTAAAAATAGACGCTGATTAAAAACGGCTGGGGTGTAGAAACACCCCGCGCGAGTAACGGCGGGTTAACTGCATTTTTTCAAGCATTGCTCTAATTTTTTTTTTTCATAATTTTGAAATTAGATTGTTGATAATATCATCAGAAAGTTTCAGATTTTGGAGCTGATTACAGTATCAAGGTTTTTGCTTATTATTTCCTAAGAGTGGAATTTAGTCGAGTAGATTATTTTGATGCATCTTCAGTGTTGTGTTAATTGTTATTATCGAGGAGCCCGATTAGTGTAATTGATGAATTTTGTAATTTACCCTCAGATTACAAGAAATTGAAGCAGAATTTTACAAACATGTATCGACCAAGGATGTGTCTGCCCACCTTACCCAACAACTTGGTTTGGATGCTGAAGCAATTACATATATTTATAATTATTGGAAACTAAAGCGAAAGGTATGTGGTATAGCTTAATCTCTCTTTTCATTGTAGCCTTACATAAATCTGTTTTCTTCCGAGATATTGTATTTTATGATATATATTTTTAAATTCATAATATTTCGCTAGTAATCAATATTATTAAATTTCAACAAATCTCAAACCTTTATATGTAGATTGAAATTAGTAACTTGAGAGCCATTGAAAAAGTATACTCATCGTAATATTATGTAAATAATTATTTATTATGCAAAGGATTTCTGTTTAAAAGAGAAAGACTATGTAAATTCATCAGCAATTCTTTTTTCTAAGTGCTTAAAACATTCAGTGTAGCTTCTCGGCTATAATATTTAGTGGATTAACAAGTAAATTGTGAGAATTTTAGGCTCTCCTCCTCTGATTTCCTATTTACAAATTTTTAGGCTGGATTCAATAAACCGCTCTTGGCTCCACGTACTGAAGAAGGTGACATATTGTCAAGAAAGCAAGAACAAGCAGACAAGGAGAAAATGCGAATGTTTGTGCAGTTGCGACAAGATCTGGAGAGGGTAAGATGACTTTGATTTTATAATTTGATGCAAACTGTTGTAATATGTGGTGAAATATTTGAGGTGATCTTCTAAGTGAATTCTGTTAGAATTCGATTGTAAATAACCACACAGAAGATCTTACGAACACTATTTATTGGTACTAAACATATCACAAGCACAATAATAAGTGGCTCCATTCCCTTTGGAAATGGTGTTTCAACCATCTTTCCTTGCAGACTACTTCGCACTGGGAATTTTTAACAATATCTCTCTTAATATCACCCATTCCACTATCCCATATGACTTTAATTACATCATTGTACAGTAGAACCTCAATTTTACGAAGTTGAAGGGACCCAAAAATTTGCGCTTTGTAAAATTTGTAAAGCTTTGTAAATTTGAGGTTTTCTTTCAAGCAATCAAAATCTCTGCAATACCAATCCAGGTTCAGTAACACAGTGCATAAAGTTAAATGGGATTGAAAGGAAGGTAATATTTCAATAAAATGAATTATAAATCCAGTTTAATGTTTTATACAACAGAAAAAAATTCTAAACTTTTTACTTTTTAAATTAATCATAAATTATTTTTTGTTTTTTTGGAAGTTTTAATGAAAGATGAGATGATTTTCTCAATACCTGAAGGTAATAATTAAATAAATCAGGTACACCATCAGTAAACATTTGGAAATTGTGAAACACTTTTATGGAGTGTCTTACTTCATCCCCTGCAGGGGGGAAGGTGCTTCTGGGTCATCTTCATAGCTTGTAGAAGAGATATCTAAGTTCACTTCATCCTCATCTTCTTGGTCTTCACTAAATTCATTGCAGTTATGCGTTATCACACGAGAGTCACACTTGACATATGATTCAGCATGAGAGGATGTATCTGGGATGTTTTGATTTAGTTGTTCCATTTCTTTACTAAGGAGGTCCTTTAGTATGGGAACTCTGTCTCTATAATTGATGTGTCACCAAAACCAGCTGATCTCCAACATTTGGAAATAGTCTTTGTAGTGACACTGTCCCATGCTCTAGCAATTCCTCGCACAGCATGGAGCTATGTCCATGGAGGCACATCTTGTACATCAGAGGCTTGATCTGCAACTAATGTATGCGTACTAAAGCTCTGCTTACAGAAAGCTAAACTATGCAGGTCTAAACTTGTCAAATAATTATGAGGATGAAATCAAACTAATTTCTATTAAAAATAAAAGTCACAAGCTCATTCAGGAAAAAACAATAGATATCACATGCAATTCTCTGTGTGCACTATAGTAATAGTTTGACAGCTTAGATAATTTTGCCCATGTGCTCCCACCTGGATTTGAAATCAGAACTGATTCCTCATGAGTCACGAGCGTTACCCACATGGCTCTCCAGGAGCCAATCTGCAGTATATTTGCATCAAATTGAAAGGATTTTAAAATTAGACTATGATTATACTGATTCTCTTTATAGCATAGACCTTATTTCAAAGCCTAGGAGACTCACTTAAGTCAAAGTGAATGAAATTCACAGCCATGAATTCCAGGAAACTAGCTCGTAAATATTTTAAGTCATTTAAGAACTTTACTTAAGTGAATTTGAAACTCCCTCATTTTTATATGCGTTTAGCAGTGATTTTCAAGAACTACTTACTCGCGGGTACTTTAAATGATCTTGTTGCGTGACACATCACAAGTTGCAATCGCAAATTCTTATCTAACAACGCAAAACGATTAATAAATTATGTATAGAAAATGCATCAAAATTTAAGTAATAGTGATGTATTACTACAAATTTAGTATTCTTTAATTAAACTTATTTCCATGACAGCTGCAACAAAGAACTTCCACAGGAATGCTTCTTTCAAGTAAAAGGTTTACCAAAGTTCTGCGATGGGGTTGCGGCAGCTATCATATTGCTAATATTAAATGATTCCAGAGAAAATATGGAGGTCGCAATAGATATGTATATATATATATAATATGCGACGACGAGTAGGTATTTTTTATATACAAAATGATAGAAAAGAAATAGAACTTACCAAGCGTCCGAAGATAGTGCTAGACGAGAAATCTTCGGTAGTGGACTTTAAAGCTGTTAATTGTTCCCATGTCCAGCGGTTGCATCTTACTGGTGCTATTTGGACTCACAAAAAGCACTTTGACGTATGGTAGCACTAGTCCCCCTATTTTATGAACTGGGGCATTATCTGCAAGAAGTAGTACATTGCGATTCTCTAATGCGCTCTTCCTCTGCAAGAAGATAATTTGCTTCTGAAAAATGTCCGTTGTCATCCATGCTTTTTTATTACTTTCATACTACACAGCAAATTTTTCACGTTCTTGAAGCAACGTGGAGCTCTTGATTTTGCAATCACAACTGGTTTCAACTTTTCGGATCCATCTTGGTTACATATCAGCATTACTGTAACCCTATCCTTTAATTTTTTACCTCTGCGACATTTCTCACCACGGGTCCCGAGGGTGGAGTCAGGTAATGCCTTGAAAAACAAACCTGTTTCATCCAGGTTGTATATATCTCGAGGGGAATATTTAGTCACCATGTCATCGTTTATTTCATGCCACTGCTCAACGTCTTTTGTATTGACGCTACCTTCTTCTCCACAGATTTTCATTGAAGTGATTCTGTATCTTTTCTTGAATCTATCAAGCCACCCATTTGAGGCTTTAAAGTTGTCGCACTTCAGTTTAAGAGCCAAAACCTGAGCCTTCTCCTTCAGAATTGGTCCACATATAGGCAATTTGCACGCACGACACTTTAAAAAAATTATGTAGCTGCCTATCAAGTTGCGACGATGAGACGTACTTTGTTTTTAAAGATGTTGTTGTGTAACTCAACATTTTTTCACTTGAATTGACATTTGCTGCTAATGTAGGTAAAGAAATGCCATACTTCCTAGCAATTTCTGTTTTTGTCTGCCCGCGATCACGTATTTCCTTGATAATTGACCTTTTGGTAACCAAACTCAGGGACTTCCTCTTTTTCCTGATCAGCAATGTTTTATCCATTATTTTACTGATAGGCACAGGGGATATCATATCACAGGCCACCTCGCGCAGAGAGTGATTCTGACTGAAATCGCACAACTTTTCCTCGCTTGGAGACATACATTTTTCTGGGTGTCCACCATCCAACCATTATTTTTCAACCCATTACTAACCAATTAAAAATCCTAAATTCCTGCAGCAGCCTTGAGATTTTAAGTAGTCACACTTTATTTTAGCAGCCATGACCTGAGCCCAAAACTCCCAAAGTGTATACCAAATGTTCTATTCTCTCGTCCAAATAGAAACCATATACTCCTGGAAACTGCTGATCTATACGATCCCACGTCGCGGATTCGCGATGTTACTAGAAAGCTTGATGAAGAAAGAAAGAGCACGGCTACGTCTTATAAGCTATCATTTTGCATGAAATCTGCAATCAAAATGTTTACACCCCACGAAATTTTCACATTTTCCCATCTAAAATACATGGGCTGAGGGCCCCCCCAACATAGACGATCTGGATTCAGCTGCTCCTGTTTACAGCGATCGTCATCCCATTGTATTGAGCTCATTGCGACGAAACCATTTCAAATACTTTGTAAAACCGGGGTTCAGTCACTCCTAGGGACCGGCTTCTCACTTCGTAAAACATGAAATCGAGGTTTACGTAACACTGAGGTCATTTTACATGTACAAAGATCGGGACCGGCAGAATGGTTCGTAAAACTGGGTTCTACTGTAATTCAAATGTCCCAAGCGTTCATGCCATTTTCTAAGATTTGATTGCTCATACATCGTCACTGCATTTGCAATTGCATTCGTCTCTTCTGTGATATAGTAGAGATCGCCTTTCCGATCAGCTGTCAATGAAACTTCTCCGTTACAATTTGTAACAACTGCAACATCCTCTTTGAAAGTAACTTTGTAACCTTGATCGGTGATATTCGAGACAGAGACAAGGTTATTCCGAAGATCGGGAACGTACAGACTATTTTTAAAGTCAACCAACCTTCTGTCGTTTTCATTGAGTGCAGCGATTCTTATGCCACCTTTTCCCCTCACGCTTGTTGATGATGAGTCCGCTAGTCTCAGTTGAGCCTGAGGCGTTGAGTGCATCCATTGAATCTTAGATACGGCCCCGCACAGATGGGACATGCAGCCACTAACTGATATCCATGCCCTTGGCCCCCTTTCGTCATCAACTGAGGAGTCAGCTTCTTCAGCTCTCGGCACCTCCACGTTAAAACCTGCATAACTATCATCTGCGTTTTCCGGAACAAGTTTTGCATTCGATTACAGATGCGACTTATCTGTAACTAGTTTATCCTTTCAGTCCACAGCCTTATGTCCTATCGTATGACAAAGAAAGCAGAGGTATTTAAATTTTTTTCGATTGGCCCCCTTAAAGTTATTTTCTTCCAACCTCTGCCTAGAGGGCTTGAATCCATGACGACTCACTGCCATAGTACCCCCGCATTCAAAAACGCTTGTTTGTTTTCTGGCTTCTGTCTCCTCCAAATTTTTAACTTTTAGTTCATCTGCAGTTGGCAGTTTCTTTCACAATTCAGCAGCACAGCAAAAATTTTCGTAGCTTCCCAGAAGATAATAAAGCAGCATAAGCACAAGAAGATCTGCATTAATTTCAACATCCATGGTTGCTAATTTATCCACTGCATCGAAAAATTTTCCCATATGTTCTCTTATATCGTCACCCTCTTGCATACGCTGTAAAGTTAATTGTTTCAAAAGCGTCGCCTTCCTTGCAGGACCTTTTGATGCATAAGTAGACTCCAATTTGAGCCATACATCCCTCAAAATTTCACAACCACGTATTTGTTTCAATTCCAAATTTTGGCTTTGGTGGGCGACACTCCCTCACTGACTATTTCACAAGGCAAAGGAATTTCACCACTCACATATCCCCAAGGGTCGTTCACCATCAGCAAAGCTTCCACTTGCATCTTCCACGTGTCATAATTATCTTTTGACAACAACTCGATGCAAGAAGAACTAAGATTGATGACAGACATTTTTGAGGAACTATGTGGCACGACGTCTCTCACAAACTCAAAACACGTACTCAATTTTTAATGCACCTGGGCCCATAACCTGTTAGAATGCGATTGTAAATAACCACACTGAAGATCTTACAAACATTATTTATTGGTGCTAAACATATCACAAGCACAATAAACAAAAGATTATCAATCTACAGATGCACAAAGGCCGTCATGAGCACACGAGAACGTGAAGAGAAGTGATGCTTTTGCCAAAGGGCGTACAAGTCGTGTGGCCAGAAAAATAACTACAAGCAATACAATAGTATAATATACCCTGAGGATTGCCATGCATCCATTCTTAATTTACACGATAAAATCTGAAGTTCTTGATTAAAGGGAATCAACATCATATTGTGATGAAAATAGATGATTCTGTAAGTAAATTTTGCTGTATAAAGTCATGGATTTTTTTATAGAATCAAGGTTTGATAGATTCATGAAAATTTATTTTTAATGTTAAATTTAGTGGAAAGTTGTTTAACTCAAAAAATTAACAAAACCAGTCAAAGGAAAGCAGGATGTAACTTCATTACCATATTGTACGTGTGATTTAGCCAACACCAATTAGCAAAATGTAAAGTTGTTCACACTATTGGCTCTTGATGATTTTAAGCTTATTTAGGTTAAATTTATTTTTCAGCTTATCTAAAAAGATGTCTGATAATGTTTACCTTAGATTCTACATTCATTGTGTTTAATATTTTAATAATTTTATCCTCTATGCATTCAGCTTAGACACTTTAGGTAAAGGCCGCTGCTTAATTTAGAAAATTCTGAAATGAAACCTTAGGTTCGCTATTCCTTGCATAAACAGAATGTGTATTTTTTTAACTTCTTCTTATGTACATATGAAAGAGTACTGCTGCTTTTCTAATAAAGATTGCATTCAGCTAAACCTTTTTAATGTTCATCTACTGATGCTATTTCTTCACTCATATGTTTTTGTATAGAGATAAGACTAGCCTTGTGAAAGATTTGGTAATTGAGTCATTGATTTTTGTGTCCTTGTGGAAATTAAAAGCCTAATTTTCTTTCAGTGTAGGGTCATAGTTTCTTATTTACTTTTAGTGTAGGGTCATAGTTTCTGTTTTAATATTTGACAAAACTGAATAAATTTTATTCATATCTGTGTGCATAATATAATTGAATTGTCCTTCCTAATTCTTGATCGATTGAAAATTAAACTGATGAATTTGATATTGCTTTCTAGGTTCGTAATTTATGCTACATGGTCAGCAGAAGGGAAAAATTATCTCGTAGTTTCTTCCGTATGAGGGAACAAACTTTCCATAAACAAGTTGCAGTGCTTTCTTCTCATGATGGTGCCAATCTGAGTGTTGCAGACACAGAAGCCATCCTTGCTGCCAACCACGGACCGTCACTTTATGATCACCTGTACTCTCATGGGACAGCAGTTCTTTCGCATGGAGCTGAATTTGAAGCAGCTCTCATTCGAATTGCTGGCAGGAAAAGAGACTCACGAGAAGGCAAAGATGAAACCCCAGGGGTTGTATCTAATGCTGCTGCTGGAGAAAAGAGGAAACGAAAGGAAAGCTCAGCTCGGCAGGGTCCAAATGGTCTTGTGATTCCATCATCAACAGCTCTAAAGCCTCCTCGAACTTCCTTATCCACTTCTGGTCCCACATCACCCTCTGAAAATCCCTATAAAAGAACATATATCAATGGTGCTTTGTCACGACGGCGTAATAGTTTGTA
This sequence comes from Sympetrum striolatum, assembly GCA_947579665.1. Taxonomy (NCBI): domain Eukaryota; kingdom Metazoa; phylum Arthropoda; class Insecta; order Odonata; family Libellulidae; genus Sympetrum; species Sympetrum striolatum. Next base: position 91,143,639 of record OX388345.1, read on the forward strand.
CAGTATGTCTAGTGGTAGTGAGGCTGAGGCCAATTCATTGATGAGGAGTAGAAAGGACACGTCAGCAGCTGACACAAGTATGACAGAAGACGAGAAAGAAGTGACTCAGAAGAAGCCTGCCACATCTGTTAAAAAGAATGCGTCTTCAGTGAATAGAACCAAGACTAAAACTATAGCACCAATTGTGGCAAGCAGTGAGGATGAGGAATTAGGAGGGGTTTCTGCAAATAGAAGACGTATAAGGAAAGTCCCTACCAAGAGCAGAACCCTGAGACAAATGGAACAGGAAATGAGTGATGACAGATCTGCTTCTGACAGTGATGACCTCCTTCCTCCAGGCTCTGTTACCTCAAAAACAGGAAGGAGTGCTGCAACAACAAAAGCTCAAGCTTCAGCAGTTCCGGCTGCAAAGGGATCTTCAAAAGTCAAGGCAGCTATCTATTCAGACTCTGATTCAGAAGCTCCAGAGACACGTAAACCTTCACCAGCACGTTCCATTTCATCTGTAGCCACCTCTTCTGCAGAATCTTCTTCAGAGTCATCTGGTTCTTCATCATCCTCTGAGTCATCTGCATCTTCTGCAGCCTCCTCATCGTCTGAAGCTTCTAGGTCAGGTGTTTTAGTGAGAACTAAGGCTGCTGTGAAAGAGTTTACTCCTGGTGGTGATAAAGAAGGTGAAGTGAAAACAGAAGTAAGTGAAAGTAGTAAATTAAGCGAATCATCGAGTAAAACTACACCATCTAAGAAGAAGAACATAAATATAACAAAGAAGAAAAAGAGAAAGGATTCTGCTGAAAATGAAAATAGCAAAGGAAAGACATCATCTGGAAGTAACAAGAAGAGTAAAGATACTGCAGCTCCCCCATCAGACTTGATTGTTCCTCAGAGGCAGGCAGCTAAGAAAGCTACTGAGAGCATGAGGTTTGGTCAGGGTCGTGGAGGAACGAAGGACTCCAATATATTGACTGAGGATATTTTATCTGTTCCTGAAACAACGCCTACTAGCAAAAAGACTTCCAATCAGTTGCTTGATTCATCTTCAGGTAAGAAAGCGAGTGAATTTTCAGGTAAAAAGGGAGAATCGGCTGCAGATGTATCTAAACGAGCTGGTAATGCAACTAGTTCAACTGAGTCTTCTAAGAAACCTAACCATCAAGGAGATAGGAAAAGTTCCCATCGTAAACAGGTTTCATCTAATAAAATCAAGGACATCTATGATTTCGACAAGGATTCCAATGATGAAAATATGGATGTGGATGTAGATAATAATTCTAAAGCTTGGAAAACCAATTCATCGAAACTCAAGACGCATGGTACAAAAGCATTTTCATCTTTACCTGGAAAAGATCCATCTTCCAAAGGGGCCAAAGATATTTATGATTTTGATAAAGATGATGGTGATGATGTTTCTGAGCTGAAAGAATCTAAGACTGGTAAAACTAAAGTTAGTCGAGGGAGTAGCCAAGCAAGTCAAAAAGGCAAATCAAGTAACAAAGACATATTTGATTTTACTGATGAAGCCGATGAAGTTAAAGTCACTAAGAAGTCCCACAGACTCAAAACTTCTACAAATTCGTCAAAGAGCAAGGAACCCGTCACAATCTCAAGCAAAGATTCATCCTCAAAGGACTCCTTTGAATCTGAAAAAGAAGATACTTTACCTGAGATATTAGCGTATGTACCTCAGAGAAAGGCTGCAAAGAAGGCAGCAGAGACAATCAAGAGTGGCCTACTGACTAAACCTGCTGCCGCTTCTGCAGCAGATGGGGAGGTTGAAAAAGAGTGTTTGTCAGTAGCTTCTGCTGCAACTGAGACAACAAAGTCCTCCAAAACTAAGGCTGGAAAACTTCATCGTAACAAGCAAAAATCATTGGCTCTTCTCAAAAAGGATGACCTTAACTTATCTTCCGCTGAAAGTGAAAAGGAGTATGAAGATGATGAAGAGGATGAGAACTCAGAAGTCAAGAGAAAGAGGAAGATAAGAAAGGATGGCAAGAAGAATGTTGAGAATGGATCAGAAGATGCTAAAGAATATTCTGAGAGGAGAAGAAGTGTTAGAAAAATAATTGAGGATGAGAGTATAGGAGCCTCTGTCAAAGATGAAGAGGAATGTGGACGCAAGGGAAACTGGCCCTTTCTTGACAAGGGATCCAGATCTGACCTTGCAGAAACATCCCGAAAGAAGGTTGGCTCTGGCAGTGAGAAAAGATCAGCTGATGATAAGAACAAAGAGATTGGGGAAGAGAAAATCAGAAGTGACAAGAGGAATGTTGATGACCTCTTTGGCAAGGATGGTGAAAGGAGGCCCAAGTTCAAGGGAGGGACGCCTGACAAGAAGCTTAAAACTTCCGACAGGCGGCCTGAACTCGGATTTCGGCCGCCCAGTAACCCAGATGCAGAAAGGTCTCGAGCCCAAGACCAACCCTCTGTTGAAGACGATGAAGCAAGTGATGGGAGGAAGATCAGGAAAGGCATGCGTGATAGGCTCGGAGACATTGACGTCAAACCAGGAGATACTCCTTTATCCAGCCGAGGGAGCAGTGTCAGTGCTTCAAGAGAGTCCACAAAGCCGTGTCCTACGAGAGCTGCGGAGCGGAGGAGACGCTCTGGGAGCGCCCGCGATGGAAAACCGGACAGCACCTCCACCCCCAGGAAGGGAAAACAGGAGACAGGGGACTTGGAGAGCAAAGAGATTGGGGTCAAGAAAGTCTTGCCCTTGCCAACAGAGAGCACAGAACCCCGAGAAAGTGGCATCCCCAAAGATGTCACCCCAAGTAGAGCAGACATTCTCAACAGCTCGTCAGGTTCGTCCTCATCATCTTCCTCATCGTCGTCTTCGTCTTCCTCCTCGTCATCTTCGTCCTCAGAGTCATCCTCAGAATCCTCTCCAGAATCCTCCCCAGAAGCTCCAAAAGAACCTGGCTCTGGACGAAGAATGCGAGCCAATAGCAAAACGGCCCAGGAGAGTCCACAGATTGCCAATGCGTCTGATGCCATAAAGATTGACGAAGAGGAGTTGAGAGACAAATCAAAGAAGAATGATAGTTCAATTTCCGAAATTACAGACTTGGAGAAATCACCTTCTCCTTTCATCAAGGACGAGGTTGATGAGATATCTGTAATTGAGGATCTCAAAGCTGAGAAGTCTAATACAAGGAGGGCCCAACGAATGTCTCTTGATCAGCTTGCTGAGAAATTGGTTGAAGATCAACTATTTAGAAATCAGAATGACAATGGAGAAGAACCAATATCTCCAACCAAGTCCAGAAATGTGTGTAAACGATTGCCTGTGACACCTACTGATACCACTGCGCCTAAAGCACCTTTGAAGTCCCCGAGAAAAGGGAGAGCTGCAGCAAAAGGGTTGAAGGCCCTTTCACCTGAGCAAGTGCAAGAACTTGCAGATAATTTGTGCTTGCAAACCAAAGCAGTGGAAACTGATGTTTCATTGCATCAGAAGTTAGCTGAAGTGGTTGATGTGCAGGCCAATATACAGACTGAAATTAATCAAACTGCTATAGAATTCCATAAAATTCATGAAGAAGAGATAAAAGAAATCAATCCTAGTCTTGCAGAAAAGGAAGAGGAGGTGCAGATTAAACTTGGTGCTAGTCAGGGTATGGTAGTAAATGAAAGTACAGAATGCAAAGAGACTGAAGAAACCCTGGAAATTGTTAGTGAAATTCTTCCAATACATGATGAGATTGTGTCTAAGAGAGATTTGCTTGTTTCTGATGATGATGTGAAGTTAATGGAGGTGAAGCATTTGGATAGTCCTAGCGATTTAGATGAAGTGAAGGTGTTGGCACCACCTGATCAAAAATCACTTAATGAACAGATGGTGCTGCCTATTACATCTGAGCCTAACAAGGTAGATGTTGGTAACATGGACATACCTGATGTGGCAGAAGTTGCTCTGGCCATATCCTCAAATGTTGAAAAGCAAAATCTATTAGTAGAACATATGCCAAATCTTGCTGTCAGTCAAGAGATTTGCCCAGAACCTAATTCAGTTTCATTAGTGCAAAGTCCCATGTCATCAGTTCCACAGCAGCAGATAATGTTTGAATCTGAAGAGGAAATGACAAGATTGCACCAGACATTTATGCACATGCAGAATCTTCATCAATTCCATAGTCAAGCAGAATCATTGAGTAGAGGGAATAATGCAGGAAGCACATCGCACCTTGTACCTCCTTGCCCTCACTCTAACCTTCCAACTCCTGCCCTTCAACATCACCAAATCCATCGGGGCACTGGTTTCAATCAGGCATCCCTTCAAACCTCAGCATCCATGTTTTCTCCTCCTCATCAAAGAGAGGGTGAAGACCTCCTCTTCGATGATTTTGCAAACAACGTCCTTGCAGTAGATGACACTGCTACTTCTGAGGGAGGCTTTGGACAACACAGACATCAGCGTCTCTCCATGCAGCAGCGGCGAAGCATTGAAGAAGGTGTGATTGGTACAAATGCTGGTGGAGAATGCACTCATGGTCAATCACAGCCTCTACCTCCTCCTTCTCTTACATCCCTTCAGTTCTCTTTTGGCCCTGTTTCAGATTTCTTATTTAGGGAGGACACAAAAGAAGAAAGTGCTCGTGAGACTTTAAATTTGGTGGAGAAATTAAGACAGGAATATGCAAAGAAAACCACTACCGGGCCTTCTTCCTCTGTTGGTGCTGGAACAGATGTTGAAGATGGTGATGAAGATGGGCCTTCTGAAAACAGTGGGGAGAGTGAGAGTGTTGTTGAACCTGAGATTGTGTCTGTAAGTCAGGAGGAGCATCAATCCCATGTGCCAATATTACCGATCAGTACATCCATGCAGACTATCACTCCGGCCATCAATCCTTTAATGTCTACTCCTGTAGTTCAGCCTATTTCACCAGCTTCTATCCCATCATCATCAATACCTTGCTCTATTTCTACTGTTCCTGTTTCTAATTCCCCTCATCCCATCGTCCTCAATGCTTCAACAGCATCATCAAATCTTTTACCACAGTTGCAATCTCAATCAGTTCCTACCCCAACTACCAGTCTACCTCATCCCATCAGTCCTGTGCAATCTTCTGTACCTCCTTCACCCATGCCTCCATCTCTTGTATCAAATCCTATTTCTACAACTGCTTCTCCCTCTTATCCCATCACTACCATACAAACTTCATCTTTCACTCCTGCATCTCATTTGTCCTCATCTTTTACTCCGTCTTCTTTACCCTTTTCTACCCATCCAACTTCAGCAATTCAAACATTCACCCATTCTTTCCCTGTCTCAACTTCGCCATCATGTGCCATAATGCATCAACCTGTGACTCAAACCCCTATTGTACAGACATCAGGGGGAAGATCATCGACATCTTTGACTGAAGAATGTTCTAACATTTCGTTACATGTGGGTGTAATTGCTGCTTCTGACAATTATGATCCTCTTAGTGATTTAGGAACAGTGTCTGTAGGAGTTGAAAAGAATGTGTGCCCAAACAATAGTGGGGTAGGAGTGGATATAGAGCCAGAGGAAAAGATCGGGTATGAAGCCTGTGTTTTGTTAGACTCAAATACCCTTGCAGGCTCTGAGAAAATGCATGGTAATGATGCAGAACATTCTGATGAGAGATGGGTGCCTCCTGGGGATAGTTGCACGCAGGTTCCAAGCATCCAGTCGTCGGACACAAACCTTTCCAATTCCACTGTAGCTCCGATGCCTCCAACTCCTCTTCCATCTGACTGCATCTTCAACCGTGCACAGGATGCCAAATGGGCTGATAGTGAAGTTTTACCTGTGCGTAGGTCATCCTCATCATCTTGTGCATCATCAGCCTCATCTACTGCCTCCTCATCAAATTCTTCTGCTGGAGACAATGGAAGACCTGATGAGGATGAGGATGAGCGTCCTATCCTCCCTCATGGTGAATTACTAGAACAATCAATTCAGGCTCATAGTCATCTCACGCAGCATCATCATGATCAGTTATTGCAACAACAGCACCATCCCAACTTTCAGACAAGGCTACAAACATTGCCAGATCATATTAGAGAATCGCCAATCTTGCCAGGTGATGTTAATGCCATTGTCTCTGTAGCATCAGAAGGACATTATACACCAGCACCAATTGGTGGTAGTCATCCTCCCCAAACTATTTCTTCCCCTAAATATGACCATCGGACTTCTTGTGAGCCTGCCTTCAACCAACCTAATGTTTCCACTATATTTTCACCTATGGATATTCCGTTTCCATTGCGTTATCCCTCATCAACTTCCATGCCATCCAAAATTGAAGATCGCCAGCCTGCGCCTTGCGGTGCTGCCTTCACCTCCTCCTCCCATAACATGGCTTTCACTGCAGCAATAGTCTCTCCCTCACCAAGTCCTCAGCCAACACTTCCTCCTCCTCCACCACCACCCCTTCAAACCTCAATATCACAGCAGCCATTTGTTCAGCTTCCTTCTCCTCAGCCACCTCAATCTCCAGCATTTCCCCCTCCCATCTGTGAATCATTACCCCCTGCTACTCCAAAAACTTTCAACCACAGTGGAAGAACGCCCAGAAGATCTCCTGCAAAAGCTACCCGGGCATCTCCAAGGAGTAAGGCTCCAGTTATCCCTGCACAGGTACCACTTGCCTCCCCTCCTCCAAAACCATCAGGACGAGGAAGAAGAGGTAGAGGTGGAAGAGGTGCCCGAAGAGGAGGTAAAGATCATGGTGGAGGTGGTAGAGGAAATAAGAAGAGTCAGTTGGATCTCGAGGGAACTGTGTATGATTTTGATAAGGAAGATGCTGAAGAAGAAGATCTGGAAAATCTCAGGGCCATGAGGGAAAGAAGAAAATCCTCGGATATTGCCAGAGCCATGGCTGAAGCAAGGATGAGGGATGAGTCTCCTAGATCATTCCGTGGGCAAACACCTCCTTCTGCCACCTCAAGAGACCTAGGAGGCAGCTTGGATGAAGACGAAGAGGATGAAGTGATAATTTCAGAGGGAAGCGACACATCTTTCCTCCCACCGCCTCCCCCACCTTCACAGCAAGCACAGTCTGTCGCTCCTCTTCCATCTCAAGCTCGATTATCCCAGTTCCCTCAGCCTTTACTTCCAGGCCCTGTGGATATGAGAACTTACAGTGCCCCAGCTGTACCAGCATTTGAGCCTCTACCTCCCCCTCCCACTCCTCCCTCTTCTGCATCATCGTCATCGTCCACTGCAATTCCGCACTCAGCCACTCCTCCTCCATCTTCTGCATCTGCCTATCATAACCACCTTTTGGGATCATATTCCAGCAATCAAGTTCCTGATTTGATGGAAGACTTGGAGAAAGAATTAATGGCAGAGGTCACTCCATCCTTGTCTATCCCTCCGTCATCTAACCTTCTTCCTCCGATGAATCAACAGCAGATCGGTGCTCCAAATATGACACTGTCCCCGACTCAGAAAACACCATGTCTCTCTGAGTCTCGTAATCAGCTCAAAGTGAAAATCAAGGGTCCATTTCTTGATGCTAATTATACATCTACCCCTGTTGTCCCAGTTGTGTCATCACAAGTGCAGCAATCCACAGGAGTCATCCACATGCAAGGGACCCCAGGGGGTGCTGAGCATCATCACCATCACCACCATCAATCTTTGGGAGTGTCTGTGACGCCTTCCTCTACTTTGCGTCGTATGAGGAAAAAGGAATTACTTCGGCAGTATTGGACGCAGGACATGAATATGGATGATGGAGGCGCAGCAGGTGCAGTGGCAGCTGTAGTGGGAGGAGCAGCACCAATGGGAGCAGGTTCTAGTGTGGGTCCAGGAGGTATGACATCTGCGGCAGGTACTACGGCAGTAACATCATCCGTCCTGCAACCAACAGCTGCTGTCAGCCGTGCTGTCATTACCATTCCGAAGGCAGTCGCATCGATGACCAGCATTCCCACTCGAGAGGATTACCGTGCTGTTGTTGATATGGAGAAGAAGAGAAGAAAAGAGAAGAGTGGACAAAATGTACCAAGGGAACTGAGAAATCTGGACCCATCTGCATTTTTTATGCCTGGTGAGGAGGGTGAAAGAGAAGGAAGGAGAAGAGGCAGCTCTGACGGTGCCGCAAGTCGAAGAAGAGGAAGGCCTCCTAAGGGATCCCCTGCAAATGTTGCTCCCAAGCTCAAGATAAAGTTCGGAGGAACAGATATTGCAGTGACTGCCGTAGGAAATAGTGGAGGTGGTGGGAGTGGAAGTGGAGATGAGAGGAGGTTCCGCGGACGACCACCTAAAAAGAGACTCTCGGCTGTTGCAGCCAATGCTGCTATATCGAGTGCGGCTGCCTCTGCTGCCATACATGTACCCACTGTGGAAGAACTGAAGAGGGAAAGCATGAAATACAGGCGAAAGATTATGGCAGACTTCGATGAGGAGGAGAAAAAGAAATCAATAGGAGGGATAGGGGTGCTTGGTAATGATGGTAGTGGTAGCAGTAAAAAGAAACACTCACGTCGTGGGAGTGATACTAGTTTAAGCATCGAAAACTCATCTCCAGCAGTGGAGATAGTTCATACTGAAAGGGAAAGTGCTCCACCAAAGTTGATCATACGTTTGGGGAAGAGGCCTTCATTGTCAACAACTTCTGTCCCAAGTAAAGACATAGCAAATGCAGGAACAAGTCGTGTTGAACCATTGGTACCAGTGGCTCCCCCTGAAGGTGCCAGTGGTACCGTTCCAGAGAGACCATCTTCCCGTGGTGGTGGAGCTGGAGCTCCACCGAGCAATTCTCCTTCCCTTAATGCTGCTGCTCCTGCTTCTGGCGACTCTCGAAGTAGTAGTAGTGGAATAGCTCCGGCTGCAGCGCCGGAAGTTCGGACGTCTAAAGTGGTACCAATTCGGTTGAAACTTGCGAGGTGTGAAGAGGGTTATGTGATGAAGGATGATGGGAATAGTGGCAGTGTGGGGGCAATGGTTGGGGACTCCGGTACCGAGAACTCTTTGAGAGTCCCGGTGGAGAAGAAGGGTTGTGAGGTAAGGTGATGGGGGCATTTCCCCTTGTAGTGAATGGTTGTTGTCAATTTCTTTTAAGGATGGAGAAACCAAGAGCTTTGCAGTTGTGAGGGGTTTGTTGTGAAGTTTAATGCCATGTTGTTGAGAAGAGGTTTTCTCTCTCTATTCAAACTTTGCCCTCAGAGGTGCTCTAAGCATCATTCAGGGACTTGTACAAAGGGAAAAATTTAAAGAATCTTTTAAGAAAAGTGGTTATTTTAACTCTTCCAAAAATTTTATTTCTTTTTTATTGTCTCTTGAGTTAAGAGAGGAATACCGTGATGGTTCAATGTGTGTGATGTAGTATTTAAATAATTTTTAGATCATCATGTACATTTGCACAGCATATAATTATTATTATTATTATATTATTAATTAGGATTAGAACAAAAAGTTAGTGTACAAAAGTCAATTATAAGACACTTTAATGAATCGATATTTTTGTACATATGTAAGTGTTGAGAATATAAATGAAAGTGTGTGAATATATTATAACCTCTTTGTAAGTTTATATTTTTGTTTCTTTTTTTATGAAATATATTGTTTGGATGCCTGTCTCATTCATGGTTGAGAAAGCTTTTATGAGTGGAAATTCTTACAGAGTAACTCATTTTATCTTCTTTTAATACTTGCACAAACAACTCATTTTTGTCATTTAACATTAAAAAAGTAGCAAATCTCACAGATGGTTGGTTGTGATCTCTCTACAATGATGAGCTGTATTTTGCAACTCTTTGTAAAAGAAACTAGTGGTTTGGTTTCTGTACCTGTTTACAAAATCTAAAGAGAAAATGCTAAAGAGCCCCGTTGAAAGAACATTTTCATTAAAGATGCATAGAGTTGTATATTCTGGACAAAATCTATCCTATTGTCGTGTGTACATTTATTGTAAGAATTTGCAGAAAATAATTTCAAAAATTTATTTAAAATTTGGCTTATTTATATAATGTGTGGAAACCTAAGTGAAAAATCTTCTGATTACTCATTGCTCCAATACTGTATTTTGTACCTCACACTGCAATAATGTTGACTTGTTATTATCTCTTGGGTGCTGGTATAAGCAAAGGAGAGAAATTGTTTTAATATTTATATGGGCCAATCTGACTGCATCCCTCTTAAGGACTAACCAAAGGGAAGATGCAAGTTGTGAGGTTTGTTGTGATTCTAAAAAAGCATTTGAGTAAATAAAACGTTTTTCTTTTTAAATTAAATGTGCAGGAGATTCCTTTCTTGTAGCTCTCAAAATCTCCTGCCACTTGAATTGGTTCAGTGGCATGCTTGTTAGTGTGTGTGTGAGTGGTGTATGAGGTTGTAAAATTACCTGTTATGAAACTTCAGAATTTTAAGTTCAAATGTTTTGGCCAAGAGACAGACCAATAATGCAATCACTTATTTGGCAAGAAGGTGAAACTTAGCCAGTTAAGCAGGATATGCTCGTCCGAATTTTATTACATGATACATAAGTAATGTGTTGTAAAGAAGAACTTGGAGATACGTTAGTAATAGTCAACCTTCACTGTTGGAAGTGTACTTGGTTGACTCAGCTCTAAGATTGTTAAAGATCACCTGGCAAGTTTTTATTGGGAAGCTAAACTTCAGTAGTCTATCTCTGTGTGCACTTGAGTGGATACAAAGTGCGTTTTCTGGTGTTTAAAACATTTTTGCATCTTACAGATAAACCCTGTGTTCCCACTACTCAGTGAAAAAATATAAATATATATATACATACATAAATTAGCCTCCTTTTTCCTTCCCTTGTTTTCCATGCTTTAGAAATGTTTCTTTGTTTCATCTATCATCAACGCATATTGTACAAACATCAATTTGTTCTGTACAGACATTTTTTAAATTTCCTTTCTCATTATACCATGTAAATAATGTACAAGTGAAGCTGGTCTTGTAAGATAAGGTGTTTAATGTGCACATAGCCGCATCGTGAAATACAAATCTTTTTTCTAGAATGAGAAGTGAGTGTTCATTATTTTAGCTTAAAATGTCAAACTGCTTAAACTTTGGTGCGTGTGATCAATTTACATGCTCATTGTAATTTAAATAATCTGAACTTGTTTTATTGGAAGTTAGTAAAGTTGAAATTTTCACAGCCCGGCGTAAAGAGAGTTTGAAATCCGAATATTTAAAAGATTCATCTCCTTAGTAAATGATGTAAGTGTATGAATGACTTGTAAAGAGAAATCTTTTTAATTCTCATAAAATTGGATCTGGTTAATTGTGCATAATCCCATTAATGAAAAGGATCACGCGTTTTGTCATTTTTATCGCATTTAATTCTACTACTTCATAAATGCAGCAGGAAAGATGAATGAAGGCGGTACGAATGACCCGTCGTATGTAGAGCACTCCGTCGAGATTGATCGGTCGAACGGATCGATCAACCGCCTTCCACCGCTTAGTTAACCGATATGACGCTAGAGGGTTCGTGGCGCATCTAAGGAAATCGATTTCGGCGAAACTGAATACCACGTGCGTGAGAAATCTCGAGTGTCCGCGAAATCGCTATTGGAGCCAGAATTGAATTTATTCATCCATGAACTCAGAATTAAATGTTAAAGCGGGAATGAATGATTGCCAATGATTCTTCAAGACTTTTCTTTTCGTAAATACGGCGACATTTCGTTGTTTGAGCGGGTTGCTCTTCATTTCTAGATACGGGAAAAGTTCCCTTTCAAAGAATGACAAAATTGTAACAAAATAGAGGGGAGGCGACGAACGAGGGAAAGGGTTTTCATCCCCTCCCCTCTTCCGAGCTGGCTCTCCTGGAATCAATATGGCTGCATACGGCAGAGGGAGCGGTTGTCGCGGCGGGCTGAAGAGGGGATCTCGCTTTGGTGCTGCCGTCTTGGCGTGGGGATTGCCGTTCGGGAAGGATAGTCTCTCTCTCTCGTGGCCGACACGTTTTCCAGTCTTGCATTCCGGTGCCTCATTTAGGCATGTGTTGTAAATCGAACGCCTGCCGGGGTTATGTGGACTGAAGACATGTGATTCCCTCTATGGTCATGCATTTCCTTAGGATGTACGCACGCATAGCGATGGAGTGACACAAGGTGAAAGTTCATGTGATGTGCCGTATTTAATTTTGAAGAATCCCTTTCTGGGGTGGCCCTGAGGAGGGCCAGTAGTCCTCGCACCGCCAAAGGATATCAGATTTCCGAGGAGTCGCCACTGACGGCTGCCGCTTTAGGGATGCAGCCGCCTCCGAGGAAGGTGAGCCCGCTCTCACCACTGTATTGCATGGGAATGCGTCGATCCTTCACTGCATGCGGCGCTTTCATTACACCAATATCCGATTCCTAGGCTGTCTCTCTCGTCTAAAATCCCGAGAGAATTCAAATTGCGCTTTTGTTAGAACAGCGAATTGTAGTCTCTCATCCTAGACTGTGGTCGCAGTACACTGTTGTCAAAGAAGCACGTTTAAATAGGAGTCGAGGCTGCTCTTTTCGCTTCTTGCAGCCGTGCAGTCTAAGTAAGCGCCGGGTTTTATTTTAACGGAGGGAGTCGCTGTTGTATATGCCATGTTAAGCAATGTCGCGTGTGATTTCCCTCAACTTTTATTTAAATGTACATAATTCATTTTCTAAGTGCAAAAATTGGAGGTGCCCTGTTCTAATTAGCTCTCAGACTTTTTCCAGTTATTGCAATAGTTTTGTAGATGCTGATTAGCAAAACCTTTGCGAGAAATTGATTTGATTCGAAGGATAATTATTAGTCCAAATAGAAAATAAGCGTTCATCTATAAGCGTAAGTTTCATTTATCATCTTTTTATTTCGGAATAATTAGCGTGATTCGTTCGATGTATATTGATATCCACAAATCCGTAGTTGCCTAAAATGCGTCCTCTTAGTTTCAACTGTTTTACTCGGGATGCGTAAACTAGCAACTTATTGAAAGATAGCACAACTGTTGATCGTTCCTGCAGAAACTGTGCTTAATATTGATTATCTTATACTTTCCCCATTTTCGACCTAAGATTGTAGTACTCTTTCGTGACTCACCTTCGGTAGCCTTGAAAAATAAGCGAACTGCGGTGCGTCAGCCGAAGGGCCTTTGGTGTACTCGTAGGTGCATAAGATAAAGGGGCAAAACACTCTCATGCCTTCATTCCGGCTCTCCTACACTTTCCTTTTATTCAAGGAATGTAGCTATTGTTCCGGAGTTCAACATTCCAATACTTTATTGAAATCGGGACATCTTGGTTGGTTATCGAAGAAATCCCATTCCCATTCTGCGATCACAAAGTATAATTTAATTTCCATTAATATCTTGGTAAAAACTGTTTATTTCTTTTCCACCAAACGAAGAATAAATTTTTGCTTCAGAAGTTTCATTTACTAGTCAATCAGAAATTTAAAATTAAGTATTTACACTCACATCACCTCCGTTGTCATACAGGAAGCATACAAAATTAAAGGAACCAGTAAAGGTGATGTAGTTAGCATAAAAAAACTAATTCAGAAAGGTCATATTTTAATATCGATGAAAAATAGGTTTCAGGAAACACGTTTTATATTTTAATATTAATTAGTAGGAATACAATTACGAAGTATTTTATACGTTCATTAGCACGTGCAATGTTCATGCGAATTCAATTTTTCAATTCTATACCATATTTTATGAAATTAAATCGGTTCTTAAATTATTTAAACGATATATAAAAAGTCTCGAGGATGCTTCTTTCATTGCGTTTGATTGGATAAATTTACCAATTGAAATTCCCCCAAATTAAATCTGTAAAATTATTAAAACTCTACTTTGAATGATTTTTAAAATTTTAAATCACGTTTTAAAATAATCATTAATTTGACTCCATTACTCAGTGTGTAATTTTTGAAGTTATTTGAAAATAGAATTAATATAAATGAGAGCTTAATTTTATCTGCACCCATTTTTGCACTTAAATTTTCTAGGTAGTAACGTTCAGTAAGATGAATAGAGTTCCACCTATTTTGCGACTTTATCGTACATATTCTAAAAGTATTTACTAATGTTTAAAATATATCATAGCAATTTCATTCCGACAAAATATCTAGAGGATTCAAAATCCATTTTTCTGTCTGTTAACTCTTTAAGTTGTCCTATTATAGTTTTGCTTGACAGACAGTTTCATGAATTACTTTAAGGGATCTCAAATTCAATTTACTCCGGTTTAAAAGGTTCGTTGTTTTAACGAAACAATTTTTTAATAAAATTTGTAATATGTTACACCTCTATGCAACGCAATGTTCGATGCCTTTAAAACAGTCTATTAATTTGACAAGGATTAAATGTATGCAAGATGATAATTAAATATTTGTTGCCACGTAATAATGAATGAAAGTGCGCCTAAATGTGTGCATGCGCTTGTTTCAGTCGCCGAATACCACCAATTGCAGTTGATTGTCGTGTCGTAGGGTTTCCCATGCAAATGAGTTATGTAACGGAATTGATGTGAACTCATTTTGATTTGAATCCAATGTTCTAAATTATAACTCGTTGTCGCCTTTCATTTCACAGTGTAGCAGAGCAAGAGGACTCTCAGAACGCAAACTAACGGTACGTTTGAGAAACGCTGAGGTATAAAAACTTTGAAAGGATATGAATAAATAACAGAAAGTAGGAAAGTGAGATTAATATGAGAACAAGCAAAGAAATTGCCTCTTTATCATAAGAATCTTCATCTACATCTCAACTGGCCAATCATTCCACAAGACGGCCTTCTGAATCTGATGGTAAACGTCCAGGCGAGAAATTTGAATCTTTTGTATGCTTAATTGTCGATGTTTGGATCCGCCAGCAGAGTGAGTTTGTTGACGAAAATTTGAGGAGTAATGATTATATATTAAGTATACATGTGTATTATTCTAAAGATTCAACATGTGTTCCAAACGAAAAATAATTCATGAAGAATATTATTGTTCAGTGTATGTAGAGTTAGGCAAGCTTATTCTACCCAAAAGATGTTGAATTTAAGAATTTATCGAAGATTTCTTATTTTTACGAAATAATAATTATTTATAGTAAATTCGAAAAATTCTGAAAAAATGTTGAACTTACCCTCTGCACAATTTGATTGATTTAAAGGTTTTTAATTGCCTCATAATGAGCACATTAAGATCAAATCTAAATTCCAAAAACATTTTGATGCTATTTTGGTGAATTTTCAATAGCTCTGATATTTGAAGGCTTTTGAAAACTATCTTCCCCCTAACAAATCGCGTTGATTATCAGAATATGTGATGAAATGAAACCTAGAATAATGACTTATCTGTGTTTGACTTCATTGTAACTGATAAATTGCGTTTTGAAATCTTCCTCCTCGGTTTTAAGCAAGACACCGATTGACACAAACTGATCTAGGATTTTGAACATTTCAAGGGAGAGATTAATGGAGAAAACTATCGCGGAAGAGAGGTTTGCAAAAGAGAACGTGAGAGGGGAATAAAGAATTATTATAGAGCTGTGCTGAGGTATGCCCAGCGTCTGCACAAGGGACCAAAAATTCATTTTATTCTCCTCTTTGCTCAGCTTATCGCAGGCTCTCATCAGTAGTGTAGTTGCTACAAATACGGCGTAATGTATTAGTAATGATATACTACGAAGATACCTTTGCTTTAATGGGGAGGTTTCCTCACCAAAGAGGGGAACCTTATTAGCTTGAAGTCGGAAGGAAAAAATTATTGAGGATGCGACATGGTAGTTAACTTGATCAGAACACATACCCGGAATGTGGGAGACCTAGGTTCGAGTCCCAGTCTTGTCTATTCTTCACTTCTTGAAAAACCATAAATGCTTTGAATTTCGCGTTTTTACTCATTTTTTTTAATTTGTGACATTTTAAAGTTCGATTTATCGTTCTCTAATGTTAGTTCCCTGATGTAAATCTTTAACTAAACTGTACAAAAATGTTATGCAAATGTTTCACTTGCAAATTCTGCTACACCAAGAGCACTAAGACTTGTGCTTTGAGTAACACATGCTTCTCTTTGACCTCACTTTGGCCAGCAAAAGTGGGATTCGTAGAATATACAGAAATAAGCTTTCATCACCATTCACTTGCCTAGTGTGTATGAAGAATACTAGTGATTATGTAGAAGTATTTTGTAAATATATTTGTAGAGATATGAGTCTTTGATATATTGGAGCATAATTTTGTATTATATAAGAGTTTGTGTATTCACTCACATAAATTCTTGGTTAACATAATTTGATGATATTTTGCTTAGGGTTCAAAATGCTTGTGACATAATTTTCCATAATCAATGGGAATATATTACGATTACCAGTTGTGTATGCAGGTATCCGCTTAAGGCGAACCGGAGTACTTTATTTTCGAGTATAATAATATCACGTTATTTTAAAATTCTATCATATCCTTCGATATAATTTGGTAACTTTTTTGATATTACAACAGTTATTTAGCAAAATGAAATGGCACCCCCATTGTGATACGGCCACCCTTTATTTGAGATCGATATGGAGCATTAAATTATAATGAGATACCGACATTATGGATTAACAGTCCGAAGTTCCTTTGTTTCAAGCTGTTACCTGTAAATCACTTTCCTCACTGTCGACTTTAAAACTAACAATTACCTGCCTCATATGTTTCTATTCCTCTATAATCCCCCCATTTTACAATTTCTTTATTTGCGTTTAGGAGACAGTGGAAAATCCGTTTACGGTGTTTTCCTTGGATTTATCTGTTAATTTATCTTCCAATGGCTTCTACTTTAGTCATCTTTTTTATTTATTATATTTTCATATTTCTCCTACAGCACCGTATCTCCATTGCCCATATTCTCCATTTCTCTGCTATAGTTTATGTTCACCCACACCAAGGACATTTCTTATAGTCCGTTACTTAATATTAAATAATTCTATTATTTGCTGTTAGTAATTGCTTTCTGGTCGTTTGTTCCTTCGTTTGAGCCATTCTTCAACTCCATTGCCATTACTACCTAAGTACTCGTATTTCAATCAGAATTCTTTTCATCGCCCTTCTCTCCTTGTAAATAGTATGAATCAGTCGTGTTGCGAGTCTTCAATCAATCAAAGCGTTGCTCATATTCTTTTAGGACTTAACATTCTACTGGTGATAGTCAAGAGTTTGTAATAATACAATTATAATACTTAGGTTCATCGCGTCGTTGGTAAATCCTTAAACAGAATTACAGACCAATCCTTGTGTGTATTTTGAAAAATACAAGTTTATAAACAACTTATATAAGTAGTGCTATACAATAACGTTTTAACTTAGTTTGGTTGGTTTTGTTGCATAGTGTGAACTCTCCAGTTGGGTTGATTAGCATCAGTTCGTTGTCTACGACCAAGGAGATAATATGCTCCAGATATCCTTGATTATTTGTAATTCATGAGTTTCCTTTTTTACTTATTTTCTAGGAACCTGTAGCTTTCTTTCTTCATAGATTCCCTTATTTCTTCAATAGTCACAACTATATTTTCCTTCTGAAGGAATGTCCAAGAGATTATTCAAACGTTCCCCTCGATGACCAATTTTCCCGAAGACATGTATTTCAACTATTTTCCTTTGCTCTCCTTCTTAATTAATCTCCGATTATCTTAAATGATTACATTTTCTTATTTAACCACTTTTATTACTTCTGAAATGTATTTTTATACTGTTCTTTCTCTCTGTAGTCTATTGTGGGCATATGAAATCGCATCACTTTAACATTCTTTTGTTTCAATGCTATCCTGTTCGTTACAACCCTTTCATTGTATCAAAGGAAACAATTTACTCAAACTGTCGACACTTTTCCTCTGCTCTATTTTCGCTTCTGCAATCCTTTTTTACGGATAACGTGTGAATAATTGTTTAGTTCCCTCTTCCAGTCTTAATGCCGATTCATTTCACTCATCCGCTCTGCGTTTGAATCGCATCCTCTGGATTTCTACGATTCCCTAACTTGAGTGATCTCCTCTCGTCCGACCATTCTGTTTAGCAGTCCAGAGATCCAAATGAAAGACTATTTCACATCATTTCACTTGAGAGAGTGCCATGTCGTCTGAAATAAGCATCTCCTCGGTTGCCTTCCTTATCGCTTTGACAGTATAACAGGCGTGAAAGCAAACTCAATTTTTGTTCAGATAGCAACTTGTAGGAATAAATAATAATATAAAGGATACGTTGTTTAAATAAAAATAGAAGTTACTGTAACAAAATGTTTGACTTAGCGCAGTTTTTCGTCAAAATTTCACATTCCTGCATGCGATCTTTGCCATATTTAATAACTAGTCGCTTTACCGACTAGCTAGCATATGTGTAGAACAATTCTTCGAATGGTTGAATTTCTTTGATTTGTCTAATTTGTAAATAATTGTAACTTCCTTGCTTGTTTGGTTGGCTCATTTTCGCTCCCGCATTCTTTAGCATCTTCTGAGATGCTCTCCTTGTATAAAAATAAATATTTTCATTGCTTATATTTTAGTAATATTTTCATTCGATCAATTATTTGTTTATGTTAATTACTTTCCCTTTTCTTTTTTTACCTGTGTATCCGTGTGGGTTGTGTGTGGATTTCATTATGTTATTTATTTGCTTATTTATGAATTTTATAATCAATCGTTTATTGTTTGTAGTCTTTTATTCACTGTAATTGTTTATGTTATCAAGTATAATTCGATTATAGTCCTGCCAAAGAATATGAATAAACTTATGATTAAATCTATGAAGATATATGATTCAATTATTACATATTCAACACCAAATTAATATTAAAATGATATGAAATCTTTCTTTTAATCTCGAGTCAATCTCGACTACAACGTCTCCAACCGATTTTCATTAAAATCACTAGGATTTTGTTGCGCCAATATGTCTGATATTATAAGATCCAAACTAATGATAATTCAAACAGAGAATGATATTACATATTTGTACATTTGGGAATAAGAAAAATCCCTATGATAACGTTTTGGCTGTTTTTGCTCGTAAGAAAGTTATTCTTAATTTTTTGCAGGTATACCTAATACTAACGAATGGGAAATGCATATACATATTTGATTGATAGAGTCATGAAATTTCTTATTTGACTTTTCCTCTTTCGCTCAATTATGATAAAACTATGGATGTGATAATTTCTTCATTCTTAAACATTTTTCTCCTTCGCGGACTAAACCAAAAAATCTCTTCGATATTTTATGAAGACATACATCTATGTGTTCATACACGTTTTTCTGCGTTTTTATCCTAAAAATCGACAAAATTAATCGAAGGCTAAACAAGTTAATCTCTGAGAAAACCTCACATTGAAGTAGTTCTTCGCCAATGAAGCTTATTGATTGCCAGTGTTTCTCTTACACAGAGAATAAGTAAATCATACATATGTCGTCTTCCTTAAAAGGAAAACCATTGATCAATTTTTAAATGTTGACATTTATTATTTGTTGTTCTTAAAAAGATATTTTATACATATAGTTATATAACTAATTATTATAGTTCTTCTCGTAAATAAGTTACTTGTATTATTGTTTTACTCGTGATTCCTTGTGTAATATATTTTGATTAATTGCGTTGGTAAGAATGACGTTAAACAAAAGCAGCGACATTTTATTTTTTAATTAAGGCTAAATTAAACATGTAATATTGATTTCATTGTGACTTATTTGGCTGTAAGTAAAAAAACACGAAAAACCTCCGATTAATGGATTCGTTTTGACGTTTTCACGTTGAGTGCAATTTTGGTCTGACAAGGAGAGGTCGCCAGAATGAAGTTCTGGATTTTGATGAGACCTATTTCATATTGAAGTAGACATAGCGAAAGTAAAAAGTGTGAGAGGTTTCGTCCACATAGGCCTTGGTTCCTGAGAAAATTAACAATAAAAATATCGTTTTTTGTTGATTATCCTAGGTAGGTATGCTTCCCTGCATAGCAGCAGATGCTCCCGATGTCGGCTGTGAATCGCATGGACCTGCTATCGAATTCGTTGTTGGATGTGTTTTTTTTTACTTTTCTAACCTTCATTTTCTATAACTTAATTTTTGAAATAATAGCAATCACTACAATTGATTATTTCCTCCTTTTAACCTTTTTACGAGAATTACTAAATATGTTCCTAAGATAATCTGCTTGTGATCTCGTATGTGGTACTGCCACCAATTTTTTTCATCGAGAATATGGTTTTATGGACTAATTACAAGTATACTTATTTTTCTTTAAAAATGATCGAATTAAGTAAGGACTGTTCCATTTATGAATATAAACAAAAGGTTCAGTAGCTTTTCACCTTCATAACTTCAACAATCTTATACAGGGTGCACTGATTCTTGATACCTGGCTGTTTAATATGCTTACTGCTGATTAAAAAAAATGAATGTTTTTGTTATTATGGAAATTACTATAATTGATCCCTTTTATGTATTTAGTTGGGCAGGGATTCGTCGACACATTCGTAAAATTATGTTTAACTGGCCCTGGATATGGTCTATCATGAATTAATTCTAATAGAATGAAATATCTTATTGCTATGGTTTTTCATTAAAGCTTATTTCATGCACGACCTTTTGATTGATACAATGAATCACTGATTTGATATATTCTAAATCAATTCCTATGATCTAAAAGAAATTTACCAGAATGTTCATTTTGAAATAACTGAGATAATGAATTCTAATGTTAAATAACTTGGTTTATCATACCGTTGTAAATATAGCAGTAATTGACCGCAAAGTAAATAAAAAATATTAATTCGAGCATTTTATTCATTAGATTTTTTCTGAACATATATTAGGATGATAAAAATCAAAAAACAAGAGAAGCACAGAAAGGAGAAGCACCATGAACATCTTATAAAGCTAATTTTTGAGCACTTGCACTTATGTTTTTGGACATCTTTAGGAAAACAAACTTCTCGTAAATTCCGAAAAACACTTCTGTTATCTACCAGTTTTGACGCATACCATGAATATTCTAACATGTCTTTGAATGCTGGAGAGGATAACTGATTGTGGATTAAAGAGTGGATTCTAATGTTATCCTCACGGAAGGAAATTTCCCTTTTCTCCTGAAGCAAAAATGTACAATTCTGGAGGCGCGCAATAAATTGATTGACCTGTCTGTAGAAGTAAACATCACAAGGTTGGCATACGGATGTACACTTCGGTGGAATAATTTTCACACAACACGTCGGTGCAACATCATCGTTAGTGAATAGTTCATCATAAATTGCATTATTTGTTTGCCCTCCACAAGAGTATATTATTAACAAAACTTCCGATTATCTGAATTGGGCCTCATCACAGTTTTAAGGAATGTAACAAATAAGTTAGTTGTGAGTTTACCTGATTTAGAGGAAACAACAGAAACGTTCGAAAATTCTCTCTCTAGTTTTTTTACATTTTCACAAACACGCGGACCAAATTCCCCTCCAGATTCCTGCATACACAAAAGAACTTTTGGAAGTAGCTTTCCTGAAGCAGTGAATGCATTCTGTGCTGTATAAGAATGTGTAATTTTTTTCAAACTCCCAGGAGCCACTTGCACAGTCTTCTCTCCTTTTTCTGTAAGTGTTTTCTTTATTTCCCCCATATATGCACACCCAGTTTGGTCTGTATTAATGACCAAATCAAGATTATACTCAGGAATTAGCATTCTTGCCTGATTTTGAAAAAGCTTGGCGGATTTCACTATCTCCTCTAATGACGTTCGCTCGCTGGTTGAGACATATCGGGTAACTTTCCGTTGCACTATTCGGTGCCTCTTCTTGAAGGATTTTATCCAAGTCGCACTCGCAGAGAATTCAAACTCCGGCGAGATATGCTGAAACGCCGCCGCAATGGACCACTCCTGCAAGGTTCTCGTAAACACAGGTTCATTTCTTTGCCTTGCTTCAACAAACCGATCATCTACCCATCTGTCTATCATTTCCAGTTTATCGTATTTTGTTCCTCCACTTCTAATATCCTTTTCCCACACTGGAAGCAATCCTTTGTTCTTTAAGAGCACTGAACCTTGATTACGGAGGGTTGAAAGGTTCCATTTTGGGTGCTCTTTTGCCAAATTTGCCAGCTTAATTTTAGTCACCAGTGAAATGTGATGATAGCTGGACTTCTTTGGACTAGGTTCGTAGGAGGATTCACTCTCGTCTGTTGGCGATGAAGTTGAACTCTCTGCTTCCACGGCTTGCGTATCCTCGTCCAGGAGACTGGCACAATCCTCGTTCATTTCCATCTCTGCAAAAGGTTCGTCCTCTTCTTCAAACTTAAAATTATCCAAAACTTCCAGAAATCATCGAAACATTTCTTCTCCGATTAATTTCGAACGAAGGGAGACAACCGCGTATTTGCGAACATCGATAACCTTCATCTCGCATAAGGTTTCTGTTTTATAATATATATATATATATATATATGTATGTATGTATGTATGTATGTATGTATGAGTAAATTGTCATTAGATTTCATGTTCACGACGTTAACAGATAAATATATGTATTAAATAAACTTACCTTCAAAATTAAGGGACAGCACCCGTTACATCATCTTTGCTAAAATTTGGTTTTGACTCCGAAAAACTGTCTGCTGAACCAAATCCACTTGATGGACCAGGAACCAGAACCTCAGCGTCCATCATTGCACGATATCTACGAAAATAAATTCCTGGTGTACGCAATTCACAAGTCCGAATGCTTTTAGAAACATTTCTTTTTCGCAGTGGTCGTCTCAAAGGTTGGTCTTCAACTAGTACAAAAGCCTAGAGAAAGTCTGCTAGCTGCTGTCAACCATTATACCGTTATTCGATACAGTTATCCGATTTCCAAAGGGTTGAAGGAAGCTGAGGTAGGGTCCTATCCTTTAAGTTTCCTCACAGAAAGTATACTAAATATCCTTCGCTTTCACAGCCTTTCTTGGGGTTTCCATTTGGAATCAAATTTCAAGTCCACTACTCCATTCTATTGGAGTAGTTTCATGGCAGCAACATATCCAGGGTCAGTTAAATATAATTTATTGAAGGTGCCGAATAATACGCATAGTAATTGCTATTATTCCTAAAATTAAGTTATAGAAAATGAAGGTTAGAAAAGTAAGAAAAAACACATCCAACAACGAATTCGATAGCAGGTCCATGCGATTCACAGCCGATATCGGGAGCATCTGCTGTTATGCAGGGAAGCATACCTACCTAGGATAATCAACAAAAAACGATATTTTTATTGTCAATTTTCTCAGGAACCAAGGCCTATGTGGACGAAACCTCTCACACTTTTTACTTTCGCTATGTCTACTTCAATATGAAATAGGTCTCATCAAAATCCAGAACTTCATTCTGGCGACCTCTCCTTGTGAGGTCGATTCTGATGCATCAAATCGTTTTTACCAAATGAAACCAGAGGACGGAATTCCAGTTCATCCAACGTCTCTCAAATAACTTCTATAAAATAGTATTCATCTCTCGCAAATATTACCAATACTGAGATAAAGGATGTGTGCGAATTAAAATAGTTCACATTTAAAAACTCTGTCTTTAATCCGGAAGTGTTTCAAATGGCCTTTCCAATCCAGTCATCTCAGACAGATATATGAAACTCAAGCGTTCAACGTAATGAAATTGCTTACGAATTGATCCTCTGAAAATTGTATTCTGAAAGACCTATGAACAATATTTCTTTTAGTAATCATCTATTTGCATTTAGAATATTGATGTCAAATAGCCTCTCGAATTGATTAAACTATGTATTTGGCATTGGAATCAGGATTCGATGCTGAACTTAGGATAAAATCATTATGACGGAATTTGATAATCGTAATTAATGCGGAAAATTCCTTTCATTTGCGAGTTTTCCTTAGTGTTCTCGAAAGAGCGCGTGAGGGAATGCGATCGAATGTATTCACTGTTATTCCGCACCTGTAGTTTATGAGCTTTCGTGCAGATAAGAATTCTGAAAGGGAGTAGAGATGATTGAATACGCTGGCCGTTTTCAGTCATTAACTAATTTTCATTTACACAATAGCTTTGCGTTCTAGCGATGGTAGATTTCGTGTTATTTTTAAAATGTGAGTTGAGTTTTCTTCTGAAAGAATTGCCATAATTGACTGGCACATGTTAAATATGGTTATTGGACAGGCAGGTTGCATTATTTCGTATACGACAGAATGCCTTTGGTCCTTTGGAACTTTAAGGACGTTCCCAACTCTGTTTTCAATTATTGGAGCAGACAATTTAATTTTCTCTATTTTGAATTATCATTCACCATTACTTTATTGGGCTAAATTGGGACTAAAATGTCCCATCTTCCATTTGACCCTTAAATAATACTTAGCTAAAAACATTAAGTTATACAAAATATAAAAAAATTACTAACATATAAATTATTAAATCGTTAAACAATATATTTTATACATAAAAATTCAGCCTGCGTATGTTTGTGACCGCAAAACTCGAAAAATACTCGGTCGGTTGACTTGAAATTTTAACACAATGTTGCATTCAAATACGAGAGTGTTTCTATTGTAAAAAATGTTGACATTTCGTACTCGGTTCGATCCGAGACGAGTCAAAGCAGTTCATAAGAAATGCACGTAAAGCTTATTTTTGCCACTGCAGGTAAATCCTTTGATTCACTACTACGTTAGTTATTTTCTCATTCTGTTCTTTCTCTAAAATCAAGCGATTGTCATGCGCAGATAAATAAATAAAATAAATATTCATTTATAGAGTATTTTGAGAAAATATAATCTAGAATTCGCAAAATTTATTCCGGAGTCATTTCCATTGAAGAATTCAATAGTTAAAACTAAAGTAAAGCTCTTGCTTAGTGCCTAATATGGCAGTTTTGGATTATAACTAATATGATAATTTTTCCCGCAAACATTTAATTTCAAAAAGACTTTTAGTAACGAACGACGTTGAGTATCAAAGACTCTTATAGATGCTGGCTCTTAGATATTTAATCTGAAATGAAATCTTCCTAACCCGAAGGAAAAGGTCCTTTCGCCATTCAAAGGATTTCATCTGTTACACTGGGCGTTTGCAGATATCAGCGACAGTGTCCAGAAACGTGATAAGGTGTCACTGAGAAAGACCAGACATGTTACAAGTTATGCTCTCGACTCGATGAAATCAGAGTGATGTAATTATAGCACAGTATTCAACTAATAGTCGATCAGACATGTAAGGACAAAATATTCTAACCACAGTTTATGGATCGTCTAATATAAGGCCACCAATCCAGTCTGAAAAAGTTTACTACTACTGCTTCCTGCATTAAATGGACATAAGCAAAATATACTTGACTTCGAGATAGACGACGATAATTTAGAAATTTTGAGTTAAGAATATGATGGAGTTCGTTTTAAAATTCTTAATATTCTTTATTAAATGGTCAACTTTTATTTTCAGTAAATGAATGGACTTCCTATTCTTCGATACAAATTAAGGCCTTTAAATTTTTATCGATTATGAAAAAACCTAAATGTATGCCTCTGTCGGATCTTGTGCTTGTCGTACCCTTGCTCTGGGACTCACAGTCGAAATCAAACAACAAAAAACCCCCTCGATAATACATATATCGAAATCGAACTATCAGACTCTGAGTTATTAATCCATTAATCCTTTTAGTGCCAGCCTCGATTACAAGGTGTATGCGAAGAATGCGTTTTTGATGGAAAGTACTCTTATGGATACAAATTTATATAATAGTTAATTCTTATAATATAATGCCAATTTTTTAATTTATTCTTACAAAATAAAATGTAAATTTTCTACTGATACAACATTTTAATTTAGGAAAATGTTTTTAAATTACAGAAAGTATATTAAAAAAAATGACTTACATTCCGATTATGAAAATATCATTAAATCATTTTTAGTCATCAACGATTTTCCAATTTTAGTAATAGTAGTTAACCTAAATAAAAAGTTTCTTGCTTCTGGAATTTTTATTTCAATTAGTTATACCTCATTTGTTAAACATTATACTAATTGGTTTCTCATATTTTTTACGAGATCTTATGTTCCGGAAAGCATGCACCATGAAGACCCGCCTCGCACTTGGAACAGATTGTACGGCTCCTTTTACGCTTCCTTTTACTTCTTTTGTTTCATACCCAACCGTCGCAACCGTCCTTCTTTATGTTTTAGCGTCTTCTAATCTTCTCTCACTAGTTCATCTTACAAGGGAAATGCCTGGTTTATGAGAAACGGATTAGCTCGAAACTTTAAGGGCACGTTACTTGCTTAAAAATAGGAGTATCTGACCGTTCAACTCAATGAACTTTTTTATGAAAAATTAGGAACTTAAAAGTGGATTTCGGCAACCATGCCATACGTGCATACCATACAGTTCTCGTGATTTTCCACTTAGGGAATTATTTTCTTCCATTTTTTTACAGATCACTTATATTTTATAAAGAGATGAGAACAGCTTAAATTTGTATGGGACAGCGTCTCTGAGATATCAAACAACAAAAATGCCGGCATCTCGATTAAATCTCGGGGAAAATTTTCTTAGATAGAAGATAAACGATTCCCTAAGAAAGGACATTACCAAGGAAAATATTATCAAATTGGTTCGCTAAATAAAACTAGAAGGCAAAAAGAATGAGCGTTCAGGAAAGAGAAATACGGTTACGATGAGTATATCATGAGAGGAATAACGAATAGAGGGCAAGATAAGGAAGGTAAGCTTTTCTTGGGATTCACGGAAAATACTGAGGAAAACAGTTTCTAACCTTAAAGAGAGTAAAAGTACGATAAATTCTTCGCTCTGCTATATTCTAATGAGGTAGCACAGTCAATGATCGTGATGTCAACCTCTAAAAAATGCAAATGTAGTAAGCTGTAGCGTGTTGTTGTTTTCGTATTGTTATGGTATTGAAATCCGTAAAAAAGAGTTTATTATGGTTAGGAGTTGTGGAGAAATTATAGATTATCTCCATTTTCAGGAGTATTGGAATGATTTTTTTCGTTTTTTAAGATAAGGATATTTCTAACGTGCATCAACTAACTAGAGATTAAATAAAGGTACATGTGCGTAAATCGATTAAAATCATCAGTTGTGAGTCTGATACTTTAAGATTAACCTCACCTTTTTAGGTTTAATTATCCTTTCCGCAATTTATACCTCAATCGCAAGGGTTAAAGGTAATAAAGGTAACTTGCATTTTCTATACTAATTCAATACTGTAGGGAATAAATGGTAAATATTTCGTGGAAAAGTCGAATATTCTTATTGAGAACAGATACTTAGTATGTTGAGTACTCACGAAAGAGCATCGGATAAATATTTGAGTTGTATTGCTAGGAAATAACGTTTTATCATTACCGAGGCATTGGTTTTCCAAAAAAGGTTAATTTTACTTATTCACCGAACGAAGACATGTAACGTGACCACGAATTCTCCAAAAATTCTAAGGATGTTTTATTTCACGATAAACTTTTCCTGTGTTCGGATATTTCTTATATTTTACGGTAGTGATTCCTTCCGTTACAGAAAGTAAATGGAAAGATACGGAACTTATTTTATGTCACTATACCTTTGGAATCAATGAAATATATTTCTTAAGCGTAAATTTCGGGGTTTTTAAATCATATAGCGGTTAAAGTTTACAATCATAATATTTTGAGAACAAGCATATTCATGAATGAACCCATACAAGTTACGATAACCGAAAAAGATTTATACATGATTTGCAGTATCTGTGAAAATTCAAAATTTATCAAGACTTACTGTTCGTATTAATTACAGACTAAGTAAAAGCGCTGTTGTTTTGATGCGTCGAACAAACCCTGAGAATGAAAATTCTCCAAAAATAAAGGCAGTTGATGAACTTCATAATAATACCAGGAAACGAGCAAATGAATTTTAAATGCAAAATTTTGATAATGGCTTTTGAAGGAGCGTAATAATATATTATATAATCATGATTTTATCATTTACTAATATCATTTTCTGTAAAAAATATGGAGGAAGGCCTACCGTTATTATGTAAATTATATATAAACATATTTATCTGATCTGCGTCTGCATATAATATGTACATTATATAAACATATTTATCTGATCAGAATCATTAAGAAAGTATATGAAGGATGTTAAATACAGCGCTTGTTGCGTATGCAGTAAGCTCGAAGTTATAAAGCGAAGTAAATTATGTGCGTGTTCAGCGATTTAAAAGATTTAGCAATATCCTTTCAGCACACAGCGTGGGTAGATTTCGAGATCTCGGTCGCGATGAGAGGTGGATCTAATTCTATGACTGGAATGAGGAATTCATTTTTCCAAGAAAATATCAGTAACTGATGTATAAGTAAACACTAAGAGAGAGGAATATCAATGAAATATTCCTTTGCAGGGATGCCGCAACTTCTTCCTGTAAAATACGGCCACTTCAGTAAGTAATGTTTATTAGTATGGCGTAGAAAGCGACCTAGCTCGTGCATTTCCCGACATAGAACACTCGCAATATCGTCAACATCAAAAGACCAACTGATAGCTACGTTCGGAGCGTCCACCATTTAAGGTCTCCTTCGCACGTGAGAGAAAAACGAGGGTTTCTTCGTAAGCTCGAGAGGCAAATTAGGTCGAACGTAGAGATCCCACATGAGATGGTAACAGATACGTGCTTTTATAAGGAATTCCAACGATTTCACTGAGAACACAATGGGTGAACACAATAGGGACTTATTGTTTCACGTTACGAAACGTATGTACCACCAGTAGTGATACATGCGCTGATTGGATGAGAATAATGTAAAAAAGCTACCCCTTTTCTAGTTTGAAAATGAATTATGAATAACGCTAGGTAAAGTAGTTTAGGGTAATGTTCGAAATCACGTTTTTTTCGACCGATTGGAAATGAGAAAAATATTAATGACGCGTATTTAAAAATGAGCAAAGCATTTGAGGGTAAGGTGAATAAATGTATGGCAGTGATTTTAAAAAGTGATATTGAATTAATTGATAATGCTTCGATGGCTTCTGAAAATGTTCTTAAATATTCAATCAAGAATTAATTCTTATTGCACCTCCTTTTATGTTTCGAAGGTATGAAAAATTAAATTATTTGATTCGATAGAGATTAAATTGGGAAAATGCAGTTAGCGCATTTGGTATTTGAGAGTGCAATAGACAGACTTGAGGTTAATGAGGACGTTTTCCAACAGAGTTAACGAAGAAATAAGTTCGTCAAGTGGAACAATTGGGAGCATATCGTTATTATCGATTATGTGAAGTATTGAAATGGTAAGCCCTATGTGTTGTTTGAAGGAAAATAATTAGAGGACAATTAGTTACAGTTATCATCTTGAAATAAACTTCTCGAAGCATCTGCCAAATACCTGCGAAAGTTAAAAATTAGGGCCACCCTGCTAGAGGGGGATGAACTCCCAGACATATGGCCTTACTACTTCTCTTATACTTATCTTTTGGTGGTAGAGTAGGGCTTCGGACCAAATAATCACTTCATTTGCGATTATCATCTGAGCGAGGTCAGAAGTGCTCTAAAGCGCTTTCGATTGGTACACTATCCAAGACCTTGAAGCGTGTTCAGAAATGAC
The DNA here is from genome assembly GCA_947579665.1 of Sympetrum striolatum. Lineage (NCBI taxonomy): Eukaryota > Metazoa > Arthropoda > Insecta > Odonata > Libellulidae > Sympetrum > Sympetrum striolatum. The sequence goes on from OX388345.1 coordinate 91,173,151, forward strand.
ATAACCGTTTTGGAAACATTGATTGTGCTCTTTAATTTTCTGTTTATCTTTTAGTTCCCTCTGTATATGTTGCGCCACAGTCCACTTTCATAATGGATTGCATTCGATTGGGTCCTAGATAACGAATGAGAGTAGAATTAAATTGCATTATTGCTATGAAACGCCGAAAAATAATTCAGAATTTCGGTGGAATAATTTCACTTGTTCACAACCTATCGCGAGCTTAGGAGATACAACCAATTTTTTAACGAGGATAGAGTTTCTTCAGGAGAAAATACTTTCCCTGAAACTCTGCGATATTGTAATCTAAAATTATAAAAAGGGTTCGCGCGGCATAATTCAGCTAAACGCTCGAATTTCGAATTTGTTGAATTGCGCTGTATTCATCGGATGCTATTCTGAAATACTAAACGCAAAAGATCAGACTTGATCAATGATGGATTTACCGATTGTGGAGAATATAGAACTTTTCGCTCGATCATTCGATCGTTTTTAGAGGTTCGATCGCGTTGCTAAATTTCTATTTCCGTCGATCGCAAAGATTGCGGAATTCCAATCGAGGAAATTGAATAATCCTTTGGAAGAGTTTGACCTATCGAGAAGCATCGATCGACATGAGGAAAACGCCTATCGACACTCATTTGTTTGTTTGCTCTTTCTACGAATGGCCGTCGGCTACCGAGGCATCATTAAAGAGATCTAAAAGTTACATTTACCCGCGGAATGCCTCTGAGGATATTAACGTCAAAATAGAAGTCTTTTCCTCAGGAATCAGGTCGCTTGCCATTCCTTTCTGCAGTCTGCTTCACCTCTAACTTAATCGGAATTTAATTTCATTCTGGAGCGCCATTTCGATATCACCGAAGTGGTCTCATATCGGAAGATTAAGAGATATAAACTTGTGGGATTCATTAGGGTAATAATGAGAAATAATTTGCTTCATTTCGTTAGAAACCCATTATCTCTCAGTTGTTGTTCCTCAAACTTAAACAATTACTTTTTCGAGTTTTATTTAACAGTTTACTCTTCTTCTTCTTCATTCTCGCATTTCAATGCTCCCTTAATATTTGTACATCTTTTTTTTTAACATCTCAAACTGGGATCTCTCGTTCTTCACTCATTTCACGAGAAGCTTTTCTACTGCCGAGATATTTTTCACGCTGTATAAAAAACACTTAAATTAACAAGACTGCTATGATGTTGCATTTTGCCCACCGTTACGTTGTCACGTCTCCATCGACAAAACCCGTCGATTTTCTACTGACCCTTAACTATTCCAAAAATTTGAATCTCAGGGTTGGGGGTGAATTTGATAAATCTTCGAATGCCATCCGGAAATCCTTAATCTCCGAAACCTACCCTTCGCCTTATTTTCTCGCAATCCTTCCCCTATCACCCTGATTTTTCGAGTCTCCCGAATAAGCAGCGTTCCCTTCCCTCGACCCCATTCTACTGTTCCTCTCACTTGGCTCCTCCCCTCTCTCACGCCCACGTCCTACTACTTATCGATTGCGACCCATTCGACCAGCGCCAGAGGCCGACGCGCACCCCTCGTTTCATCTGTTTCCTCCAAGAGAGCCTTCGTACGTTCATTCTTTCCTTGAACACCATTTCCCTTCAGTCATCTCCTTTCCCTTCTTCCTTTCGATTCTCCAACGAAAGCGAAAAATGAAACAGGTAGACTTAATCTCGCGGATGAAGCAATTTACATAACTTGGGTTTCATTTCCTATTTTCCCCTGAGTAGGGGTTACGTCGGAATTTTGGGGTTAAAAAACAAATAAAAGATCGAAGAGAGATGATTTTAAGAAATTCGAACGTGCGAGTATTGAAGCTGAAAGAAATTTATAAATAATTCTATGAACGCTCTTTAAGAAAGAAGAGTATAAGGATTTAGTATTTTCCTCTCTAATTGCCTCCTTTCGACCCCATCGTCTTTGAATTTTGTTTCTCCTCTTTTCACGCCCCTCAATGGCCTTCTCTCGTAATCCTCTTTCGACCGAATGATAGGGTCGGAAGTGGAAAAGCGCCCAGTGAATTGAGGTCGGCAAATTTTAATGGGCAAATGGGAATATTTTGATGATTTCTCTTTCATGCCAATACATTGTCTTTAAACGCTTCGATCGGAGTTTATCGTTGTAGAATCGGGTGTTTTATAAAGAAAATAATCTGAATACAGCTTACGTTCTATGCACTCGGCAGCAATTTCGAATGCTAAAACGGTACTTAAATATCAGAAGGCAATGTATTGTAGAGAAAAGGGCATTAAATAGATGAGAATTTTTTAGAAAAATGATTTTGAAGGCAAAAGTTGCCACAGCGCGCTAATATCAAATATATATAATATATCAAATACCTATTTGATTATTTTTGGCAAGCCACTCTATGAATGTACTCAATGCCCTTACTTCTGTTTCGAAGTGAAAAATATAATTTACATTCCTGAGATAATTTATATGGAAGGTACGTTTGGTAGAACGTTTCCTCATCTGGCTTCCCTTAAATACTCCCTTTAAGAGCGTTCTCCAATTTTCGTAAATGTCTTCGGATGTTCTACGATTGCCATACAAATGACTTCAACTGAATTCTGTGACACTTCCATTTGTGGAGTGACTTCATTTTAAAAACGCTTTTGTTGCGAATCCCCGCAAATAAGTGGGAACACCTTGCGCTATATCTTCTGGGAAATTTCATTTCATACGAACCTTACGTACACTTGCAAATTGCTAAATAGTAATGTTCGGTGCGTATTATTATTGAAGCCAGGGCCGAATTTAGTTGAAAAGAGGCCATAGGCTATTCCACTTATGAGGCCCTTTCACCTCCCATTTTTAAGTTTGTAAATTACACGAGAGATAATAAAATACATCATTACTGTGATATATATCAATATGTCTCCTTATTTTCGGTTCGGTGTTTTAGTGTTCACTGTTTTTAGAATAGTGTAATTTTAATTTTGCTAACAATTTTAATGTAGGCCCCTCTTGATCTTGAGGCCATAGGCTGAAGCCTAGTTAGCCTAATGGAAAATCCGGTCCTGATTGAAGTAATACCTCGCACTGCACGCCTTCGAGTGATACCGAGTTCCATTGCAGCACCGGTTATCAACCTACGTCGTACGTAAAATCATTTGAAAACATTTTTCAAAATATTTTGTTCCAATCTACTCAAAACTTTTCTTTCGAGAATTCGCAGTCTTTGGTTCAAAGCGAATTGTTTGTTTTCCGATAAAGAGCCTAACATTTTCCTGAATATTTAAAAAATAAGAGGAAGAAATATTATTGTTTTTATTTTTTGACGATGTTAAATTTTTTAAACAGTTTTTCATTTATTTATAAAACAAAAATTTAAATAAAATAATTATAGGGCATATTTTGCCAATATTAAGCTCCTGAAGTCCACCCTGTTAACCAGGGACATGAAAATCAAGATATATAAGACACTCATCAGACCAGTTGTGACATATGGAGCAGAAGTGTGGACCATGTCTGCTGCTAATGAAGAGGCTTTGAGGATATTTGAGCGGAAGGTTCTACGAAAGATATATGGTCCTGTGAACGACGGTGGAACTTGGAGGATAAGAACAAATAGGGAAATAGAAAATAGTATAAGAGGCGAGGACATAGTGAGATTTGTGAAGGCTCAGAGACTAGCTTGGCTGGGTCATGTGGAAAGAATGAGTGAAGAAAGGCTGCCCAAGAAATTACTACATGGAGAGATGGATGGAAAAAGAAGAAGAGGAAGACCCAGGAAAAGATGGATGCAGGATTTGGAAGAAGACATAAAGGCTATGAGGATTGAAAGATGGTGGGAGAAAGTGCAGGACAGGGGAGAATGGACAGGCATCTTGAGGGAGGCCAAGGCCCACACTGGGCTGTAGTGCCAAGGAAGAAGAAGAAGAAGAATTATAATTCATATATTACCTTATAGAGAAGCTATTAATGTATCTAACATACATCATCTCATTTATGGTATTCACAAAGTTGAATTAGACTGATGTTTCTAGCCGGTAAAATTAATGTCATCAAAACAAGTTGATGTAAAATCCGGAGCAAAGAATAAAGCTCTGTCGTCCAAAACACTTAACAGGATAATATAAACATACCTAGAATAGGTGCAAATGTTTTTAATATCTCCGACAAGTCTTTGAATGAAAGATGTAATGGTAATTAAATAAGAAGAAATTAAATCTATGAGATTTGAACGAGAAGATAGTTTTGCTTATCGTTCCACCAGTATGTTTTTTGAAATTGGATTTTAAAATTGTACTTCGAGATACACTGGCATTTCGCTTTTATTTATGAGATGCGTTAAGGCTCTTGGTGGAAATTAATCGAAAATGTATGAATTTGAAATTAAGATATTTTGTTAACATGAGAAATATTGATCAGGCTTGGACTAAACAACGTATTGGTATGAAAGATTTCGAAAACTTTTCTTTATTTATAAATTCTCGTTTTAAATGGTTTTATATTCTTCCCTAAACATTTTAAATTATTTTAGAAGCCTTTAAGGACTATTTCTTAGTTTTTCTTCTTAAGGTGAGAAAATTTACTATATTAACTGTATATTTCCTCAGAACATCATCATTAATAATCATTTTCATCAAAATAACAATTATTTATTTATTTCTCGTTATTAATAATATGAACGCGCTAATTTATTAAAAATTTCGTTTTTAGTCAACTATACGAAGATGACTTATACGGTGAACTGTGTGGTACTCCGTTGTGTCTTTTACATGCATCTTTTGAATTAATAATGTTATTGTTTTGCCGATTTGTGCTCAGACAAATTATAATTAGTTTATCACTTGTTAGTCGTTTATATTTCTGTTCTGTTTAAGTTCTGTGTGAATGATTTCGTCTTAAAAGAATAATTTCTGTTAGAGTTAGAGGGTTAGTTACCGAAAAGGCGAGGAAAACACGTACGACATTTTATAGTAGTCTAAACTTTGAAAAATAATTTTTTTTACTTTTAGAAACATCCTCCCGAAAATCGAAACCCGCTGAAAACATTCGCTTGATATCATGTCGTCATTGAAGAGAAGTTAAAATATTGTTGAAATGCCAAGTCTCATCAGCCCATCTAAATATGTTATAAATAGGATTTGCGAATTTTAACTGTGAAATTGAATACACCTCCATTTACTCAAAAACTTCAAGGTATTCTTGGGCAAGATATCCAGAATAAAATGAATAGGCTCTCTTTTCCTCAAAAAAAGTGGTTGGGCGATTGCCATGTAATATCATGAATCTTGCAACAGTTGTCTTTACTTAGCGATGAGCTATTCCTTGATTTTTCACGGGCTGGAATGGAATTTCGAGAGCTTGAATGAAAAAAACTGTTGCAGAATCAGTTCCCCGATCCTTCGAATCATGCACATGTCTCTTGTACCGGTTGCCATTACATGGTAATTGGCGGCTTCTAAAAGCTCGCTTCGTCATGGGGTCCGATTATCATCTCTTGAAAAGGCTCGCAGTCTGCCCATTGTTGCTCGCCCTTTACGCTAGCGAGCGGTTAAAAGTGAGTCAAACGAAGGCGAATGGCTGATCTTTTAGCGGACTATTTTATTTAGTTTCAGTCTTCAGCGCTTATTTCACTGTAATATAAAATGTGTAAAATTATCCAAGAATTTCCTCTCTGACTATCAGTTAATTGATAGTTTTATATGTTAATTTACTGTCACACTGCCAACACTAGATCGAAGACATTGTGTTCAAATATGCGACTCATGGGCCGCATATTTGAACACACTTGTCTTCGATAGAAACTATCAGATATAAGTGCGAAATCTAATGGCTCAACTAATTTCTTTCCTGTCCCTTACAAATGTTAGCGCTCCTCAATTTTGAATGTATCAATGGTCAATGAAGTTACGTTGGAAAGGCAAGCTGGACAAAAACTGTGTTCTAAAATTCTAATTGTGCTGCCGTCGTTTTTATTCGATAGCTATAGTAGGTAACAATTAAGATAATTGTAGATAATAGCATCATTAAAACATTCTTTAAAAAGCTTTCCTTATTACGCGTGTATCTGAGTGATTTAATGTTACTTCTGTGCCTGTTTTGCTATTTTGAAGATCCACCAAACGCTAATTGAAGTTAATCAGATGGCAATATTTTACGTGAGTCCGCAAGACAATCTATTGGCCTTGTAAAATTGCTGATTCGGCGCTGTAGCTACTGTAATGAGATTTAGTGGATTTAGAGAAACGCTGTAATGGGATGAAGATGGCAGCGGATAGGTTGTTACTGACGGGTGAGAAAATAAATTTCTTTTAAGTGCAATCTCTCTTCTCTTGTGGAAATTTGAAAGAAAAGTAAGAACGCTGAATGTTTCAATAATAAATTATTTTAATTGCTCAGTTAAAAATTTAAGGTCTTTCGTAAATTCATTCACAGTGGCATGATTGAGCTTATGAATAGGGTACGATTCTACTGAATGTAACGAACTAAAAGGAACACGAAATGCTCATCGGTTCAGTCTCGCAACCCATATGTTTTCCTCATTTCCGTATTGTCAGTCTATTATTTTGTCGTTTCCACTGAGAGAATAGTTTAAATTTGCAGTTTGCGATCGGTAAATGGAGGAGCGTGTTTGGGAGTGCTACGCGCCAGTATTTCCGTTACGCAAAAATTTAGTGATTGTCTTACGTAAGTAAGGTAACCAGATTTCTTATCTGCTTGACTTGAACAAATTTTCGGCCCCACTGATGCTTGAACATTTTAAAAAAAATTTTTTTCAGTCCAAGTGACAAACTTAAATCTAAAGAAAAATGAAAAATAACGATCGACATGAGCTAGATTTAGATGTTCCCCGAGCCGCCAGTACGGCAGGGGGTAGTAGTAACACCATCACCTCTCGGGTATTCAGCTTTTCGGACATGTACAAGTATTCCAACCACAAAACTACCATGCTCCATCTCTGTTAATTGGTTTCATAAGTAATGGGAAACGTCCCTCGTGGAAAATAAAGTGATGATGAAATGAAATCCAACATATTTCAAGGAAGCGTGCGCCTTGTAACCCCGAGCTAAGCATAAGATAAACTGACACGGTGGTTTACTGATTAGAACCGATTCGGATTACTACCCGGAAAGTGAGAAACCTGTGTTTCTAGTCCCATTCATGTCGCTGTTTAACTTTGGGTTTCAAGACGAGCGCTCGCTCGAGCTGTATTCCAGTCCATTTTCCCTGGGAGTCTTGTTTCTCGAAGACGCGACGAAATTACTAGTGATTTACCTACATGAAAGCGCAAAAATACTTTTTGTAAATACCCTTTGTTTTCATACATCTGCGGATAATGTTATGAAAACTTCGGTAGTAGAGATCAGATGACATACAAACATTATTATTTTTGCTTAGTTTTTCGAAGAAAAGAACCCAATGTCGGTACAATGTGTCGTCGTCGTCATGGAAGGAGTATTGTTTTATGGTCTTTGAGGAAGAGCATTTAAGGAGTTGCGCGATATTGAACCAACATCATATTCAGACAAACAAGAATCCATAAAAAATTCAAAAATTAATCCAAAATTAATCATTGTTTATAGATTGCATCTAAGGATAAGTTTTTTTCCTTTGTAATGCAAAACGAAAATATTATTTAGAATATTTGCTGCAGTGCAAGCTCAGTGGTAAGCGAAGTAAAGTTTCTTTTCGATGTAGAGGAAGGATGGGTAAATGGGGCCTTTTTAAAAGGTTTAATGAATTTTTATGATACCTTTTCAATCATCAAAATTATAAAAACATGCACCGTATATTAACTCTAATGACTTAAGTTCCAATTGTTAAAGCTTGCCTTTCCTTCCCTATTCCTTGTTCTCTTTCTTTTCTCGGCCTCTACCTCTTCTTTTTTCTGTTTAGCTGTAATTACTTCATTTTTGTAAGCACTAGATCCTATAACAGCAGCTCTGCCTTTTATGCTGTTTAGTTTTCTTGCATTACTGAGTTACCTTTTGGTAGAGGAATAACATCTTTTTGATTTCCTGCAAAAGAACTTTGCACTCCACTGCTACTTCCAGTCACTTCTACTTCTTCAGCCAAAGCTTGTTACCACTTGGTCTGTCACCTGTTGAAATTGGCCCATCCCTCCATGTTCATCCAGTGTATTATGATAGTTGTCTTTGATAACATTGAGATCATTATAAAGAGGGTTTATTGGAATGTTTAACTCAGCATCAGAGAACAGGGTCCAAAGTAAAGATTCTCCTCTTGTAAAACCCATTGATAGTTTTAGTTAGAACAGCTTTTATGGTTTACATTTTACTAATTTGGAACTTGTTATCGTCCTTCCACTGTTGTTCATTAGGTACTTTTCACAAGCTTGAATGTAGTAAGCTTTAAAGGGGACCATAAAAGATACACATAATGGTTGCAGCTTATGGCAGCAGTGTGGAGACAAACATACCACTATTTTATCAATTTCCCTGGCCTTTTCAATCAAGGTCACATTATTAGTGTGGGTGGTATGACCATTAAATTTATAAGTGCTGGATTTTCTATTGAAGACTTGGCATATTTAAGAAAATGGTCAAAACATTGTATAAATATGTCTATTTGTATCAAACCACTGATATTGCAGGCAAACTCAGAACCATGGGGAGCTCCATCTTTAAGCTCTGCCTTAATTTTTTGTCTTGGGAATGTTACAGTTGGAGGAATAAAAGTTCCCCCAGCAGACATGTAGGCTGCAAATATCGAGTAAACCATTCTCTGCATTGCCATTTGAATAAAAAATCATTGCCGGCTATGTTTAGTGGCCACTAATACAGAATGACGCCATAACAGAAACTGCCATCTAACACACATGACAGTATTTTCAAACATAAGTGATTTTAAACCTAATTTTATGCTGATCAAACAGTACTAGAGCAAATAACTCATTCATTCATTTGTTATATTAATTATTGTATCAATTAATAATTAATGAATAAGTCATTCATTATTAAGCTATGATCAATATTTTGTTTGACTTACATAAAATCAGACATAATGAAAGAATTCTCCATCCCCTGTGATCATCCTTTAATCAGACTTGAAAAAATGAGTCCAGCAGTAAATAGGTAAAGCCGTCTACTTCAAAGCCTCAGACAACACTGACAACCTCTGTTATGACCATTTCATCAGACTTCTGCATAGCTACAGTTATACAGCAGAGAAAAGTCAAATAACCACTTCCCCTGCATTGGCCACTTGGCCAGTCTTTCCCCTATGTACAAAAAATCTACAGTGTTTCGGCGATTTTCGATTAATATGTGATAAAATATAGACTTCATAAGTTTATGTTATCCTGTCATAATCTAATTAAAATCAGTAAACTGCGTTTAGTATGTAGGCTTTTATCAATAGTTTGACATTCGTAAGCATAACATGAATTTTTTAACAAAAATTTGATTAAAAATTTTTAAGAGCATGCCTGTATTCACTTTAATATGGTAGAATGAAATACAGGGAGAGGAGAGTCGCTGAAGGTAATAATTAGATATTTAAACTTAATTCTCAAGTTATTTTTAATTCATTACTTGATATATCTTTTTTTAGAATAATAGCTTTTGTAACTCAGGAAAAGCCTCTCAAATGATTGTTTGGCAATCATCTCTTTGCAGTACCGGGTTACCTCTAGGTAACTGAATGACTTTTTAGCCTATTCATTTGAAGATTTTCCTTTTCATTCTGAGGGTGCATAATGCATAGGCACCCTGATGCCTTGCTTGCTTAGTTTACTGCATAGAGTTGGCCCTGTTCTAGTGGTATGTCGTAGCATCTTTTTGTAATAGTTTCTTATTAAACTCTGCCTTTAAATAGTATTGATTACTTGAATTTATTTTTCAGTAAATAAATAATTTATATTTTTAAGGAGATACCATGGTCATTTCAGTCATTGACTGAAATTATCCTGTCAAGATAAGTATAGGTGTTTTTCAGATAGTAGCACTCTCACCTTATCTACATATTAATTCACATAATGATAAAAACAGCCTTGGTGCGATATCTTGAAATATTTCTGAATTATTTAGTTTAATCTGTGAATTGGAAAAGTGAATATAGGAGATAAATTAGTACATGGATAATTTGTAACGAATGAAACAACCAAATGCTAACCAAAGGCACAAAAATTTGAAAGATGTTTCTGCCTATCCTAGTGTTGATATTTATTTTCTTCTGAGCAAGTTTAGCACCAAAAGGTAGATAGAAGTGTTGGAATACAGGTCTATGGTGTCTATTTATATTAAATGAAGAAAACATAATTTATTAAATATTAAGGAAGAGAAATACATGTCAATATGTTCCAAAAATGAAAAACTAATGTTTTGAAAGAAAATCTCATGAACTCATGAGATTTTTCAATATATAAGAATATTTCAAAATAGAAGAAGAGTCGATGGAAATTTTCTTGTTTTAAACTGTTACAGATTGATTTCCCTATGAAATTTTAGGGAAGTAGACATGGCTTTCTTTGTATATTATTCCAGTTTAATAATTAGGCATGTAGCAGTATTAACAGCTTTTTAAGATATTTGTCCAGCATTAATTTGAACAGTATCTCATTTATGAAACATTGGAAACCATGCAAAATGTCTTTCTGTAATTTTTAAACCATTGGAAAATGAAACAGCATTACGTAATACATTACAGCCTTTCAGCCAAAAAAAGTTTTATTGACCATACATAATACTTACCCATAAACAGTGGCATGTTGTCAGTATCTATAGATACTACAAATAGATCTATAGATCCTTAAAATTCTATTAAAGCCCATGGTGAAAAAATATCCATAATTACCCTAAGATGAACAGTTGCATAGTTTAAGATAGCCATGATACATTAAAAACTGCAGAACAAGATTCTAAATTTCAACGTTAAGTCTCATGATAGCCTTAGAACATTAATATATTTAAAATATGAAGAAATGATGAGAAAGATCTCTAGGATGTCTATTGGAAAATACAAAGATAATGGGTATTATAATTTCAAAAATGTTTAGACAAATATCAATTACTATTGCTTTATCATTTATTATATTTAAATGTAATTCAATAAAAAAATATGTATTATTGTGCTATTTTAATAACAATAAAACAGTCTCATCATAATAAATGGAACCATGTTGAAGATTGAATTTTCAAATTGATATTTGAGTTTATTATTCAGTATATTGAGAATATCCTCAACTGTTTCGTCAGAATTGCATAAAGAGGGAATGAGTTCCTATTTTTGTGCACATTGTTTTGAAGGTATGTATAATTATCATTATGAAGATGCGTTGTAATTCCTTAATATTAGTTGCTTTCTGTATATGCTAATGACGACTTATCGAGTTACTTAAATAAACAAATTATGTAATTCACATATACTATAGTAAATAATTTATAGCAGTCTTGATTTATTAATTCGAATTTAAATATTCTTCCTGTATGTTTAAAAAATAATTCATGCTTACTGTTGTTTTTTAGGGAAACTATGCCAAGTTTCTCAAGACATTACATGCAGAGCAAGCAGCGAAACTACAAGCTAAGAATCAGTATGAATGTGAACTTTTGGAAGATGTTAGGACTTTTGTGGTCAAAAGATCAGCCATTGAACGAAGTTATGCTGAGGTAAATTACAAGTCCTAATGTTAAGTCTCATCAGATGTATTGCTTTCATAATATTTAATTTGTTACAACTTTTTCCTTGCTTAGTAGAGCCCAGCACTGACTCTAGCCAAGTAGCAGAATTGTTCTAGTAACTCTGGCTCTACTTAATTCTTAAAATGCATTTACTATTTGGACCAATTAGGGATCTGACTGGAGGCTCACAAATGGATTGGGCTGGGCTTTGAATAAATATTTTGGATAGAATAAGCAGAACTCAATTGCACTATGCTTGGTTGCTTGTGTTTAGTTTTTGGCTAAGATTTTCTCTATCAACTATAATTTTCTATTTAATGAAAATTAATTATTACATAAAAATATTATTCAAATTAATACTGGTAAAAAAATTCCAATACTCAGGCCCTGTTGAAGATATCCTCTGTTTACCTGAATAAGAAAATACCAGCTATTCCAGATATTAAAGGAGATGGAGGAGAAGAAAAATGGTAAGAAAAAAGCAGAGTATGTAATTTTAGATCAATCAAGGTTCTAGTTGGAAAATAAAAATGTGAATGAAACATTGAAATAGAGATCTAAGGATTCTCTCATTTTCCTGGAGTGCTCATGCCTGTAAACTTGAGATGACCAAGTGTGACTTTAGGGAATTTCACAACATGCATATGCAGCTTCCAGAAAAGACTTCTCTTTTACAAGTTACTAATGTCTTTTCTTCAAATGAATACATAATTTATGTGTAATTATATTTGAAAATCGAAAAAATTAAGATATCTGGATAATTTTTATAAATTCATTTTGAGACTACGTTTTTCAAGTTTAATAGTTTTTGTCATTAGAATAGCACCTTTTCTTTCTAAGAGTTTGTATTTAGAATTTTTATTATTTATATTTTATAAATTATGTTTATAATTATATTTTATAAATTATGATTTTTGGGATAGTAAAGATAGCAAATGTTTCTATTTATTTGATAATAATACCTATGGTGATTTCCAAATCAGATTCAAGAATATTTGTTTTGAATCAATGATGGGAATTCAGAATTTACTTAAGGAAGACAAACAATCTGAGTTGTGAAAAGCTATTTATATGAATTTAAACTGTAATTGATGATTGTGCTAATTAACTCTTGCTATAAAATCTAATGAAGGAATATGTGGAGTGTGTGGCGTACGGTACTTGAAGAGAATGAGAGGCTATCAAGAGCTAGACTGGCTGCTATTGAGGTTTTCCAACAACAGGTAGCAGATGATGCTAAAATATTACGCCAGCATAAAATATCTAATTCAAAAAAGGTATGTTCTTTCATGAATGAAACCAAATTTTTGGATGATCAACTAAAATCACTTTACAATAATTCATAGTTATTTTGAGAATTTTCATGCCATTTTTGATAAAATAATATTTAGAGCATATATATGTGCCAATTTGGTGCAGAAATTAATATTTTTAGTTAAAAGTAATAAAAATAATCTCAATTTGACTTTTCATTCAAAGAAAAGATATATTCTTTAAAATGCCTTATTGAATCAATTCCTGACACTGAAATACTAAATGAGAGGTTTTTTATAGTGTTTGGATCAGTTGGCAATTGTTCAAAAAGAGGTGCAGCTATGCGTGCAGGAACTAGATAAACATAAGAAAATATATTTTGATGAAGAACATTCTGCTCATGATGTTCGAGATCGGGCTAAGGATATAGAAGAGAAGTATGTTTTTTTCTAATTTGTCGATAGTTTGCAAATAAAATTTAATTGCCATCACTGACTGATGCTGGGTCAATTTGGCATTAATTTTGTTCTGTATTAGGTTTATATTATATTGATCCTATAGTTTTTGTAATTCAAAGCTCTAGGATTGAGTTAAAGAATAAAAATATTAAAGCATGTTTTATTAAACTATGTTGTATTAAAGTATACTTCATGTGATGCAATGATGAAAACTTTATAATTGCACACACTGGTTCATTTGAAATCCTAATTTATTAATACTTTATGTTCAACTTCTCTGGTAATAAATCAGTAAATGCTTGATTATGAATAAATGTCGAAGTTGATGAAGTTTCCAATTGATGAAAATTAAAATAATTCAACATGCTTTTGTGTAAAATCTCCCTCCTCAATTCTAAATTCTTTTAGTATTTAAAAATGTACATTAATCTATTTTATTAATTAAGAATGGTCAAGAATATTCAAATTTAGTTTTGATCAATTAAGTATTGATTTTTATTTTAGGCTAAAGAAAAAGAAGGGATCATTTTTCCAGTCAATCACATCACTCCAAAAGAATAGTGCTAAAGTGAGTACTTATTGGTTATTGTCAAAACTATCCCAGATATTTTTCCAATAATAATTTACATTTAAAAAAAATAGACCCATGTTTACTAAATATAAGAAGAGAATTTTTTGAATTTCTTAATACTTGCTGTAATTTTTAGATGATCGATCTTTAAAAATAGATGTAAGTTAACTGTAATAAGCTTAGCTAAATATTCTGAAATAATTAGGGCTGCCATACTCTTGGCACAAATTTTATCCATCATATCATTATTAATTCTCATAAGAAGTTATTGAACTATGTAAATAGGAGGACTGTATTTAATTATTTAAGAAACAGATATATATTTTGAGAATTATTGTTTTTACAGATTCTTGCTAGTATATATGGATATGTATTATGTATGATATCAAGATATGTATTCTTAATTGATTCCTATATTATTATTCTCAAGATATCATCAAAAAGAGATGCTTCTGATCAGAGGTCAACTGGTGCCCGCAATGACTACTTATTGATGCTCTCTGCAGCAAATGCCCATCAGAACAGATACTTTGTGGTTGATCTGCAGAATGCTATTACAGTAAGTTTTCATTTGATTAATAGATTTAGAGTAAACAAGGATCTCTTTTTCATGTAGCAGTCAAAGATATCACAAGAAGAAGAGTAAGGCTAGATGAAACCAGAGGAATTCAGTTATATCAAAGTAATGCATTCAAATTTGAGTTTGACCAAAAACTGGAAATATTTTAAGTTTCAAATACTAGTATTTAAGAAGTCAAGCAGCCCTTCAAAAATTTCTAAGATTGTTACTTTATTAAAAATCTCATCTATTATATATAGATGCTTCTCCGGATTCATTCATATATTCATACAAGTAAAATGTAGCTTGCATACTGCAAGCATATTGACAACATAAATTTAAAGTCGACATCATATCTAGAGGGTCCTCAAAAGAAAAGAAATGGATTAAAAATATTCTTAAAATTCGCTGCAATTTATTCGTCGGGCAACGAACCCGGGTCTTCCTGGTCATACTTACTATGCATCACAACAGAAGATCACCTTCTCTAACTATGTGTGAAAATTCAAGCAGATATATTTGCTGCAACTGCCTCAAAAGATGTCCTACTTTTCACATATATTCCTTATGTGAAAATTTTTAATGAGCTCTGGCATCGAACCCAGGAACAGCATAGTCTTACCTAATTTTTTTCTTAAACCGAGTATTAATATATAACTTATAGCTAAGCAAGAACTTCCTATCATTTCGATAAGTGCATAAAAAAATAATGAAAAACTTCCCCAATGTGTTTTATATGGGAGATATATTTACCGCCTGGCATCTAACCCTTGGTCTTTCTACAATGTATTGGCCATAACATGAAACCACCAGAAAAATTGCGATTTTGAATGATTTTGCAATGGGTTCAATTCCAGAAGGACACAAAGTCCCGATTTTCCCATTTAAAAGCATTGCTTTGATTTTCAGGAATTTTTAAAAAATACTTCCCGGATAGGTAGAGAATCAAAACTCAAGGAGCCTATATATATGGTCATGATCTATCAAAAACATAAATGACCCTCACAGAAAATGTCCTGGGTTCGATGCTAGGACGATGCAAAAATCTGTCATTTAAAATGCATTGTGGTAGTTTTTCATTATTTTTTTTGATACACTTGTCGAAAAGATTGGAAGTTTATGCTTGGTTCGAAGATGTATAATAAGAATTGGTTTAAGAAAAAATTTAGAAAAGACTGTACTCTTCCTGGGTTCGATGCCAGTGCACATTAAAATTTCTCACGTAAGGAATATAAGGGAAAAGTAAGACTTCCTTTGAGGCAGTTGCAGCCAATATTTCTGCTTGAATTTTTATACATAGTTAGAAATGGTGATCTTCTGTTGTGCTGCATAGAAAGTATTACCAGGAAGACCCGGGTTCGAAGCCAGGCGGAAAATATATCTCCAATTTAAAATACATTGAGGTAGTTTTCATTATTTTTTTATGCACTTATCGAAATGATAGGAAGTTCTTGCTTTGCTAGAAGATGTACATTAAGACTCGGCTTAAGAAAAAGATTTAGATAAGACCATGCTCTTCCTGGGTTCGATGCCAGTAATGCAACATTACAAATTCTCAGATAAGGAATATATGTGAGATGTATGACTTTGTTTGAGGCAGTTGCTGCTGATATTTCTGCTTTAGTTTTCACACATTGTTCGATGCCGGACAGAGTAATTGCAGCAAATTTTAAGAATATTTTCAATACTTTTTCTACTTTTGAGCACCCTCTTGATATGATGTCGACTTGAAATTTGTGTTATCAACATGCTTGCAAATTTTACTCATATTATTAATAAATCTCATTTTTATTGTCGGTTCTCATGACATGATGAGGACATTAATGGAGTAGTTGTAAAGTTTTAGTAGATAATCAAAATAATGAACATATATTTAGTACACATTACATTGGTGTAGTAAATTCAAATCAAACCATAAAGCAATGGTGGAATCACCATTGTCTCCTCTACAAGCTTTTGAGGAATTTTTTTCTACCATTGCAGTAATACTTGATCAAAATGCTAACTTCTCCAAAATCTATGTGTTCGGTGATTATAACCTTCCAGATGTTGACTGGTCCTGTACTTTGAAGTCTGAGTCAAATTTTCAGTTCAGGGTCAATATATTATAATTGTATTATAGGCAATCTCTCAGTCCATGTAATCAACTTTTATTATTATATTATTAAGATATGGTCATATTTAATGCAAAATATTTTCCTCTTCAGAATAATTACTACTACATTCAAAACGTTCCCAAACTAATTTTTCCTGTGAAAATGTTGGGTAGGATAAATGTAAAATTCTGGTGTTAGACTGCCACATATTGTGGGTTCAGCTACCTACCTATCTACCACCAGAATTTTAAATTTCTCCTGCTCTGCATATTTGCAAGAAAAAAAAGTTTGGGAATTTTTTAATGTAGTAGTACATCCATGTCCTCATTGAGAGTATTTCAAACAATTAATCTTAAATATTATTCATCTTGATATATGTTATGAATTTATTGATTCTTGTATTCATATGATTTAATGTTTATTTTAATCAAGACGATGGAAGCTGGTATATATGAAAGGGTAGCTGAATACTTTACTTTAATTGGAAGAACGGAGCTATTGACCTGCCATGCAATGCAAACATCTTTTGGCCGCATTAAAGAACAAGCCATGCAGGTATGATGCAATCCAAATAATGTACCATAAAACTGCTAGTTAATAATTTCTTCTATTCACTGTACTGTTTGCTAATTCTGAATATCACAGTTTGATTTTGATTGGTTATTAATCCTTTGAGTGGAGTCTTTTGCTGCCCACTGGGATATTCATGGTGGGAAGATTCTTAATTTTTAAAGTAATAACTGTAGAGAAATTTAAAAAGTATGTAGACATTTTGATGAACTAGAAAATTTTATTTCCTAAGTTTGAAATTCATAAACAGTATTTTCTTCTCATCAGATTATTGGCATAAAATAATGTAGTCCCCAGTTAAGGGGTAAAATTTTATCCTATTGATTAATGATTTGACTACTAGTGGATGAAATATTGTTGTTATAGAAAATGCTTATTTTAACTAATTCAGTTTCATATATTGGAAAGATGCATTGTCTTACAACAAATCATGTTTTCAGATGTTTTAGGAGTGAACTTGAGATTTAATTCTTTGAAGTCTTTTGAAACATGTGTAATTCTATTTTATTTTCTTTTCTAGTTAACAAGAGATTACAATATTCAGTGCTTATATCTGTTTTCACCATCACTGAAGCAACATATACAGTACCAATTTGAGCCTTGTGATGAAGATCCTGTTAGTACAGTAACTCCATTAGAAGGCGGAAGTGGAGCTGGTGATGCAGCAAGTTTATCCAAGGAAGCTCGTCGTTGGGCAACTCGCATTGGCAGAGAAACTAATGCACTCAGGGAAGGAATAAGAAAATTACAGGCACTACAGGCTTTAAGAGACTCTGGACAAAAGGTACAATATTTTTATAGAAAAAGTAAATTTTCCTAAATTAATTTTATATTGTATGGCTACATTAAATCATTATCATTAAAAAGCTATTAATATGTGTATGTTAAGTTTTGGTCTATTTGAAATTGTAATTTTCTTCAGTTTTATATTTATTTTCAAAATGAGAGGCATCCATGGATAAAGTTTGGCTGCTTTGGTGATCTAATGAGATTAACATATGTACCTAACTCTTTATCATGTAGCCAGTGTTACTGAATTTGGTTTACAGATAAACTATGTAGGGTAAATTTTCATGTACATTGTTTATGATGGGTTTTAATTCAGCATGTATTTTATTTCCCTTTTACTCTCTTTTCATATATTTTAGATAAAATGTATGTAAAAATGTTTTCCACTAATGCTAAAGATTGGTCATCAGTGCCTGAAAATTTATGTTTTAATTAAATAAAGTTAATTATTTTTTGTCAAACAAACTTTCATGTTAAAGCAAAGATTTCATTCACCTGACTAATTGTTATATTCAGGATGCAATAAATGAATATTTATCTGAGCATTCATTGTGAATAATTGTCACAATTTTGTGACAGATGATCTTATCCTTTTCAAGTAGACATTGCATAAAATGTTTCCCTACAGTGACTTGGAAACTAGATATTATTTAATATATTAATATTTGATTTATTGTAATAACACATTACATTAATTTTTGAAATCAATATACGTTTTACACAGACTGACCCTAATGATCCTAATGGTCCAGATTTAGATACAAAAATAGAAGACTTGAGACAATCTTTAAGAAGATCAGAGGTGAGTTACTGGAGGAAAAATGTTCAATTGCTGGTTGATAAATCTCCCTATATTTTAGAAGTCATACATGTCTGCCTTTATTCTTTAATCCATCACAGACGGCTAAAATGAAAGCAGAAGCAAGAATAGAATGTTTACGAAATGGAGGTGTGAATGTTGATGAATGGTTGCAAGATGTCGAATCCCTAGGTGTTCTGGAAATACCTCGTTCTGCCAGTTCCCTATCAGTGCGGTCTGATGCAACTGGGGTAAGTTGTTAATATTGCATATATAATTATTTATTGTATTTTATTTAATGGTTAAGGTAAAATGAAATTTCTACATTTCTTCTTACTTTATTAACATTCTGTGAGACATTTGTATGAAAATGAGTACAGAGGTGGTTCTTGATGCACAACAAAGTTTTGCTTGCAATTACTGGTTGTGAGTTAATTTCGATTCAAGTCAAGAGCATCCATCAAAAATGAACAATTGAACTATTATGTACGTACCGTAGAATGGGGTGAATAGCAATAAAACTTTGTCTTTTCAATTTCCTAGAGAAAATTTGGAAAGTACTGTAGAATTGGAGAAATTTTTGTGATTTTTTGTCTTAGCAGATACATTCCTACTGGATTTGTTTATATTTCCAATCATTTTCTCAGGAAGTCATTCTTTTTAACCTGTATTTTGTTAGGTTAGAAAAACATGTTGTTTTGTATGCCACAAAGCTTATCATTTTAAGCAAAGAAGGTGATTGTATCTAATACAAGTTTCCATATGAATAAACTGACTTATTGAAATTTACAAATTTGTGGATGTAGGAAATTAATTTTAAACAAATACATTATTTTTGTGAAGATGGATGAATAATCATAATAATAATTTATTGATCATTAATTGTTACAAAAACACAATAGATCTCGTCATAAAATAGGTAATTAAAACACTAGTTCTTTTAAAATTAAGGTAGAAAATTTCACTTATTGAATACAATGGTTTAGAGATTAACCAGTTAAAAATTATGTTGTTAAATTTTACATCATTGCACTGCACTGCACCTACAGGCAGTGCATTGAAAAATTTTATACACAAATTAGAATGTGTGTTTTGTGTTTTGGACAATCTGCAAGAAGGTTTATCTATTTTCTTTGAGTTTCTTGTATTGTAATTGTGTACATCAGATCTTGTTTTAAGTGACTTCATATTCTCTTTGCATGACTAATATTTAGGTATATATACAAACTATAAACAGTCATTATTTTTAAACTGGCAAAGAGAGGTTTGCAGTGTTCTTTAGGTGGAGAGTTAGTCATGATTCTGATAGCTCTCTTTTGTAATATTAAAATGGTTTTAGCTCCCGATGCATGACCCCATAGTCTAAGACCATAGCATAAATGTGCGTGAAAAAAGGCAAAGTAAGCATTTCTAACAGTTTCAATAGGAACCACATTTCTTAATTTTCGAATTAGGAATAGAGTTTTGGACCGCTTCTTTGCTAGGGTGTTAATATGTACATCCCAATTCAGGTGTTGATCTAGGTGAAAGCCTAGTATTTTCACACTTGTGTCATCCTTACATCTTTCTTTCAATGATAAAATTAGATGCTGTGTTTTTCCCTTATTCAAAAATAGATGATTTGCAGAGAACCAAACTTTAGCTTGATTCTGAATCAAGTTTGTCAATTCCAAGGCTTCTGTGGATTTGTTACACGGCTGAATAAAGGTTGTATCATCAGCATATAATATTGTGTCAGCCTTTATGTTATTAGGCAGGTCATTAATTAAGATTAGAAACAATAGTGGACCCAGCACAGAGCCTTGAGGAACTCCATTTTTTATATCCAGAATATCTGACTTTAAGCCATTAATTTCAACAAACTGCTTTCGATTTGTTAAGTATGATTCCATAATTTTCAGCTCCAATCCTTGGAAACCATAATACCTAAGTTTCTGTTTCAAGATGATATGTGATACACAATCAAAAGCTTTGGATAGGTCACATAGGGTTAGAGAAGTTATTGTATTATTTTCAAAACCATCTAAAATTTTGCAAATTATTCCCTCTGTCGCAGTCTCCGTGGATTTATTTGAGCGGAAACCATGCTGTGCTGTTGACAAAAGGCCATTCTTTTCAAAATGGTCATTTATTTGAATTTTCATTACTATCATTATTTTTTCTAATATTTTACCTAGAATAGGAACAACAGAAATGGGTCTATAGCTATCTGGATCTTTTACGTCTCCTTTCTTCAGGATGGGGAATGTTTTTGTATATTTCAGTGCATCTGGAAAAGTCCCTGATTGCAGACAGGTGTTAAAAACTACTCCCAGAGGAAAAGCAATAACATGAATTATATGCTTCACCAGCTCATTTGTGAGCCCATATGCATCTCTGGTTTTTGAAGATTTAAAGCACTTGACTATTTTGATAATTTCATGAGGAGTTACACAAGCCCACTTGAAGATTTTTTTATTTAACTTGAGATTGTTGAGTAGGGTTAAGGGACTGCACTGTGGCTGTTGCACTTCAGAAAGTATATTCTCAATACTACAAACAAAATGATTATTTAAAGTGTTTGGATCAATTGGTACTTCATGTGGAATATTAGAAGAGGTTTCCTGTTTAATATGCATCCATGCTGCTTTGCTCTTATTAGTTGCTGCATTTATGAATTCAGCATTGAATTCCTTTTTTGCCAGGAACAGTTGTTTGGAATATTCCTTTTTTTAATCTTTATAGACTGTCCTCCACTCTCTATTCTGAGTTAACTTGCTTCTATTATAAAGATAAACCAGCTTTTCTCTCTATTGGACCAGTTCAGGAGAGAACCACTTCTTTTTAGCTGATCTTTTATGTTTAGAGGTTGTCTTTAGAGGAAAGCAGTAATTAAAGATGCTGAGAAAGATATCAAAGAAGTCTCTAAAGTTATTATTATCATCTGAGTGCATGAGAATAGAAACCCAGTCAACTTTGGAGAGTAGATTGACAAAATTTTCATAAAATTGAGGTGATAGGGATCTCTGTAGAATACTTCTTTGTATAGTGCAGCTGTTATTGTTTTTCACAGTTTGGTTAAGTTTAAAAGTAATGGCAGAATGGTCAGATATCAAAGGATCAAAAACATTAACTAGGTATTGTTCACTTTTATAGTCTGTGATAATACTATCTAAACATGCCGATTTTCTAGTAGGTTGAAAGTTAGTAAAACTAGGATTGAAAGATGTTAATAAATTAGAAATAATTTTGCTATATTTTGATTCAAAAAGATTGTCCAAATTTAAGTTAACACAAATAATAATATTTTTGTTTAGCTTATGAAGATAGTTTAAAACTTTCTCTAGTTGACTAATGCAAGGATTCATATCACCATTTGGAGAGCGATAAATTGATATTATGATAGTTTTCAGATCGTTGAGCATGATTGCTGCAGCTTCAAAGTGAAAATCGAGACAATAGTCCTTTAGAGAAATAGATTTAACCTTTTGCTTTTCTGTAACAAAGATGCAGGCCCCTCCATGTTTTGCTGTAGTATGGCAGAACGAGGCACAGAGTACATATCCTTGTATTTTAAAAAGGTTAATTTCATCCTGACACAGCCAATGTTCAGTGTTGCAGAAAACGTCAATAATTTGAGAAACACTGTACTCTTCTAGTTCAATAATTTTGTCCTTAGACATTGCACATTTAGCTAGAAAACACTTAGATTGCAGTTTATATTCCCACTCACTATCTGACCTGCGCCAAGTCAGCTTCCGCCACTCTTTCTCATGGTATTTTGACGAGCTCTCGGAAAAAAATAACTTCCAAAGTATATGTTTTTAGGCCAGAATCATGGACTTAAAAGCTTTTTTATAATAGCAATAGAGATGCCATTTGTCTAAAAGCCACATGGGAAAATTCCCAAGAAAGTTGATGTAGTTTTAATGGAAGAAGCCAAACAGGCAGTGATAGATGGAATGAGCCTAAGGGAAATAGGGAAAAAGTATGATATCCATCAATTGACTAAGCTCATGAAAGTGTGTCGCTTGACCCAAAGATATACAAGAAGGAACCGCTTGGTATTTCAGTGGTTAGATTACCTGCCTGGAAAGTGGGAGTCCTGGGTTTGAGTCCCGGTCAAGTCACTATTTTTCTCCTCTCTATAACTTTAGTTTAAGTTGCACACTTTCATATGCAAATTCAATTCTTTCCTTCCATTATTTTCTCTTAGTGCTATGCTATAGTGAAATTTTGATTGGTGAATCATTTAAAGTAAGATTATTTTGTATTTTTTATATTTTAATTAATGTGCCTGTGTTCCTTTTGAATTTTTTGTGTTCCTTGCATCACAATTTTCACACCCTTCAAAAAAATTTGTAATTTGTTTCCCAGTGTAATTTTTGTTTCCCACTAGATGAGCTATATAGAAAATATCATTTAAGAAATGAATATTGAAGAAGTGAATACATTTGCTGTTTATTTTGTTACTATCCACCCCCTGTATGGTTTGAATTGTTGCTGTTACTATTCACCTCGACCAGCAGGTGAATAGAAAAACTATATAAAATTAGCATTGGTTGTGCTATGTTTCATATCACCAATTTGCCACTTGGGAGTAAAGAAATGTACATCTAGACACATTTTAGATTAAAAAGAATTTATAGATTTTTTTTTTTTAAGATGCAGTAGACTGTACAAAATTGAAAATGTTGCTATTCATCCCATTCTACGGTACTAATTTGGTTCATTTATATATTTCTTAGGGGAAAAAATTGATGAAATCACACAAGCTATGTATAATCTTTTCTCGGGTTAACACCCAAGTAAGTTCAGGAGAACATGAAGTCGCCAACATTTCCATGGCCATCTCTGCCATCAGCAGTCCTGAGAAAGATGGCAGAAATGGCCTCTTACTTAAGTGAACAGTATCTTGCTAATATAAAGAAAGAAAGACTTGTCTCATATTTATAAAAAGCACTATCCTAATTTCTGTAGATACTTATTGCCATCTAAGTTGGAATATTGAAGTATAAATAAAAGGAGTCAATAAATATAATAAGTTGATTGTTCAGCTCTTTGGTGAAATAGATTATTATAATACTACTAATATTAATTAAAAACAGCTTTGAAATTTGACTGCAATATATCTCTTGATTTTATGTAAGCAATATTTTTAATTGAAGGTTCACAGAAATATTTTCTTTCATTGAAGAATTTAGATATATTGTTTTGAATTTATCATTTATAATGTTATAATTTACCTTTATTTTTATATCAGCAGAGTTAATTTATTATTATAAAGCTCTACTTATAACGTTATCAGTTTATCATTAATTTTTTTGAGACATACTTAATAAAATAGCATACATTAGTTGAACAATTGAAAGATTTTCTTCATTTACCTTTAAATATTAGATCTTAGCAGATGGCAACTATTTTCAGGAACCTGTAAGCTCAGATTCATTCTATGACAGTGATTTCAATGATGCTGGATCTGAAGTTACTGCTGTAGAAAGAGGTGCTTCAAAGAAAGGTAGCCATGATAGTGAAGACCAAGATGTTGCTGGAAGGAGTAAAGGAAGTCAGAAAAGAAAAACTAAAACTAGTGGTGAGTTTAAGATGATACCCAATCATTAACTGTCATTCATAAAAATATATTGTTTATTTACTATGAGTTTTTATGCTTTTAATAGAATTAGGATTTTTGGACAAGTGACTATATCAATTTTACATTTAGATAATCTTCAAAGAGTTGTTTTTGATGTATTTTATTGTTATCAATTGTAGTATTTACTCTCATATTCTCTCATTTTTAACAAATTTACTGTGCAAGTAATTATAATTTCTTGCTTTCTCATTTATGGAAAATTTTGTGAATATATCAACATGTGCCCCCTTGTTCCAGTTGTCCAATTTCTGAATGTTTGAGGAAAGTTTTCTATAGTATTTCATTGTGAAGAAGAAATACCATTGATTATGATTTTAATACATTGATAATTTATTTATTTCTATATAAAATTCAACCTGTATATTTAATGGCTTCTTTTTATATTAGAATTCATTATTACTATACATATAACTGATATCACCATTATGAAGTACCAAAAATGCTTCAGAACAGATCTGTCACTGTTTATTTGAATAAATAAATATATTATTTTGGATTCCTATATTATAAGGAATAATATTTAAGAAAATAAATGTATTTATTATTATTATGATAATATTATTTATGGTTAGTTTTATGATAATTTATGTCAATGAAGATATATTTGATTGTGATATTTTTCTAACTAAAAGAGATTCATTTCAATATTTATTATCAAAGTATATGTTAAATGAATAATAATTATATTACATGCATAATGGATGTTCACTGAATAATATTTTTCATTAAAAGTTACATTTCATATTAAAATAAAATTTGGGAAGATAATTAATAAAGAAACCTTGCATGTTAAGATAAAAAAATGCAGTGAGAAAACTTAATCAAATATGATGTAAAAAATTTTCTGATGGAAATTTTTAAAAGATTCAGGTGAGGGAGGTATTGTCATTGAGAATGGATAACTGCAAGGTTTCAATTCCAAATTCATCATTCTAATTTTAAAGTGAGCACAGAACCAGATTCAGAGGGAAAAATCATGGAGGATGAGGATGAAGAAGAAGAAGATGCTACAGAGCAAGTTGTATCTGTTGTGGACACCTCTGCAGCAGTAGCAGCTGCGTGGGATATGGATCCAACGCAAGTCGACTGGGGTCCAGAAGATGCTGCTTCCTCTTCTGCCCCTCCTGCTGCTGATGAGGGATTTCAAGTTCAAGGAATGGAGGTTCCTCAAGGACGCTCCCCTGGGACTACATACAAGTGCATTGCTTTGTATTCTTACACTGTGAGTATATATTCTATCTTAGTCACTCTTGCTTAAAATAATTCAATAAAATAGGGCCCATTGCTAGTGACTTTGCTACTGGGTGAGTTGCTTTTATTTTTGATGCTGTAACATTTCAAGTCATAATTTCATACATTAATAATTCAGTTCCTGGAGGAAGCCAAGTATGTGAGATTAGCTCAGCTGTCAACTTGCTTTTGAAAAATCTACTTCTACAATTTGGGATGAAGTATTAAGATATTTTTGTTTGTATTCTATTAATTAATACAAGATTTTACTAAGTATTGACACAAAAATACTAGAAACTTCTTTGTTAACAGGACCATTCCTAAAGGACATATCTATCTTTTTGGAGTACATTCATATATATTTTTTAAATTGATAGGCTCAAAATCCTGATGAGTTAAGCATTGTGGAGGGTGAAGCATTGGAGGTGATAATAGGTGGAGCAGGAGGTGATGATGAGGATGAGGATGGTGGTGGAATGGGAGGAGAAGGTGATGGCTGGGTCAAGGCTCGAAACTACCAAGGAGAGGAAGGTTTGGTGCCACAAAACTATCTGGAGGCAGCACTGGATGAAGGAGCAGGAGGTGGAACAGGAGGGGAGGAAAGTGGGAGTGGCAGTGGAGGTGCCACCAACAGAGGAGGCTTCCATACACAATTTTCATTCTCTTCAGTTGATTACCATGTTGAAGATTCAACACAGAAGGTGGAAGGTACCATTCCAAAGGTAGGGGTGGAAATGGTGGCTGTGGAAGAAGAAATAGAAGCTCCTAAAGTAGTTGAAGAAGTTCAGGGCAGAAGATTCCAACCTCCAGCAAATATCTGCATAAATGGTGAGTACCTAATTCCTCAAGACAGAGCTATTAGTTATTGTAATTTCTAATGATGCATTAGGGATATTAGTGTGATTGCTCCTGAAGACTATATTGATAAAATTCTAAAAAGTTGTTTTACTGCTCAAAAACTCAATTTTGTGATGAAATGAGAAATATTTCTTCTATTTTATTTAAAATATTAAATGCTGTTGCCTTGGTCAAGCACCCCCTGACAAGTTCATGAGAGCTTATGGGGACTTCACTGATAATAGGAGCAACAGTGGGTCAACATGAAAAAATATTATATTTTATAGGTTATTAAATAAATTGACTAACAATTGCTAATTATTCATATAATTTTCTGAAAAAATATATTTTGATTTGATTTGTGCATAGTCCTGAAGATATATTTGTGATGCTTGATTGTGATTAAGATTCAATAGCTCTGAAGCAAAATTTAAAACACTTTAACTCTAAAAGTTGGAAAAATGGTTTATAAAATTTTAGCATGACTTCCCACTAATTGCATTGGCTTAATTTTCATTGTATACAACATGACCACCATCTCTGATTTTATGGTTTGAACAATTTCTCTTTTAAAGGATTGATGAGCCAGAAATCTCAAGTTATGTAGCTTTCTTAAAACACATTATTTCAATAGATAAATTATGGCCTCTGTTCTCTAGGTCGCTGATTCTGATTGAAACATGTTTATTCAATGCTTAAGCTAATGTGATCATTTACATCTCATATGCAAAATGACTTTTAAATAGACCAATTAATCCTTCTAACAATAATAATTTCCTTTAAAACAGGAGTTGGTGGAGATGCTCCGAGCTACTGCATAGCTTTATATGATTATGAAGCAACATGTCCTGAAGAACTGACTTTCTCTGAAGGAAGTATTTTGAGGATAATAAGAAAGAGCGGAACTGCTGCTGGGGAAGATGGCGAGGAAGTAGATGATGGCTGGTGGGAAGGAGAAGCACCTGATGGCAGCAAAGGGCTATTCCCATCCCTTGTTGTTGAACCATGCCGACCAAATGGAGAACCTTTGACTCCAGAGGTATTGAATTTTAACTAAAAATATTCAACAATGTTTTCATGCTAAATAAATTTTGTTTCTTGATTTTCTGTTTTTAAAAAATATCTCTAGTATTCTAATTAATCTGTAATTAATTAAGGATTGTTTAAAAAATATCTTTGAAGGAAAATTTCAAGTTGAAAATCAATGAAAATATAGCAAATGAAGATATGAAGTTGAATATTTGTTTATATTAATGATTAGAAGAAAGCTCCCTTACCTAAAATTAGTTTCAAAATACTTAGTCATTCTATCATCATATATAAAAAGATTACAAATGTAACAATACCTTTAAAAAGAGGCTGAAGTAAAGGTGTTTGCATGAGGAATTGTGCTCCTTACAGCACAAGAATAAACGGAAGTGGAAAATAACAAGAAAACAGTAGAGCCACTATGTGAACTGCCTTACTCACAATGCATCCCATCAAGAGATTGGAATTGATGCAGTTAATTTAGTTTTTGGATATCCATCCTGGAAAGTGGGAGTCATCAAGCTATTTTTCACTTGTGTTTATCTTCTTTTGAGGTGTGGCCATCTTCATGCAAAGTTGCGTGCAATCTTTCCTTCATCCTTGTTTGTTTCCTTGGGAGAGAATGTGTGAAAAATTGGACCTCTGGTAGTGGTTGTTACTTGTAGCCACTCTCACAAAGCATTTTATTAACAGAGTGGAATGAATATGGTGCAGTAGCTTTATGGTTAGAGTACTGGAGTTTGAGTACTAGTTATGATCCTATAAAATATTTTTTATCCTTCTAGGTAGCATGTATAGAAAATAGTATTTTTAGCAAAGTATTTTATTTTTTTCTTTGTGTTTTTTGCTTCAGAGATTTAGGTCAAAATGAAATAAAATTTATCAATAATTGTCTATACTTTATTTCATTGCATATTCTTTTCTGATTTCCTACTTTAGTTTTTAATAAATTTTATGAAGAGTCAGTAACCACCAATACTAACCATTGGGTACTCGCATTCTATAAAAATTAGGCTGCGTTTTAGTTTGTATTATGTTTTAGTTGACAAAAGGAGTAAAATTATTAATACTTGCCAAGTGACTTTCATTAATAGCTGTAAGATTTCATCACAGATAATCCATAGATAGAAAATATATACATACTTGTAAATCTATTACATACAGACACAAATTCTAACCATGTTCCACACTGACTTGAAATTTTTACGACCTACTGGCCATAGCTTGTACCCACCAGAAAAAAAAGCAATTTTGAAGCTCAATATCATGAGTTCGATGCCAGAAGACCCCAAAGTCCTGATTTTTTTAATATAAGGATGCATTGCAGGGATCTTCAAAAATTTTTTGAGACACCTCCCGGAAAAGTAGAGTGTTGAAATTCAAGGGATTGCTAGAAGCCGTGCATATCCAACAAAACCACAAAGATATCTTCAACGAGTGTCCTTGGTTCAACGCTAGGTCAGGGAAAGTATTCTCCGATTTAAAATATATTGTGACTAATTTTAAGATTTTTTTTGGAATCCTTTCCCGATAAGATGGAAACTTGAAACTTTATGAATGAAGATAGAGATAATTAATATTGTATGTAGATAGAGATCATTAATATTTTTTATGAATGCTTTTAACATTTTGCTGATGGTCGGTGGTTCAATCCCAGTGAGTTTACATTCCTCAATTCGTTTCTTATGGGGATAATGGAATCCTATTTTAGGTCCTTCCTGGTATGATATCGAATTCAAACTTTGCATTACATAAGATTAACTCCTACCAAGATATAATGTGTATTCACATCTGCCAATAGGTCCTGGGTTAGACACCAGACATTGCTAAAATTAGAAATTGCTATGATTTTTAAGATTTTTTGTACCCTTTCCCAATAACATAGGAACTTAAAACTTGGCATGTGAATAGAGATCATAAATATATTTTATAAAGGCTGTTTCCCTGATTGTCCTTGGTTCAACCCCAGAGAGCGTTTTACATTACCCTATGCATTTCAGATGCGGATAACGGAGTCTTAATTTTGGACCTTCCCGTAATGATATCAACTTCAAAATTTGAATCAAATAAGTTTTGTTTCTACCAGGGAGTTATATGTATTCTCATCTTACAAAGGATTCTGGGTTCAACACCAGGCATCTCTACTAATTGAAACATGAGGTGGGAATCTCCAATTACTTATGATACAGTTTCGAAAATAATTTCAGCTACATCCCTGTAGGACAGGGATTCAAAATCACAAAGGGCCCAGTAAATGCACTCTGCTTTATTAATATCTGTAAAACTTTCACAAAATGTACATGAGTTTGATGCTACAGAAGTGCTTATTTCTACTATTTAAAATAAATTGCGGCGAATTTTAAGAATATTTTCTATCCTTTTTTTTTCTTTCTAGAACCTTGTTGATATGAAATTGACTTGAAACTTGTATCATTAATATGCTTGCAGAATGCAAGCAACCTTTACTCAAATAGGTATATCTGGAGAAACGTCTATATATAATAGATATATAGGGGATCAAAATTCTAACCATGTTACACATGTGTCACTGACTTGAAATTTTTAGGACGTACTGGCCATAATGTGTACCCACCAGAAAAAAAGCAATTTTGAACCTCAATGTCATGGGTTTGATGCCAGAAGGTCCCCTAAGTCCTGATCTTTTCCATAAGGATGCATTGAGTTTATTTTCAAAATTTTTAATAGGCACTTCACGTCAAAAAATAAATTTTTAAATTCGAGTGATCGTTGAAAGCCAGGCATATCAAAAGAAAATCAAAAAAGACATTCTCGAAGACTATCCTTGGTTTGACACTCGGTCGGGGCAAGTATTCTCCTATTTAAAAAGCAATGCAACGATATTTAATATTAAAAAAAAAAATCCCTTTCCGATAATGAAGAAACTTAAAACTTGGCATGTGAATAGAGATAATAAAAAAATTTCATATACCCTGTTTAAAGTTTCCCTGATGGTTCTTGGTTCGATTCTAGAGAGACATTCACATTACTCTATGCACTTCAAAAGGGGAAAACGGAGTCTAATTTTAGGACCTTCCCAGTATGATATCGACTTCAAACTTTAAATCAAACAATTTTTTTTATACCTGGGCATTATATGTATTCACATCTTATAAAAGGTCTATGGTTCGACTCCTGGCAGTTCGGCAATTTTGGATACATTCCGCAAAATTTCGAAAATATTTATGGGATTTCCCGGTAGGATAGAGATTTCAGAATCACAGATGTCCCATAGGAGGCACCCTTCTAAATTAATAATCATATATAAGTCACTAGATGTCCGTTAGTTCAAAGCCAGGTGATTGCAAACCTCCCACATGAAATACATTCCAGTGATTTTTAATAAGTTTTTTAATCACTTCCCTATAACATGGAAACTTAAAACATGGTATGCAAATAGAGGTCATAAATATATTTCATAAATATAATTTACTGTTTCCCTAATGATAAATAAATCAATATTTAGAAATAAATTTAAATAAATAAATTGGCAGAAACGTGGGATAGAGTTCCCACATTTTTCTTCTCCACTACACTGCTGATTCTCGCACTGCAAATGAATTGTATATTACTTTTGTTTTTGTTAGGTTTATCCTGAGTCCTATCTTCTGTCCCGCGGTATTTAGTTCTTCAAATCTTGAAATTAGATCTTTTGCGTTGGGTGCAAGGACAATTATATCATCTAGTGTGTGAAATGAAACATTTTCACTTTTATTATTTGCCTAATGGAGATTCAGTTTCTTCTATATTTTAAAAGAAATTTGCCAATTAAATTGATATCAGAAATAAATCATTTTTGCTAGAAGTCAACTTAAATAAATAATCAATGAAGCATAACTTTCTAGTACTGTCTTAAAATTAGTTTCAACTTAACATATGATTTAAAATTTTCATTGGTCTAATTATATTTGTTGTTAATACTGAAAGACTACAAATTTCCAAGAATATTTAAATTCTAATTGATCTGTACAATTAAGATAATTCATATCACAACTATAATTTTAGTATTTTAAAAGTGTGAGTTCATAGTAATAGTTAGTAGTAATTATATAATGTTTGTGTCATAAGCTGTATATAGAATGAGCATGACAGTAAACAGCTTACCTTGAAAGATTATTAATGTATTTTTAAGTATTGTAACCAAATTGAATTTTCTTTATTGGTGAAAGGAATTCTTATTATAACAGGGAGAGGAATCTCCTCCAGGATCAGCTCCTCCAGTATTCACCCCTCCAGATGTCCCTACTTATTTACTGCCACCACAGCATGTGTTTGTTACTCAGCCAACACCAGATGTTGAGGAAAAACCTATTACAGAATCTCATCCATCAAATGAAGAAGAAGGTGAAATAGAACCAGGTAACCAAATAATTCACTGCTGTTAATGCAGTAGAATTTCATTGATTCATATAAAATTTAGCTCTTTATTTTTTCCATTGCAGTTGTTAATTTTTAACCAGTCGTGATACTAAAACTTGGACTGATTTACATGAATTTTATTTTTCATCAAAAAGGTCACAGGCATGTTGCATATATTTCACTCGTCAAATTCCAATCAAATGCAGTAAAGTGGGAAGCGAATAATCACTGCTAATTCTTGAAAATGATATAATAATTTACACCTGTATGCATGACAGTTTTTGTTTAGAATTTATTTACTGAATGCAATTTAAATATTTGCATGCCCAATTCTTTTATTATCATAAGGTTTTATTTATGAAGATTCACCTTCCATCAACATTTCTTGAGTTTTCCATTATGCCTCACCTTGACATATGATTATCTCAAAAGCACAGTGATATTTCCATTTATATAAATGAGCCATGTATGGTAGTTGATAATTTAAAGCTATATATTTAAATTACTATTATAGTTTTTTAGATTTAAAAAATACACTGTACTATTCAGCATTGTTCTGCAGAAATTAAAGTGTTATATTTGAGCAGAAACTCATCACTCAAACATTTTCCTCAATTTTTTATATTGACTATAGTTTTCATAAATTCCCTATAATTTCAGTAATTTTAAAATAGTCTGAATGATTCTTTTCTATTATTTAAACATCGCTAGCCATTATCACCTATAGTTGAGTTAGAAATTGAAAGTTAAGTTGATGAGATATTTTAATTTATTATACCGAAATGACAATTTAAGACGTTTTCCTTTTTGAGGCTTTACATGATGATGATTGTCCATACATGATTTTTCTCTTATTTAAACCACCTCTCTCAATAGCTTTATACACTTCTTAGGAATTTATAATTTATCCTTGCTAAAATTAATTTATTTATAGGTTTCACAGTATATTTGTACTGTATTCATTAGCATATGAGATGCTTATATATAACAGGCATTATGATTTTAAGAGGGATGATACCTAAGTTGCGAGCGTTGCATAGGAAGCAAAGGATTTTGCACGCACGGATGAAGAAGCTAGAGGAAATTGGAGTAGACTTTGTTCTTGAGCGGCAAAAACTTGCGGAGGTGCGAAGATTGGTTAATGATGAATCACAGAATGAGTTTCAGGAATAAAGGTCTAGAACCCTCCCTAGAGTCATTAGGAGGTGACAAGAATGAATTTTGGTCATATGTCTGAGAATCTCGAGGAGGTGAGTCTTCAGTACCCAGCCTTGTTAATGACGTGGGTTTAACGGTTACTGAATCGATAGGAAAAGCAAAACTTATTAATTGATACTACCAGAAATCTTTACCATACACAATGGACATGTGAACAAATTTTCAATGTGTGTTGATTCAGAGATGGAACCAATCGAGTTGTCGGTAGAGGGATTAGGGAAGTTGTTGCGACAAGCAGACAAGAAGAAAGCACAAGGACCAGAAGGTATATCATTCTCAATGAGTGTATGAGAAGAGTGCATATCACTCTGATTCCAAAGAAAGGACATTCCTCGAAACCAAAAGATTACCATCCATAATCTTTAACGTTAATTTTTTGTAAGACTATCGAGCACATCATAGCGAGTTCAATAATGCATTTCCTAAGTGACAACGGGGCAATTAGGTAGTCTAAGCAGCTGATAAGGGTATAAGAACAGACGCCGTATTTCTAAATTTCAGAAAAGCTTTTGATCGAGTATCGCATGTAAAATTAATACATAAGTTGCTGGCTTATGGGATAAACGGAAAATTTGTTGGATGGATAAACTGATTTCTTGGAAACAGATCGCAGCAGGTTGCGTTGGATGGAATTTAATCTGATGAGGTTTGCGTCAAATCTGGTGTTCCTCAGGGAAGTGTATTAGGACCAATTTTGTTCCTTATTTATGTTAACAATTTTGTGGATAATGTTAAGAGCAAGGTTAGGTTATTCACTGATGATGCTGTTAAGATACATTGGGGGTTGTTTTTCATTATTTTTTCTCATGCATTTAATAATAAATACATATAAATAATTTCGAAATAATAGGAAGTTCTTTATAAGGGAAAAGTAGGACGTCGTTTGAGGCAATTGCAGCAAATAGTTCTGCTTGAGTTTTCATACATAATTAGAGATGGTGATCTTCTGTTGCGCTACGTGGTAAGTATCACCAGGAAGACCCTGGTCGATGACGTACGGATCAATTGCAGTGAATTTTAAGAATATTTTCAATCCTTTTTTTTTCTTTTGAGGACCCTCTTGATATAATTTCGACATGAAATTTGTGTTATCAATATGCTTGCAGTATGCACGCAACTTTTACTCATATAATATACCAATATATTAAACTCTGCAAACTGTCTACCATCTATATCTTACAAAATCATCATCTTTAGCTCTATTTGTATTTTAATAAGTATTATGGAATAATTCAACACAAAACTGTTGGAATTATTATGCTGTATCTCTTTTAGCTCTTTTTACCAAAGAAAATTGAATTCAAAATAAGTACATAAGATAAATGATCTGCATGAAAATTTTAAGAATTTAATCCTGTGATTTGGCATGAATTATGGAGTTGATTTTAAACTCTTTTTTTCTTAAACTCCTTCATTACACATTCTTCTGGATTAATTGTGACTATTATGTCTATATAGCAAATTCAGCCTTTAGAATTTTTTCTTGTTTCATTTATCCTCAAATAATTCAACTTTATTATTGTGATTTTTATTTCCAAGTAATTGGTAAATTACATTAGGTTACATATGTTTAAAATTTGCAGATATAAAACTTTTATAACAATATAATAGCCAACACACTGATGGGTAGCTTCCTAGTTTCCTTCATTGCTGACAGAAGGAAAATTGCAGGTTACAAATTCATAATGCAGTAAAAAATAATACACGTGTATCTTGATCTTCAAAGAAGTGCAATGGGAAACAATCATATAGCTTTTTAGAAATGAGTCTTTGGATATAAAATAAAAGTGAAGAACTGCGTGCTATCCTGCTTGCCATCAACAATTTATTTTGCTAAATAGCTTTAATAATTACATTGCTTACGCTTGCTCACTTATCACTATGAAAGGTTCCCCACCTACTCAACCTCCTCCAACTGCTACTAGTGGCTTCTCTATGGAACTAACCAAGGGAAAACAGCATCATTATAAGAAGCAATTTGAAGAACATGATGATGCAGATAATGAAAGAATTGAAGGTGGAGGTGAGATCTACAATGAGATGTATCCTATCAGTGTGTTAATGTTGTTCTTGCATGACTGCTTTATGTGATCAACTGTATTATTTTTTGTATTTATTATGATTGGTTGTCTTCTATCTTATAATTCCCAGTAACATTGTGAACTGATATTAAATAGAAAATATAATCTTGTACTTTGTAAGAAGTCCTGAATTTATTTGTGTGTCAAATAGTATTGTTTAGTAAGTGTTGTGCATTTAAGAGTTGTGCTAATTTGAGTATGAATTTCTTGATGTGTAAATAGTTGCTAATAATTGTATGATAAACATACTGCATAGTATCATTTTTTAGTATTGGTGTCAGTAGGATTGATTCATATTGTAGTTATTCAACATGTTGAGCTAGATTTTAAGTGAATTTTTAATAATTTTTATTAGTTATAGATTTATTATTATTATTATTCTCAAAAGTGAAAGTTAAGCCCCAATTCCTTTATGGATAACAGAATTATATAATTGGTATCCTTCACCAAAAACTCATAATTTAGTGACTGAGCTGAGCACATCAATTAGGTAATACTTTTAATTTTAATTGATATATTAGATTGAAATATTTCTATTAGAAAAAATGTTTCTGACAAGGATTATTTTTTAATTAAAAATTTAAACTCATAATACATATATTAGTTTATCATGGTGATGTATTTTCATGCTTATTGTAGAAGTATCCATACTTTTGTAATAGGCAATGCCTTGTTGTAAGGTTAATGAAATTAAATTCATAGCTTAATCCAAAAGGATACTAAGTATATAGAACTTGTTTGAATAAATTTCAGGCAATATTGTATTTTAAAATAATTTCCAAAATTTCCCCATCTTTTTCATTACTTTGTAAAAATATTAATTCTATTTAAAAAAAAACACTTGGCTAACCATCTAATTAGCATTTCCCTGCATTAGGGTTAGCTATTTTCTGAATAATACAATCCTTGAGAAAATATCCATTGTGAGCATAAAAATTTATAAAAATCATAATATTGTGAGCGATTCATAATTAATAAGTGTTTTTTTTTGTAATTTTTTATCAGAAGCATAATTGTATATAAACCCTGGAAACCCATAATATGTCCTAATTGGCTCTGTGTATATTCCTCCTCAGTCTCCCTTTGAAATTCATGCATCAATGAATTATGAACTACAATACCGTGGAAAATATTATTTCTGCTGCTGAATTTACTAATGCTCTTGTGATTAGTGATTACAATCTTCCCTCTATATTTTGGTGTGAGCTTTCTCCTTTTGATGAAGAACTAACATATTCAGTAATTCTCTCACCACAATCAAGAACTGTTATTAATAACTTTTATTTTCTTGGTATTTTTCAAGTTAATACTATATTTAATACTTATGGTTCACAATTGGAATTCACTTTATCAGATTCTCATCTAATCACTTCTTCTATTTCCTCCAATACCTTATTTTGGTTCCTGAGTTTTAAGCAAACACACAAATGATAAATTTAATTTTGTCATTGCTGTGAGTGTTCGTTAGTTGAAAACCACCTGTACCATATATAGATCATGGTTTACTTGCCTGTAAGAAAGATGCACAATATTGCTTTGGGTTGAATTTGTGAGAATGCAAAACATTCTTTGTGTTTTTAATCTGCATCACAATATATTTGATCTGCCAATTATATGGGACAGTTTCATTATCAAGGATTCATTTGGATCACCCAAGACATAATTTATCATTATTGATTCATTTAATTTATGGTTCATTATCGAATTTAAAAATATGAGTTAATGTTATCAATTATAGAGCATAATTCCTTTATTGTAATTCTATTCTATATAGTTACTTCCCTGAATATATAAAACACTCTTAAATATGGGATACAAAACCTACAGTCAAAACTGTAATTTTCATTAACTTGGGATTTTGACGGTGTATAGGCCCTAATGAGAGATAACTTGGTAAGAAAATTAACCCTTAGTATCATGGTTTCGTTCCCAGGAGGCCCCACAATCCTGATTTTTCTCATAGGAATTTATGATATAATTTCTTAGAAAATTTCTCCTACAGGAATGAATGAATGAATCAGATCTCATTTTAAAGAACTTGGAAAAGGAATTATGAACTGAAACTTATTCCCTTACTACAGGGTGAAAACATTTTACTTGTATAATAATAGGAAACTTAATTATTAAAAATTCCAATATATGTATATGTTACACCCCAAACGTGTAATTGCCCATTTCATGAATTGGGCAAATACACGTTTGGGATAACAGGAACCCTACCTACCCTACTCAGCCCATCGGCGCCGCACATATTTCACGATTTGAACCAGAGATTAATTAATTAATTAAATATGCGCAGCGCAAATGGGTTGAGTAGGGTAGGTAGGGTTCCTGTCACCCCAAACATGAAATTGACCAATTCATGAAATGGGCAATTATAAACGTTTGGGGTGTAACATATGTACCGTATATGCCTTTGTATAAGTAGACCTTTGAAGCCTAAAAAAATCTTTCAATAACCAGGGGTTGACTTATACGTCAAACATAAAATTTAACCCTTTATACAGGGGTAAATAAGTGAAACTGCCTGCTTAACACATGTACAAAACTCTCACAATTCTTTCTTTCTAAATATAATTTTTGGCAAGTCTAATTAACATAGATATCAATTAAAACAAATTTCATCACAAAATACAATTATGGCCAAAAGTAAATATATAAAGCCCTGCAAACTAATTATCGGCGAGTCAAATATATTTAGAAAATGAATTCGACGCACATTTATTCTTTGCAAATTATATATATTTCTTCACATGTATTTTTATCTTAAAAAAAATAATATATATTTTGATGTTTTCTTTTTACAAATGAAGATCAATAAGCACATCATGGTTTGTTTTTCTTTACTATATAATGGTTATGATCCGACTTAGTGGTAGGAGTTAATGGAAGTTGTTTTAGCAGTGACATGATTTGATATTACCACGCTATTTTTTTAAATTTTTGCCTATTATCAAATTACAATGGCTAAACAGGCTCAAGTAAAAGACATAGGACACATCAAACTCATATCATAATAATAATTTATTGATCATTAATTGATACAAAAACACAATAGATCTCTTCATAAAATAGGTAATTAAAACACTAGTTCATTAAAATTAAGGTAGAAAAATTCACTTATTGAATACAATGGTTTAGAGATTAACCAGTTAAAAATTATGTTGTTAAATTTTATACACAAATTAGAATGTGTGTTTTGTGTTTTGGACAATCTGCAAGTAGGTTTATCTATTTTCTTTGAGTTTCTTGTATTGTAATTGTGTACATCAGATCTTGTTTTAAGTGACTTCATATTCTCTTTAGCATGCCTGATATTTAGGTATATATACAAACTATAAACAGTCATTATTTTTAAACTGGCAAAGGCATATAATATTGTGTCAGCCTTTATGTTATTAGGCAGGTCATTAATTAAGATTAGAAACAATAGTGGACCCAGCACAGAGCCCTGAGGAACTCCATTTTTTATATCCAGAATATCTGACTTTAAGCCATTAATTTCAACAAACTGCTTTCGATTTGTTAAGTATGATTCCATAATTTTCAGCTCCAATCCTTGGAAACCATAATACCTAAGTTTCTGTTTCAAGATGATATGTGATACACAATCAAAAGCTTTGGATAGGTCACATAGGGTTAGAGAAGTTATTGTATTATTTTCAAAACCATCTAAAATTTTGCAAATTATTCCCTCTGTCGCAGTCTCCGTGGATTTATTTGAGCGGAAACCATGCTGTGCTGTTGACAAAAGGCCATTCTTTTCAAAATGGTCATTTATTTGAATTTTCATTACTATCATTATTTTTTCTAATATTTTACCTAGAATAGGAACAACAGAAATGGGTCTATAGCTATCTGGATCTTTTACGTCTCCTTTCTTCAGGATGGGGAATGTTTTTGTATATTTCAGTGCATCTGGAAAAGTCCCTGATTGCAGACAGGTGTTAAAAACTACTCCCAGAGGAAAAGCAATAACATGAATTATATGCTTCACCAGCTCATTTGTGAGCCCATATGCATCTCTGGTTTTTGAAGATTTAAAGCACTTGACTATTTTGATAATTTCATGAGGAGTTACACAAGCCCACTTGAAGATTTTTTTATTTAACTTGAGATTGTTGAGTAGGGTTAAGGGACTGCACTGTGGCTGTTGCACTTCAGAAAGTATATTCTCAATACTACAAACAAAATGATTATTTAAAGTGTTTGGATCAATTGGTACTTCATGTGGAATATTAGAAGAGGTTTCCTGTTTAATATGCATCCATGCTGCTTTGCTCTTATTAGTTGCTGCATTTATGAATTCAGCATTGAATTCCTTTTTTGCCAGGAACAGTTGTTTGGAATATTCCTTTTTTAAATCTTTATAGACTGTCCTCCACTCTCTATTCTGAGTTAACTTGCTTCTATTATAAAGAGAAACCAGCTTTTCTCTCAATTGGACCAGTTCAGGATAGAACCACTTCTTTTTAGCTGATCTTGTGTTTAGAGGTTGGCTTTAGAGGAAAGCAGTAATTAAAGATGCTGAGAAAGATATCAAAGAAGTCTCTAAAGTTATTATTACCATCTGAGTGCATGAGAATAGAAACCCAGTCAACTTTAGAGAGTAGATTGATAACATTTTCATAAAATTGAGGTGATAGGGATAAGATTGAAAGATGTTAATAAATTAGAAATAATTTTGCTATACTTTGATTCAAAACGAATGTTCAAATTTAAGTTAACACAAATAATAATATTTTTGTTTAACTTATGAAGATAGTTTAAAACTTTCTCTAGTTGACTAATGTAAAGATTCATATCACCATTTGGAGAGCGATAAATTGATATTATGATAGTTTTCAGATCGTTGAGCATGATTGCTGCAGCTTCAAAGTGAAAATCGAGACAATAGTCCTTAAGAGAAATAGATTTCACCTTTTGCTTTTCTGTAGCAAAGATGCAGGCCCCTCCATGTTTTGCTGTTGTACGGCAGAACGAGGCACAGAGTACATATCCTTGTATTTTAAAAAGGTTAATTTCATCCTGACACAGCCAATGTTCAGTTATGCAGATAACATCAATAATTTGAGAAACACTGTACGCTTCTAGTTCAATAATTTTGTTCCTTAGACATTGCACATTTAGGTAGAAAACTCTTTTTCTCAATGGAAAAATATATATATACATTAAAGTACAAAATAATATAACCATAAAGAGTGAAGAATACAAAGAGAACATTGATGTGGTACATAGAATTAAAAAGCAAATACAAATAAATAAAAAAACCACAACAAAGTCATACATGATGCAATATCAAACAGTCAGATATTCCTTAATGGAATTAAAAGCTTTACTTGATAAAAAATGTTTCAATTTACTCTGGAAAGAGTAAAAGTTGACTTCCGTTTTGATGTGAGAGGGAAGCTTATTATTTAATTTTATCCCCATTACCTTTGGGCCATTTGCAGTTTTTCTATAATTTACATGATGTAGATGTAGATTATTTTGTTGTCTGGTATTATGACCATGTAAATCACAGTTTTTAGAGAATTTAAAAAGATTCTTTTTTACATGGCAGACTAAACTGTAAATGTATACACAGGGCACAGTTAGAATTTGTAATGAAACAAAAATGGGACCAGAGTATCAGATTTAGCATCCTGAGAGGTTAAGATATAAT
Source organism: Sympetrum striolatum (assembly GCA_947579665.1). Lineage (NCBI taxonomy): Eukaryota > Metazoa > Arthropoda > Insecta > Odonata > Libellulidae > Sympetrum > Sympetrum striolatum. The sequence continues at coordinate 91,213,926 of OX388345.1, forward strand.
CAATTGCTTCATGGATGGCAGACATAGTAGATGTATTTCTTCTAAATCCATGTTGGGAATCTGAGAGAAGTTTGTAGAAGTCTAGAAAAGCAACCAAGCGGTTATAAAATAAGGATTCAAAAACCTTACCAAGATAGTTAAGAATGGTAATTGGTCGATAGTTATTAATATTTTGAATATAGCCCTTATTTTTATTGACAGGGGAAATTCTAGAAGATTTGAGTGAAGAGGGAAATATACCAAGTCAGAAGGATTCATTGATTAGGAAAATAAGGAGATTTTTGATAAAGTCAAGGGCAAATAAAATAATATTAGAAAGGATGTCATCTGGACCAGCTGTCTTTTTATAAGCTAATTTCACTGAAGTTTTCTTTAATTCAGCTTCGTCACAAGGTAACAAGTAGAGAGAATTAGGATGAGAAACAGAATTAGGAGACATACTGGCAGACAAATTTACTTTGCAGGACAAGTTTGCTGAAAAATAATTCATGAAGCTAGAAGCAGCAGAAGCTAGATCTTTTATAATTTTTCCTGATGGGTCAGTAAGCTGTATGGGAGTGTTTTGGCTGTTACTACGATTTTCATTAATTATTTTCCATGATTCCTTAGCCTTGTTATTAGAGTTTATGATTCTTTTATTATTATAAGTTTTTTTAGCCAAAGTTAATTTGTAGGAATAATCCTTTTTTAAATTTTATACAAATTTTTTACATGAATATTATTTGATCTACGAGCATAATAATAGAAATCCTTCATAAAAGAGGAAGAGTGTCTTAGTACCATATCTCACGATTGAACAGAATAAAGGAAAGGCTATATTAAAAAAGAAAATTAACTTGTTATAGAATGCATCAAACTTATCATACTTCTCAGCACTATATACATCATCCCAAGATTCTTGCTGTAGGAGATAGATAAATATTGACTTATTGGAATCATTGAAGTGACGCTTAGTTACCATTTGTTTAGGAGGCTGCTTAGACAGGGATATTTCAGTGAGAAGAGGAAAGTGGTCGGATATAGTATAATTGATAATAGAGTTATTTACAAGGCCAACATTTAGGTTTTTTTTATAACAAGATCAAGGAGAGATTCACTACTTCTTGAGATCCTAGTTGGTGTGAAGTTTGTCATAGATAAACCAAAAGTATCAGATATCTATGTGAGATCTCTAGTATTAGTACTATCAACAAGATAGTTACAATTAAAATCACCTACAATAATTATATTAGGGTTTTGATAATTATTATATATTAGTTACAGAAGACACCCAAAATTTTTCAGAAATACATTAAAATCGCCAAGATGTGATTTATAAATAGATATGATAATTAAAACATCCTTTTTAATCATTCACACCATCAGACAACATTCAAAATCACTTTTGATTGTTGAATGTTTATAAGAGAATTTAATCTGAACAATTGTAAGGTGATTAATTGCACAAATAATAACACCTCCATTTTAAAGTTGGAAAATAACCTGGTAAACAGAAATTACTTATTTCATCCAGGTTTAACCAGGGTTCACAAACACACTATATCTGGGTTATAAGCACTCACAAGAAGTTCCATCTCTGAAAGTTTATTTCTTATACACTGTATATTTAAGGAAAGCACTTTAAACTTAAAACTGTCAGGATGTTAAATAGAAGAATGACTACCTTTCTTGCCAATACATGCAGATGTTAGCTTTGTGGATTGGTTAGGCGTGCTTTCCAAAAAAATATCTACTCACTAGGACATTTCCTAGCCAAAAACAATATTCCTATAACTATTGTATATTCAAGGATACTGTAATTTTCCTTCCCATTAAATAGAGCTCGGGAAATGGTGTTGCCTTATTATTTGGGTCGACTTATATATATTAGATATGATTATGTATATATATATACATAATCATATCTAATATATACATTAGATATGATTTTGTAGAGAGTTTCTACAGTTATGGTAGTAATAAAAGCCAATGGAAATAGTTCAAAATGGATACCAGCATGGAATGGTTTTATACTTAACATAATTCTATGGTAGATTTTTAATTTATTATATTTAACATAACAGACAAGCATTGGACATTTTAACAGGGGTTTTATTTTGAATCCCTTGGCATCTGTACCTCAGTGAGGTGGCCACAAATGTGGAGTGGGCATTAATAGTGATGGCGTATTATTATAAACACTGTTGAGGAAGGTTACAGGAGACATCCACAACTGTTGATACAATATTATCAATTGTATACTTTTGCAAAGATTTTAGTATTTTACTTAATTATTGGCATTGACAAAAACTGGACTCAGTCCTCTTGGGAGAATATTGTACCTGGCAGAGATGGAAGTATAGATATCTTGGTTATCATTCTATAAAACCCTTACTCAATGATCAACAAGAGAAAATATATAAGAATAGAATTATAGATAGGTAAATGGGGGTAGGAACCTGGAATGTGAGGAAAATGCTTAGGAAATGGAAGTTGAAAAATGTCAAGGTTGATATAAAGAGGTCCAACATTAATATACTAGAGCTAAGCAAAGTACGGTTGAAAAAGAGCAGAGCTTTGGAGTGATGATATGGGAGTTGGGGAATTGGGGGGAAATACTAACCAAAGGGGGTAGTGTAGTGTTGGACAAGAGAGCAATAGAAATCAGTAGAATCAGTTTTCAGTAGAAGTCTGAATCAGGAAACATAGCTATAGCTCAGAAGTACAAGAGTTTGAACTAAGAAATAGAAACAAAATAGGGCAGAAATTTATAGACTTAAGTGGAATAATCTCTTTATCACACACAAACTCTCCTTCAGCAACACTACAAACTGAAGAACACATGGAAAATGCCTGGGGATACAGATAGGTACCAAATCAATCATATTTTGTTACAGAAGAGGTTTAAAAATAGTGTTAAACATATGAGAAACTATCCTGGTGTTGATCTAGACTCAGATCACAACCTGATAATGATGAAAACTGAGCTTAGATTTAGAAAGTTCTTTTGGCCAAAACATGCATCTATGTGGAATTTAGAATCAATCTGGGGTGGAATGGATAGAGAATTTCAAGAGTTTAGTAGCAAGCTTCTGGCTAGTAAAGGAAAGGAATTTACCACAGATGAAAAATGCGAAAAGATTAAAAGAAACGTCAGAAATAGGGCTCAAAGAACTATTGGAAGGGTCAAGAAAAACAAAATTATATTGTATGTAACAGTAGAAATGTTAAACAAAATAAGTACATGCTCAATGGCAAAGTGTAGTTGGAACTCTGAGGCTTGGTGATGTTTGGGCTTCTTTATTAGCACTAACTTTGAGTTTGTATGTCATACTTTATTGGCTCACCTTCCATTCTCTGAAAAATTTGTTTCACCTTCCATACCTTAAGTTCCATACCTTCTTGTCTTTGCTATATTATATATTTTAGTGAGTTTAGGTTGTTAACATGTACCTCTTATCTTCCTTATCCTACCCCTATCTTATTAAGGTTTCTAAATAATTTACTCTGTTCTTATATGAATAGTTTATTTAATGAAAAGGAAATTATATGGATAAATACTTTTCTATAATACATTTCTCAGATCATTATTAAGTAGGTAATGGATCCTTCAATAGTTTTAGTTTTTAAATTCAAGACAAATGCTTGAGCTCTTAAAAGGGCTTGAGAATTTAAATAAGGAATCCTTCTTAAAAGAAGTTATATATTTTTAGAAATCAGTTCCTAACAGTTATAAATTAGGAAAGTAATACAGCTTTTGTTGCTTACTAAGTTTCTCTGTGGTAAATATTAGGTGGACTTTTCTTAAATTTACATTACCTAAATCAAATTTATTAAATGTTTTTGCAGAGTGCAGAGCATTATTTTCAGATCAAAAGTTTTGATGCCAAAGTAAGAAATGGCAAAGTAGTTTTGAAGAAGGAGTTTCCATTTTAAGGAGGAATAGGAATATGGAGGTTTTTTTAGAAATTCAGAAGCAACTTTAAACTTTTTAAAACTTATACCCATTATGTTTTGCATCTTAAATTAGCAATGTATATCACCCTGCAAGTTATGAAAAATGGCCAAATAAATTTTATTAGTTTAATGTTACACAAGTTTAAGTTTTATCATTTGTTCCCATTTATTTTAAAATTTGAAGCCATTTGGTCTCAATCAATCAAATATCAAAGAAACCTATATATTTCTGCAGTAATTGACTCAGTTGGCGGTCTGGAAAAAAATTTATAATTTATATTGTAGGTGGGAAATTGAGGAGTAATTCGTTAAAATGCTGCAAATAGTTTATTTTTACAAAGAAATGAAGTAATGTAATTTAATTTGAAAAAATTAATAATTTAATGTATTTAAAACGTATATGTATATTGCTAGATTATTTATCATAATTAATGCCTGATGGATTAATTAGAAATCAGAATATTACTAGATACTTTCTATATTCAAATTGTTAAATTTGCATAGCTGTATGTGTGTTTCACTAGGCTTTAGAGAGCACCAAAATAGTTAATATAGCTTTGAAGGCACAAGTATTTCTCTCTTTTTTGTGTTTAAACATAATTATGTTCCTCATCATCGAGTAACTGATATATCATATATAGTCTCTCTTTTAATAACTACTCTTTGTATTTCATTCATGCTGCTCAGAAGTTTCAGTTCCTAGTGTTTCTGTTGAAACAGAGGGTGAAGTAAAGGAAGAGGTAAGCTGAATTTTTTGATTTTTTTGTGGCAAAACATCAATTCATATAGCTTATCAGCAACCATTGAATGAACCAAGAAAATGAATTATTGACTTATAAACATTTCATTTTATAGGGAAAAGTCTAATAGTTAAAAAGTGAATCATGGTGATGTCTCATATGAGGTAATTGGTGTGTGCACATTTTATTTATCTCAAAAGTTGAGATAGTTTTACATAGGTTAAAATCTCTCCTGTTGCTCACCCATATATTAGCATTCCATAAAACTCATTCATAATTATTAAAGAAATTTGAATTCCAAAGTAGCGTTGTTTGAACTAACTCCAAATGTATTAGTATAATTGTCAAATATATATGGGCCCATCTAGGGGAAGGGTAAACCAAAATCAACTATTAAAAGATTACTTGAGTATTATTCACTCCTCCTCCGCCATAGCCCTTGGAAGTGAAGGGGATAGTGTTGCTGTGTTAGCTTAGTGGTTAGAGCAACCAACCAGCAATTGGGAAACTGGGGTTCGATCCCTGGCTATGGCAGACTTTTACTCCTTCACTTCCACCATGCAACTATTAAAAGATTACTTGAGTATTATTCTAAAGTTTAATCTTTACTTTTAATTCAAACTTTGAGCTCAGTTATAAGAAAATTAAGACAATCATTGGATTGCTCTTTGTGTAATAATCTATATCAAATTACATTTTTGTAATTATAATGTTATTTATGAGATAAAATAATTAATTAGTAAAATTAAATTATTATATGTATATATATACTTAATGTTTTATCTATTGCATTGTCTAATTTAACTCATTACAATATTGAGCCATATCACACTATAGGAAAACGTTTCAAATTCAAATAAAAAATTATGTTCCTGATAAAGTGGCATAAATTCTAACAAGTAACCAGTTTCCTTTCTAGCATCAGCTGTTGGCAATGAAATGGGAAATACCTAATCAGAATTGTGGAACTATAGTTATTTTAGTTGTTGTCCAGTATCACCATTTAAAATCAGCATTTGAGGGAACACTTCAAGATATCTAATGTCTTTAAGTTCCTAAATTTCTTTCTTAAGTATTTAGGGCTAATAATTGCTAGTAAAGTAACTTCTTCTATGTTTAAAATGTTTGAAGATGATGCTAAAAAATAATTTCAAAGAGAAACTTTCTCTTAATATACTGCTTGTTAATTCTTGATCTTTTTGTTTTGTACATTTAAAAAATAAATTTCCTACTTATATCTGTTGCTGAATAAAGTTCAACTATTCAAATTATTGGTTGTAATGAATAGAAAAGACAAAGCTCCTAGTCACATGTTCTATGCTTAATGGCAATCATGAAACAATGATGCATCAGTATGTTAGGTATGTAGGTTGTATCTTGAGTTTGAAGATTTTCTGTTTTGTATCAGAACCACATTTAATGTTCCAGAATATCTTAATATTAAGTAGCATTTAAAAAAAAAAATTGGAAAACTGAATGCAAAGACTTAAGTTTTTTATACAAAAGGCACATGTTTTGCTTGCAAGATATTTGTGATTAAACAAACCCTTTTCAGCATATTTAGTTTAGAATTAAAAGATACGTATAATAGCTACATTTATAATTGATTTTCTGATCAAATGAAAGTTACTATGATATTGAGAAGCTAATTGAGACTGTCTAATCTTTCGACATCTGAAAAGTCTCAATTTCAAATGATAATAATTATTTATTCCACTTAAAACCGTTGAAAGACATTAATATATCAAATGGTTATAACATACTCAGATTAGGGTAACTTGCGATTAACTTATCTTATGATATTAGCTTGCTGCTTACTTTTATTGCACTTAACTGACAGTTTTAATATTCATCCTTTAGCCATGAAAGTGAATAGTATTCTGCGTTTTGTAAACAAGACTTATGTATCGAATGTTACATGGTTACCATTAGAGTAATTCCTTAAAAGTATTCTTTCGAAGATGAATTTCTTTTTTTCCTTAGAGGAAATGTATTCTACATTGGTTAATAATCTACTTATTAAATTAAACCATAATTGGTAATTAAAATTGCACCATAATTGGTAATTCTTCAATAAGCCAAAATTTTGGTATAATTCAATCATATGGAAAATTTTAGGATGGATTTGAAGATGACTTCTGTGCTGGAAACACAGTGGACCCAGTTCTCACAGGCGATGCAAGTCTTGGTGTTGCTTCAATTGTGATCACAGCTGCTACTCCGATGACAGAGGAGGCTGAGACCCCTTTCCCCGGTACAGAAGGTGGTGCAGCTGAAAGTGATCAGCAGGAAGAAGCAGAGGTTGATTCAGAGGCCAAGAAAGAATTTTCCTCTGAAGAAGAAGAAAGGGTGCAGGATGAAGGGACAGAAAGTGACAAATCTCAAGTCATCACAGCAATGGAAAAGAATCCAGAACATGAGTCTGAGTCTGGGATGTCAACAAGTGCAGTTGATGAGACTGCCTCAGATGGAAGTAAAGGGACTATAGAAGAAATCCCAGGAAGTGATACCACAAATGATGCAAAAATGGATTTTGAGTCTGCAGGCAATGAAGAATTTGTAGAACTGTCAGATGAACTAGAACCAACACAATTGGAAAGACTTAGAGGTCTTAAAGAATCTGATGCATGAAGGAGAGTAAACGACTTAAGGAATTGAACTGTAGCACTCTTTTGTAAACTTTGAGGTTCTAAGAACAATTTTTGGAAGTGGTGGGTTTTATCCCTTTCCAAGAATTTAGCAAAATTGATAACCCCTACCTTTTACTTATATATCAGGAATTATGGTCAAAATTTTCCATTGAGTTTGATCATCTCTGATGAGATGTGACAAAGTGCAGGAGTGACAAGGCTCTACAATGAATCATCAGAAAAATAATTTTTCATGATCAAAGATTTTTGAGTTGATCAAAAATAAAGAACAAGAATTGATACAATACAAATACCAGCATAGAATAGCAGGCCTGAAGAGGAATGTAAAATCCAGTTTGATTAGAAAGTATTTGATATTTCTCTTCTGGTCAATGGCCTTAAAGAAATTTCCTAAGAAAAATAGCTGATGGTAAATGTTTTCTTTTTAAGCTGTGTACTTGGGGTTAAATATCCACAAACTAAGTAGATACGCCATGTTTGATAAGGCCAAATGCAGATCCTTTCATTCTATCACCCAGAGGCATCTTTCTTCCCTATCTCTTGATGATAAAATCCTGTTTCATTGCTTGAGTGAAGCTCCATTCTACATCGTATTTATTAAAATTTTGCTTTAGAAATTTAAATTTTTGGTCCCAAATACCAATTTTGCAATATTACGTTATTAATGGTATTTATTTTAATATGCCATGCATGCATGCTGCTTATATATATATATATAGCTGGTAATGAATATGCAGTGGTAAATTAATCTGAGAGCAATAGTATGACCAGTAGGTAAAAGGAAAAAAGTGTTGCTCTCTAATCATGAAGCAAGTATAACTCGCTTTTAAAATAGTAAATGAATTTATTTTAAAGGGTGAATATTCGATTCAGACTAAACATAGAGTTGATGGCTTTAAGATTGTAGATTGCGAGCAATAAGAAAAAAGACCAGGTCGGTCTATGACTAAAACAAAGGATAATAACTTACAAGTTAGTGTTGAAAATCTCAAAATTCTCATGGAATGATGTGAAAAAGAGATGCAACATTAATTATCATGTACATATATTTTGTTTCTTTAAAGCTAGGCTTCAAAATCCATGAAAAGAATCTTCCAAATAAAACACAACATTGTCTCCTAGAAGTAGGACAATAGTAAATATATGAATTTATGTATATTTATGAAGAATTGATATTTCAGAAATAGCACAAATGGGCCCAAGAGATATGCAAATGCAACACAAATTGTACATCTGGTTGCCTACCAGGATAATATTTGCTGATTGTGGTCTTTTATTAAATTTTTTTAGATGTCCTGCAGTGTATGGCGATTGTGTAGTAGAAAACTGCCATTTTCCTAAATATTATAGTATGAATTATGTTTTCTCAATAGACAAGAAATTGATTTATCATTTTTTTCAATTGTTTGAATACAAAGAGGGTATTTAGACATTTTTATTTTGAAATAATGATAGGACCTGTTTCACAGCAGATAACTAAATATATATGTATTACTTTATAAAGATACACATTCTACATGTAAGATTTTCAAAGCTCGTTGAAATTTTATTTTTCATGTCTGACTGTTATTTAGAAACTTTTCATGGTATAATTTTGTACTCTGGAAAATTCCAATAATGAGACATTGAAGATGAATTTTTCCATGTGGGGAAGCTCTCAAGTTAATGCTTAGAATTTGGCAGAAATTAAATTCCATATATAAATATATATAAATATATGAATAGGATTTTGTGATAATTATTAATTGTATAATTTTTTTAAGGTATTTATTGTTACTGTTTATCTCAAATGATACTTTTTAACATTCCTTTCTCCTCTCAGCGGTGCCTTCTGAAATGTTGTATACCCAATGTCAATACTCTTTTTTCACAATGAATGGCGTCAAAATCTTTGAAGAATTATAACATAATTGTTTTTCTGTGTAGATAGCTGTTGAATCAAAATAGGTGAATATATGAATGAGGAATGTTATTTGTATGTGTGTGTATATAAGCATTTTTTCACTTGGGAGCACGAAACATGATTCCAAATCTGTCAACATTATTTCATCATTGCAGTTAACTGACAAATAACACTTAGAACCTCTATCATCAGGAAGAATTACATTTTATGCACCTCTTTTGTAATTTTACTTGATTAAGAGTAAAATTAATCTGCAATATAACTTGAAAGGAAATTGTTCTTAGCAAAGAATGATATTATATGTATAGAAGAGTGTGGTGAAAGTAATAATTGCTGAAGCAATGTGTGTATAGTAATAAACATATTTATGTTTAATTGTTGGTATAAACTGATTTTCAGTTTTTTTTAATGCCAGAATAAAATATATGATTTAGCTCTTTAACAAGAATGTATTCATCTTATTATGTGGTCACTCTCATGTGCAAATAAATTTATCCTAAAAGGATGTCAAGGTGGCATCAATTAACGGCATTAAAACCAGATCTTGTTGGATGTATACAATTTCTCATACCTTCCAATTTTATTAATCTTTTATTGAAAAGAATGTTTTATCCAAAGCCCTGTAATATTAACTGGTGGAAAGTGCCACATTGCTGTTATCAGATTTTGTTGAAATTCGATGCCTAGTGGCAGGCTCAGCCATAGAATGCAAATTCTGTTTCTCTCTTTCCTGCTTTCTCTGTCCATATCATAAGTATTGTTCATAAATATAGCATGGTATTTCACATTACAAACTTTATAAAAAATATAATGAATCTTTCTTAGCTGCCGCTAAAAAAAAATTACCTTTTATAATAAGCCCTTCAAACTGGAGTTCTGGATGTTACACATCCTCATGACCCCCTTTTTTGCTGTTCCTGGAAATAAAATTACATCCATTCTCTCATCAATTTCAGTACATTGCTGTAATCATCAATCACTGGAAAGTTTAATTTTCAAACAAAATTAAAGTATTAGCTAATAAATTTCATGACATGAACTATATTTACAAATGTAACCACCCTTTACATAAATTTTGAATGTTTACTGTTGTGGTCCATGAAAATACTCCAAAAACTTAGCATGGAAATTATGTAGTTGTAAGAAATTGAAACCATGGATAATCAAAAAGATACAACAAATGATGGAAATAGTGTTGTAAATAATAGTATATTAATAACCTTAAACTATATTCATCCTAATTGCCATGGTTATGAATACATTGGAACCTCATATTTATTTTTATGTTGAATGATCCATTTTATTGAGATAGATTGAGAAGGCGTAAAAGTATACAACAACTGCCTGATGATTCTAAATGATATAACAGTGGTTTTAAAACTTGGACAAATTTCAAACAAGAAATACCTACTTTATCTTATAGGTATGTCCCAGCCGTCACTTATTCCACTCATAATCATGTAAAACATGCTAGGAAATCCAAGAAGCTAGCAATTTTTTAAAGTCTAATCTAACCTTATTCTCTTTATCATAATGAAGAAAAAAATTGAGATTTGACAAACCAGAGGGGGCTAGAGTAACACATTTCCTTGACTCCATTTTTAACATTGATAACTAATTTGATAATTGATTGTACTTAAGTGTAATACTTAAAGTTGAAAAATGTTGCAGATGAAATATTTTCCATTTTTACTATAATGAGATCAACTTTTTTGGATGTAGTCTCTGAAAAATGATGGTTTGTGTGCTTGATATCCATGGAACCCCTTATTTGGCTGGTCCTGTATCTAACTTATTCACCAGCTATCTGCCATTCTTTACTTGGCATTAGATGGTATCGTGCTTGTTCTTTTCTATGAAAATGTGACATGTCGCCAAGGGTTGTCCAACATTTGGCCTTAAGACTATAGTATAACTATATGAAGGTTTAAACTGAATTGCTTTCATTTCCAAAGCTTGGTATCTAAGTACTAACCCTGAAAGCTAACATCTTCTAACAAAGACAGTAGTAACTATATTAATCCTACGTAGAATAACCTCATTATTGTGAAGTGGTATTTTATATATTTACTGAATAGTTTCATAACTTTTAACTATCAAATGTAGCATTTTCTTTCCTCATTTTTGGTGGAATTATCTTATAACAGATTTCACCCATTGACTTCTATTAATCCTCCATTACTATTGATCCAGATAATCATTTTTCTTTGTCTGCAACTTCTGCCTATTTCTTTAAAACTAATAATTATTATAATAAACTTAATTGGTCTACAGTGATTCATAGAAAACAAATACAGAACAATTCATTATACATACAAATACATTCAATTGATGAAATCATTTGTAAAATATAAGCATTCGTTGATCAATAGGTTGAAAAAGCTTTCTTAAAATTATTAAAACTAAAAGAGACCTGATAAAATTTGGTAAACATTTCACAACTTGTGATAGGGACATTGATAGATTAATTTTAACCTATTGTGGTACATGTGAAGCTCAAGTTGATTTCTAGTTCTATACTTGTGGAACTTGATACTACAATGAAACATTTCCCAATTTTTTTCAACAAAACGAATTAGCTGGTATATATACAGTCAAGGAAGTGGTAGAACCTTAAGTCTTTTGAAAGGTGTAACAAATATTTCTTTTTTGTAGAAGGAATTCATTTTGGGGGTATGAACAGGAGCCTCAAAAGATAGGAGATCCTTGAGTGAAACATTGTATGGTAAAAGCACAGAATTATCTCAGTACTAGTTACCATTAACAGTTTTCTTATCATAAAGCAAATGGTACCAACTCAATTTGATACACTGCTTGTCAATTTAATTATACCTGTTCTATTGTGCATCAATATTGAGCCCAAGAAATTTGGTACCCTCTACTTGTTGAATTGAACGAAATTAGATTTTTAGAAGACTCTCACTTCATTGCTTTCTACCATGGGTAAATTGAATTACCGTATTTGACGGCATATAAGACGCACCTTTTCTCCTAAATTATGTCTCGAAAAATTTCCCTGCGTCTTATATGTGAAGGTTCAACCTCCACAGGTTAACTTTCAATACTGAGTGCTATTTTTAGCCCAGATGGTCTATACTACCTATTTCATAATTGCATTCAATGATTGTGTTAATATTTGGCTTTTACAAAACATGACAACTAAAAGAAACTACATTTTAAGTTATTGTGGTACCGCGCTTTCACACGGACTTAAAACTTTTTTCCTTGTGAGTGGCCAACTTAAAATGGGTGCGTCTTATATGCCATCAAATACGGTACTTTGGTAGTTAGTATTTATTCATTTTATTAAATATTCTTAGAGTAAATAATTCAAATAAAAATTTGTAAAGATATGAAATAATTATATTTAATAGCAATAGGAGGATTGTCCAGCACGAGGGATCCTTGATTGACATAATTTCAATTTCCCCTCATCATTAAGGTTAGGCAGTTTTATTTAACATATATCATTTCACCTTTTATTTTCCTTTTATAAATTTTACTTGATATCCAAATACTATATTTTATAGATTTCTCCATTACCTACTGTGCCCATACTGTCATAATTTTCTCTCCATCCAATCATCTAAGCCAAGGTATTTATATTACTGCATAATCATTTTTGTTCCTCAAAATTTCATACCTTTTTAGTTGTATTTAGAAGCCATACTATTCTTTGTGACTTGATGTTTTACCAGTCTGTAGAAGAAAGTCTTCACAGGCTGCTAACCAGGTGGTTTCTCGGTGGAATACCGATGTTTTGGCTGCTATCACTGCAGCCATCCTCAGGGTTGAGTACCAAAGGTGGATTTTGGTCAAGTTAATATATGAATACTATACACACTATACATACTATTCTTTGCCACTCTTTAAGTAGCTGAAAAAATTATACACTTTACTTGTATTTTTACAATCATAATTATCATCTACAAATTTTATGTATGTTATATTAATCCTTCTCAGGGAATGATACTTTTTATATAGATTTACTAATAATCAGATTCATTGAATCACTCTTTGGCCTTATTCTGATTTCAAATTCTTCAGATTGAGTTTTGAGCAATTTAATAATATTAATCGCCCTTCCTTTCCCACACTCAATCCTATTTTCTTTTAATTTTTCGATTCATAAGACATTCGCTCTAAACATTAGCGGAAGAACTTTTCTCTGTCTAGAAAATATATTCCTATACTTCTGCCATTATTCAGATATTTTTTCTTATGCCATCTGTATTGTTAAATTTTAGGCTTAAACAGGAAGTTATTTTCTGCAAAAGAATGCTTGTTTATTAAATTTAGATTATTGTTACTGTATTGTTAATTTTAAGGCTTAAACAGGAATTTATTTTCTTCTAAAGAATGCTTGTTTATTAAATTTATATTATTGAACTTTTTTTTGGAATGGCTTTTATTTAAAGAGTTAATTAAAAAAAATATTATGCCAAAAGAAAAATATTTCTATTTATGACTTGATTTCAAATATAAAATTGTACCAATAGACTACTCAGAAAATAGTATGTGTAGAATCACGTGGTTGATTGTTCAAAGGTGGGCTTGGATATAATTATGAGCCAACTAAAAAGAGCAACTGTCTCAAATAAAATATGTAGTGTATCATTATTATTTTATGGCTCTGCACCAGCAGTACCCTTTGGGCTGGGAAAGTGGGGCATAGTTCTTCTATCTTTAGGGGCTCAGCATTTTGAGGGACTATGGTAAACATTGGAAAAAGATATTACTAAAATTATGTGATGAAATATGCATATTACTTATGCAATACTGCTGTGTGCAACATCTTTATAGAAATTCAGCATAAAAGGGAGGAATTTTAATGTTGTAGTCTTTCTATTTCATTGTGCTTTTCAGCTAGGTAGCACATGTCTAAATAAAGATAGTAAAAAGATTGCATAGTTAACTAAGAAAATATATAGCTTGTATTTTTTCTTGATGTTTTCATTTAAGAAGTTAAAAATAGTTTAAAAAATTGAGCAGCCTCCATTTTGGAACTAGTTGGCATGCATAGAAAGCAATTCTATCAAAATCTTCCAAAAGACTATGAATACACTTACGTCCAAATTGATTTATAACCCGTCTGTCAGAACCGAACGTTGTCAGAAGTCAAGGACTGACTGTATTAGATGCAAGGGATGTATATTACAATAAATGGCTAGAGCTAAAATATGCCGAAGGTTCAAAGATTGTAATTGTGTCATCTGGTCCAACATTTGAGTCAGCAGTGTAGTTAAGTGCTGGAGACCTGGACCTGGAAATAACTGCATTCAAGACCCATCTATGAAATGAAATGTTGGGACCCCAAAATACACAGCTGCTGGGCTGCTGCTACTGCTTGCCTTTCTAAACCTTAATTTCATGATTGCCTTTATCTCCTCTCCTTTTGACATGCTTTGCCAAAGATTATATTTATTTACTTCTCTTTATCCCTAAACCTTTATCTTGGGAACTGGTATTCCATAAAGTCTTTCATGTAGATGACCTAGATTTTTTTTAGCTGTTATCTTTTTACCTACATTATTTTAGAAATTTATACCTTCATTGGTCTTCCTATCATTCATAATATCATTTGTGTCTGAGTTTTTAAATCTCTAATTATCTTGGTCTTACTTTTTACTGATTTTCTTTACAGTTCAAACAAGTTGTAAATAACTATGGAAAAGCAGAAATGTTTGCACATCTTCTTCATATGTGAATTAATCCTACTCATGCAATGCAATATATACCCTAACTTAATTACCTATGCACTCCATCATATGAGCTACACCGACTTAGGGTTGTCAGCTTTTTCAATTAGATCTTTCAGCTTAGTTTTCATATATTTTTACTACCTATCAGTCAGTGTGAAGGAAAATGCTATTTCTGAGGAAATGATATCAGTAATAGTAAGTAATTGACTTAATTGTAATAGAAATAAAATCTTTTATAATTTTGTCCTTAACTGCTCAAAATAATAATTTCATATCTCAGTTTCCCCTTTTCTAAGTTAGTTCATGATTAATCTGTTGCTCTTGGTATTTCTAATCTACTTGCCAATGTCTCATTTAGTAAACGTCAGTAATGTCAATTACAAGGGCGTCGCCAGGGGGGGGCAGAGGGGGGCAGCTGCCCCCCCCTGGAGACCCATTCGTATTTTGGTTCGGGATGTGTTGTAGAAACAATTTTTAGGCACGAGCGTAATTGAAAAGAATTTAGACCCAAAGCAAAGTCAAGTGTTGGCACGTGTAAACACCAGTGATGGGAAAAGTACTTCCTCGTAGGAAATTCATTTATACCTCCAGCGCAGCAAAAATATTTCAACAATACTTTGTAGTAGAGTCCTTCGCCCCTTCCCTCCCAAGAGAAAAAAAGTTCCGTTTCAGGGTGAAGAATGTAGTTAGAACTGCCTCTCGATGCGATCAGAGCGCGAGGTTATGCGATTATGTTCTCTCTCTCAAACTACCTTGAGTATCGTCCGACAATCGCGGCAGAAGGTAAGGATTCAGTTTTTTTCGTTTTCCCTTCAAAATGGACATAAGAAAGTTTTGCGGTGAGTATTTTGCAAATAGGCCCAAGCAGTGTCGCAGCGAGGGGGAAAGTTTAGGGGTTCGAACCCCCCCCCCCCCCCAAGAAGTCCTATGACCAGCTTTGCATGCCAGTAAATATGGCTCCGATTACAGCTAAGTTGATGTTTTCGGTAGCAGAGCAGGCCTAGAGCTGACATCGATATCAATGGGACGCTACGAGTGTTTCGCACACAATGTTCAACGCATGCACTTCTTAACCATATCCTTTTGTTAGATGACTCACACCATAAGATAAGATTCCCATGAGAAGAATTCGAAAGTGCTGATTCGTTTACTCCTCGCAAAAACACAAGGTAACATTCGAGAAGTAATTCGAAACTTACACCCTGAAAACAGAGATTAAGATTACGTTTGAGGGACAAACAGGTTGATAAAACGCTCAGTTAGATCTTCTGCATGTGACTGTTTTGAGGGTGTGAATGCAAAGCTAGGCTCTTGAATAGTGCTTTTGAGAAATTCACAGGGAACAGTTCGAAGGAGAGTTTAGTTTGGATTTCATAAGGTACAGATGGACATCCGAAAATTTTTTTCACAGTCCTCTAATAGCTCGAGGCCTCTAACAGGGAAACGTAAGTTAATGTCTATGTAGTTTTTTGTAAAATTACCATTATTAGTTGCATAAATTAGGATTGTATTATTTTAGGGCTTTTATCGGAGGGCACATCTCAAGATGAGTTAGCGACAATTGCAAAGTTACTTGTTCCTTTATTAAGCATTCTGGACGATTAAAAGTCTGTACAGTAGGCTCTTCATTACTCGGGATGATATAAAATATACCGATCCATATTTTATAATTACACGTAAATTTGTTGTATAGTTACGAAAATAATTCAATAATCAGGTTTCCGTAGAAATTTGTAAAAGTATTGGAGCAATACAAGATATCAGTAAAAATTAATTTTCGATGATATAATTAATAATATACCATTTTGGAAGCAAATCAGTCAGCTGAAAGGTATTGTGCGCGTAAGTTACGCACATATTTATCGTAACTGTGACTTGATGACTTGAAATAAATTTGAGAAACTTTTAAAACTGTGACTTAAATTCTTCAGCTTCCTTTTCGATGCAGCCAATTTTTTCTCTTGTGATAGAATCCCACGAATCTCATATCTGGTTATGCAATGACCATTCAAAATTTCAATTCATGGAAAATTTTTGTTTCCTTTGAACACTCAGTGCGTAAGACTGGGTTTTGTATCATCTCTCTGCAGGTTAAACCACCTATCACTTAGTCAAAATAATTGTAAGTTGACGTCTTCATTTTTTCCACCTTGGTATATAACTTGATTTCTGCAAATTCAATTATAATATCAATTATAATCAAGAGTCTACCGAATAGTTTAATGCAGCCAAATTTGTACTCTGCGGTATGTGACGCATTTAATTGAATACTTGGCTAATACATAAATAACGAAATCAGGCTTAAATGTAAGCCTACCAGAAAATTTCATCTGATATAAATGATTTTTTGTTTCTTAGAAGAGGAGGTAATTTTAAAAGCAACGGATGAAGTAATTCCTAAGAAAGCTGCTGATGATATAGTCTAATAACGAAAGATGTTCAAATAAGGATGGGTGCACCAATGTGGAGATTTATTCAAAAACAAAAGTTCCAATTTTCCTCAAGAGATGGCATAAGTGGCGAAGTTTATAAACAAAATTTCCAATTTTCCTCAAGAGATGGTATTAGTGGCGAAGTTTATAAACCAAAGTTTCAATTTTCCTCAAGAGATGGCATTAGTGTCGAAGTTTATAAACAAAAGTTCCAATTTTCCTCAAGAGATGGCATCAGCGGTGAAATTTATAAACAAAAGTTCCAATTTTCCTCGTAAGTTTTAAAATATAGCGTTAATGTAAAAGTTTAATTTAAAAAGTTCGATCAGTAAATAGACCTCTGCCATTTTTGATGTATTCATGGGAATCGAACCTTTTTCGAGACGTTTACTTCTAAAATATATCAATAATTAATACAATATCAATAAACAATATAACAATGAATTGATAAAAGTAAATAATTTAATACAAATAACTTTTTTATTTAAAAAAAGGGAACGTATGAATTATGTCGATGTTATCAAATGCGTACTTCAGCGATGGAGATCTATGTTAATTTTTTTCTTCGTAACTTTTGCTACGTAGAAACATGGTTTTTAACACACCCTAGTAGCACAGAAGATGCTGAGCATGTGCTCAGGGAATTTTAGTCATTTTAGCTAAAATGTTTCAGAATCACAACGTGAGCATGTACTAAAAATGTTTTAAGGTGATTTTAGAGCGCACGTTTTTCTGAACATGTTACAAGCATGTTTGTGCAAAATTTCATTCCACTTCCTTCTATAACTAATAATTATAAAAATTTTTGATTGAATGCAGCTTTTCTTTCCTTTTGACAACTAAAATTAGAAAGTGGTCGTTTGTAATAGAGATAAGGGCTTAAAGAAAGGAAATTAAATAAAAATTCTTATTCAGCAATAGGCACTTTTTAAAATTCATCGATGGAATCGTAAATCCATCAATCCGTTTTTAAAGTCATCGATGGATCCATCAACCGTTTCTTTATTCACCGATGGATTTACGATGCTTTCCACCGATGTCCATCGCTTTCATGGAGATAATTAATTCGCGATGAAGAGTCAATATATAATATATGGCTCTGATGGCAGCAGCGGATCATTCAAATGTTAATATCAATAACCTCATAAAAGCCAGTAAATATCAACTTACAATGGGAAATATAACGTATTTATAATGCAACAATCAATGAACAAAAACGATGCAATGATTTACGTTTCGATAGATCTGCTGAATTCAACTCGAGGTTAAAGAATTGTGGAGATGGAACAAGTTTTAAATGCAACAGTAGCCGTCTTGTCAAACAGCAGAAAAACCAGCGGACTGTTCTTAAACTCATCAAGAATTGATAATCTATCGAAGTAATCAGACAAAGATCATCGATGCAGACCATAAATCATCAGATGGGTGAATTTAAAACCGTGCCTAACGCATGCAGCTAGCTATAACAGTTGAATAACGAATTGTGGTGGCGTGTTTCCTTGGCAGTTAATGTCGTTAGCGTCGTTAGCCAAGCTTGGCTTCACTTATTTTAGTGTATACCCGTAATTTCCTCAGTGGAAGTGAGAATTTTCATATCAATAAAGATTAAGATATAGATGTCAATGTTTGAAAATCGAATTTGTGTAAAATTCTTGTGGTTTAACAATTTAAGTGCTGTTTGGCGGTTTGTGTGAATAGTGGGAACGTTTGGTGATTCCATGTGTGTATTCGTGTTAAACTATAAAATAGCATGTATATAATTTTAAAATTTTCTGAATGTAGTTGTTTTCGTGACGTTTGACTCGCGTGATTTGTGACAATTTTTGTTGAATATGTTTTTGTTTTAATAAACAAAAAATACCATAGCTTAATCTCCTGTTTTTGCTTTGTTTTCCTGCTGAAGAGAGTGATGGAATGTGATGTGTGTGAAATATTTGATCGAGTATTATTAATAATATAGTCATTCAGCTGATAAGTGATTTAGAATGTTTCCTTTTATTAATATTCATCGTGTTTTCAAATACCTTGGAGATGTCACGAAAGGTCACTGAGGCATCTCCAAGACATCTTGTTAGACCTTCGAGATATCTCTGAGATGTGATTCTGCTATGTGGGTAGCTGTTTAATTAAAAGTAAGGGATTATGAAAACGTTTGTTTGTTTGTCCGTAGGGAAATTTGATGTGTGATTGAAAAGTATTATTGTTAATAATGCATCATTCAGCTGAAAAGAGAATTTATAGTCACCTAGTTTAATTAAAAGGAAGGGCTAGTGAAGACTTGATAAATTTCCAATTTTACCTTCAGGTAAAATTTCACTTTACTTCATTAACATGCAATTATTACGTAGCCATCGATTTCTTTTACTAATGAGAACCTTCTTTTATTTGAAACCTTGTATAATATCCTGTGTTTTCGTTTATTATTTTGTGAAAAACTCAGTATAATCTGGAATATAACGAGCGCTCGAAAGATTTACATTAAAATGTGTATAGCACATTTTCGACCTATTTTAACCGAAATGTTGACGGCACATTTCTGGCGCATTTTTACCCAGCAAAACTTTCATACCCAAAATGTGCTAGGCACATTTTAAAAATTTCTAAAATGTTTCACTGAAATGCTTCAAGCATGTTGTGATCACAAATTGTGCTACTAGGGCAGTTTGAAGTCAATTTTATGCACTAAATTCCTATTTATTTATTTCTTCCAAGTCTTTTCAATTGCACTTGCAGCGATGCAAAACGAAAATTGAGTACTCAACCAGCAGAATGGCGACGTCACATTGTATTTAATCATCTAATTTCTCCAATACATTGCAACTTGTGGCAATGATATTTACATCAAATTTTATCATAATCTACCCTCTATACATGAGTAATTTTTTCCAGCAATGTGCAATTTTTTTGATGATCATTCTTACATTTAATGTATCGGCTTCATAATCCGGAAGTGGTGTGTAAAAAAGAACACACCGACATCCCTCATTCCTGTTATCGTCTCTGATGCTCCCACTAAGTCATACGCCATTGCCAGACAAGAATCGATTATTAATATATTAGAATTATTATATCTCCTCTTTCTATCGAAGGAATCTTTATATCTTTATTCTCTATAGTCAAATCTCAAATAAAGTCAAATTGTCACGATCTCCGTTTATTGTCCATACCGAGATCGATCGCCATAATTGAATTGACATTCAATAAATTAAATGTACTAAATAATACACTTCGACACTAATGCCATCTCTTGAGGGAAATTGGAACTTTTGTTTATAAACTTCGCCACTAAAGCAATCTCTTTAGGAAGATTGTAACTTTGGTTTATAAACTTCGCCACTAATGCCATCTCTTGAGGAAAATTGGAACTTTTGTTTATAAACTTTCGCTGTATGCATCTCCAATTTTTTTCGTCATGAGAATGCATGAAGCATCCTTTGCAAATGTAAATTCTACGACATTTTTGTTAGCTGAAGATGGATGAGACTCTCCAAGTTTTTAATCCAGCAATAATGAGCCGTGTTGTCATTTTAATATATAATAGGTCACGATGATCTGCGAGCTCGGTATTTACAATTTTTATTGGATAGACATTGTTTTTTTCGTCTAGCCCAAAAACGTTAGTAAAAATTTTATTTGTTCGCTCGAATTTAGGAATATTGGAGAGTTTGACTGGGTATTCAATACAATCTGAATGGTACCCATTGTCGAATTCATCTGTATTATATTTGTAGACTCGTTGAGGGTCTTTATGTATGTTCTTTCCCC
Source organism: Sympetrum striolatum (assembly GCA_947579665.1). Classification (NCBI taxonomy): domain Eukaryota; kingdom Metazoa; phylum Arthropoda; class Insecta; order Odonata; family Libellulidae; genus Sympetrum; species Sympetrum striolatum. The sequence continues at coordinate 91,235,055 of OX388345.1, forward strand.
AAACCGCGTATTTAAAACAAAACTGATCGTCATTCCTAACATTTACAACAGACTTTCTGCTTGCGATCTTGGGTGGTAACTCAATAAAGGTTGATCCGCGTAACGGAGTGTAACGATTAATTCGGAGTTCTAAACCCAAGATTTTACTCAGCGCCCACTCTGATCGCTTCACCTGCATCTCGGATTTTTCCATAAGTAATTTTCCAAATAAAATTTCTAAAATTTCCCAAGGTCATCGGCTAGCAAAACCCTAACGTTTCTCGTTTTAAATGCTCGTTCTATCGTCTCCTCACCCCTCTCAAAGTTTGCCTTAACCACAATATTAATTTTAAGAGTAGAATTACTTAGCTCATCCCTTATCCTAGGAATTAAAAGATCGGAAGTATAATTTAGAAATGATATAAGGTCTTTATACGCTTCACTCACCACCCAGTAGGTTTTCAGTCGACCCTATATAGATAACATCGACATAATTCATACGTTCCCTTTTTTTAAATAAAAAAGTTATTCGTATTAAATTATTTACTTTTATCAATTCATTGTTATATTGTTTATTGATATTGTATTTATTATTGATATATTTTAGAAGTAAACGTCTCGAAAAAGGTTCGATTCCCATGAATACATCGAAAATGGCAGAGGTCTATTTACTGATCGAACTTTTTAAATTAAACTTTTACATTAACGCTATATTTTAAAACTTACGAGGAAAATTGGAACTTTTGTTTATAAAATTCGACACTAATGCCATCTCTTGAGGAAAATTGAAACTTTGGTTTATAAACTTCGCCACTAATACCATCTCTTGAGGAAAATTGGAAATTTTGTTTATAAACTTCGCCACTTATGCCATCTCTGGAGGAAAATTGGAACTTTTGTTTTTGAATAAATCTCCACATTGGTGAACCCATTCCCAACACGGTGATTCCGAACACCGAGGAAAAGTATATTTCATTCGCAAAGTCAATCGAAAATAATTTCACCATTAGATTTCTCGACACATGTCAATTCATGCTAGCGTCATTAGCTTCACTGGTAACAAATTTAAAAACGTTTAAAGATACTAGTGAGGTATTCGGTGAGAAAACGAACCTAGTCACACGTAAGGGGGTCTACCCATATGATTACACAAACTTAATCAAGAAACTTGAGGAAACATCACTTCCAGAGGAGGGAAATTTCTACAAAAGATTCACACTTATTTTTTGCATGTTTGTAGTCTTTCTCAGACACATGCTCGTCCGCTAATCTGTTGTTAATCAAATCTGTGTTCGCATATTTTAATATCGTAACAAAGAGCAGCTCAATAAATATGTTTGAATGATTTTCTTTTTGAATTTAGGAACCCTGCTTCGTAAAGTTTTTAGGCTGGATGTAGGTTAAGAATGGTTTATTAATAACAAAAAGTTATAATATCATTTGTAGGACCCAAGTTTAACACGATTCAAAAACATAATTTTAAATTATACTTTTACAGGTTGGTGACAGTATTAAGGATTAATTTTACAATAATGCAAATATTACTAATTGTATGTCATAGTCGAAAACTGCTAAACTGGAAGTGTCATAAAAATCGAAAAATTATTTATGCGCTATATTTTGACTTTTTTTGAAAGGAATGAAATTAATTTTCATTATTTTCCTACGGCATTTGAAACATAGAGTGACTTTGTTATTAAAAAATAATATAATAAACCCTTTTTACATACTCTAAAAGTTTGAAACTGTTAGGTTACTTATAAATAGGAAAAATATCAAAGTTAATGCAATATGTAACATGAATGTTTAAACATTTCTTTAATTAGTATAAAATAGAAAAGATATTTGGTTAAAAAAGTTAACATTTATTTTTTTAACCCGCCTTCCTAGGTAAAGTAGACTTTTGCTAAATATAGTATAAGTATGATACTGAATTATATCTCAACTTATGGTAATGTTACAGTTTACTTAAGGATATTTTTATTTTTCAGTTAAAAAAGTTCACATTTTCTGGAGATGCAGCATTAATGTCAATGTTTAATAACGAAAGCACCAATTTTCCTCGAGAGATGGCATTAGCGGCGAAGATTGTAAAAACAAAAGTTCCAATTTTCCTCAAGAGATGGCAATAGTGGCGAAGTTTATAAACAAAAGTTCCAATTTTCCTCAAGAGATGGCATTAGTGGCGAAGTTTATAAACCAAAGTTACAATCTTCCTAAAGAGATTGCTTTAGTGGCGAAGTTTATAAACAAAAGTTCCAATTTCCCTCAAGAGATGGCATTAGTGTCGAAGTGTATTATTTAGTACATTTAATTTATTGAATGTCAATTCAATTATGGCGATCGATCTCGGTATGGACAATAAACGGAGATCGTGACAATTTGACTTTATTTGAGATTTGACTATAGAGAATAAAGATATAAAGATTCCTTCGATAGAAAGGAGATATAATAATTCTAATATATTAATAATCGATTCTTGTCTGGCAATGGCGTATGACTTAGTGGGAGCATCAGAGACGATAACAGGAATGAGGATGTCGGTGTGTTCTTTTTTACACACCACTTCCGGATTATGAAGCCGATACATTAAATGTAAGAATGATCATCAAAAAAATTGCACATTGCTGGAAAAAATTACTCATGTATAGAGGGTAGATTATGATAAAATTTGATGTAAATATCATTGCCACAAGTTGCAATGTATTGGAGAAATTAGATGATTAAATACAATGTG